>VDFB02086081.1:172682240-172777899 GCA_007258455.2 Sequoia sempervirens | reverse complement strand
GATTTCCAAGATCGATATAATCGCTACTTTGGCAGCTATGCGACAAGCTTGCTTTATGTATTCTGCAACCAACAATGATGCTTCTCTACAATACTTCGATTCCAAATGACCGTCGATCAAACAATAGTATGCAAACAATTCCCGCCAGAGATATATGACTAGGTGCTTGCGTGATGTAGTCGTGAATGTTGGAAATGACTAGTAAGAGAGAACGGAGGTAGAGAGCCCCACATAGAGACTACGTCCTATTGGGTCGACACGCTACACGGTCAAGTTTGTTTGTCTCAATTCCATGATGATTTGCAATGTTGTATGTATTTCGCAACTGACAATGATGCTACTCCACAATACTCTGATTCCAGATGACTATCGATTGAACAATAGTATGCAAACAATTCCTGCTAGAGATAGATGATCATGTGCTTACGTGATGTAGCCATGAATGTCGGAAATGACTGGTAAGAGAGAACGGAGGCAAAGAGCCCCACGCAGAGACTACGTCCTGTTGGGTCGACACACTACGCGGTCAAGTTTCTTTGTCTCAATTCTATGATGATTTGCAATGCAATCGATCACTCCTAAATATTAATCCATCGGCCAAACAAAAGGATGTTGGCCCAGACGCCCACTCAAGAAGTCAGCCAAAGATAATTACATATTTAATATTGTTATTTATTATTATTAATAATTATTTTAATATAATTTTCAGACTAGCATTTAAAAATGCTCTTTTCCCGCTAGTTGGAACCTGGTCCAAAAATGGGGACATGACAGTCCTTCTGTCCCGAAAATTGTTTGTCTGCAAGCAATTCGCACTTGTATACCAGGATCCCAGATTAATCTGAAAGTCACTTTTCCACCATTCTATTGGGCATCATTGTCCTTCTGTAGCATCTCAGGAGGCATCCCATCAAACATACCTATTCCTGTGTCCTCACCTTTACATGTACTAATGACCTCCAGAGAACCCAAATTCGAAATAGCAGTTGTAACAGCATAAAATTTTCTTTCAATGGAATGTTCTTGAATTTTGTGGATATTAGGTGGGTCTCGAAAACTTATTGGGTAGACATCTTGTTTAAAAATGTGCACTAGGCCCTTCGTCCCAGGCAACCTTATGGACAGCCTTGGACTTGGAAGAATAGGAATTGTGAAAGCCTTGATGGGCCTGGGTGTCTTCATTCCAGAACGGCCTAGCCTTTCTCCTATATGGCCCTTGAGCTAATTGTGTTTAGGAGAAAATGGCTCCCGAAGCTACAAAACACTAAATGCTGATTCTAGTGCTGCACGGGAGTCTTTTCCAAAGATGTTTATTATAATTTTTTTTATATATAGATGCTTTAATCAAATCGATACATGGTAAAATATATTTTAAGTCCATATTCATTTTATTACAATATTCAGTGATATGTTTATTTTCATAGTGCTTGTTGGTAAACATATTTATAAGGATAATAGTTAATATTGACAATAACATCTAATATTATGAAGGGTAATCATAAATACCCTAAAAGATAGAATGACAATTATTTACATATCAACATTTCACATTAGTGTTTCACAAATTTGAGGGTTATGACATGGTCTAGGCCTTTGATGATAGTGCTTCCTAACTGAGAAAAAAATATTGCTCTACTTCCTAAATGATCTTGAGGTTGGTTTGTAATTGTTGTTTTCTCATTCTGAAACCATTTATTTTATTTAATGAGTGACTTGTGCTCATTATTAGGTGTTGTAAATGGATCCATTTCTCAAGTTTTTTTCGTTAGCTTCTTTTTCTTGCATTTCTTTCTCATGATTGTTTCAATATTCCTGCAAAACACATGGAATGGAAGCTTTGATACCACTGCTAGATTGTACGAAACATTCTCTAATACCACTGTTAATTGTTGAAAAATATGCTTTGATACTACTTCTGTAATAATCTACCCCCAATTTTTTTTTTGTTTTAACTCTTGTTGCTGCTTGCTGTTATGAAAGTTTGTGCGATCTTTATGCAATGTTTTTGAAGGGTTTAACTTTACATTTGATTTGACAATAAAGAACATAAACAGAAATTAAGGGGAGATAGATATGCTAGCAAAAACAACACCTTTTGAAAGCAGTAATAATCTGAT
Source organism: Sequoia sempervirens (assembly GCA_007258455.2). Lineage (NCBI taxonomy): Eukaryota > Viridiplantae > Streptophyta > Pinopsida > Cupressales > Cupressaceae > Sequoia > Sequoia sempervirens. The sequence goes on along the minus strand of VDFB02086081.1, from coordinate 172,775,782 downwards.
TTCTTTTCAAAGTTATTACAGTCATGCAACAGCAAATTAATATCAGATTTAGAGCTCACTCAGACCTGGAATTTAGTATCACTAACAGAAAATAGATGTTCCTACTGAAGCCACGTATCATCCAAATCATCTACCAAGTGTACACCAGCTGTATGGCGCCCAAGTACATGGTAATTAGATGTGAACAGCAATATAATAAAACCTCTTGAAGGCTGCGCTCCACCCTAAACCACTTTCTAGCTTCTCCCAGCAGTAAGGCGCCTAAAATACTGAAGGTCTCCAAAGACAACTGAAAAAAGACGCTTCCAGCTCACCCCAAATCCTCACTCCTCACACAGCAAGCCGTCCCTCTTGGAAAGGGCGATTTTCTCTTATACATTGATAGCTTCACCAAAAAATCTGAAACACAGCTAGAAATGGTTGCCCTTCACAGAGGAGTAGATAGGACAAATACCCATTTAAATACTTTCTTTCATTTCAGACTTATGAAGCAAAATATGGTTCCCAGGCACAAAGGAAAACTCCAGAAAACTTCATGTAATCACCACCAAAAAAAGTTTATTCGTCACCAAAATCAACACCAGGATTTAGCAAGCCAAACCAATAATTCTTCTTCAAAAAATATGGGAAAATCTTCATCTCTCAACTCAGAAAATCTGCAACTCTTAAGCCCAAATGAAGCTCTTGAATGAAGCCTCCAAAATCCTCTCTTGATGTGGTCTTTCACACACAAAGAAAGGTGTCCCTGCAGAGGTTTTCGTCTCAGCAAGTCAATCTGAAACCCTAGAGCCAAGCTCCAAAGCCCAAATCATCAATATCCAAATATCCATAAGCTGAAAATTGTAAATTTTAATGATCAGATTGAATGCACAGAAAATTAATTCAAATCAGATGCAAAGACACAGCAGATACCCTGGGAAAACCCTCCTCTTGAGGGAGAAAAACCCAGCAACAATATATCACTTATATATTGAATAGTCACAAAATGATTTATTACAAGAGGCCGATATGCAGGCCCAATAATATGCACCAAAGAGTGATGCAAAACAGAACTCAATTGCTGATGGTACACAGCCTCAAACAAAAATGCTCTCTTAATACAGTTCGCTTTCACTTATAGGTAACTCGCACTTAGACTTCAATGACTATAACCGAACTTAACTTGAAACTTGATTATCAACAAAGAGAATGCCATTGAGTATATATACAAGCAATAGGAGAGGACGTGTCTTTTCCAATCATCAAGTCGGCCACCATCAACAAAACTCCTTTTAGAAATTTGCTCCTCTTGAAGCAATGTCGGCTTTGTTAGAATAACATGCCTCTTCATTAATAAATTCTTTTCTTAACAAAAGGAAGTGTCATGAGAAGTCGCACCTCTTGAGTCACAATAAATTAAATAGCTTAGAGCTATTATTTAATTTATCACCAATAAGCAGATCGCTGGAAGGTTACTCTAGACGCTGCATGTAACATCAACAAAAATGACTTCAAAAGAAGTTTTTATAATTTCTCCAGCAACCCTAAAAAAAGCACCCATTTCCACAAGCCTTTTCCTTTAATTTAATTTTAAATCCTTCTTCAACTTGGGCGCTCAAAGAGGAGGCATTAAAATAAATCTTTTAATATCAACATTAACTTTAGCCTGTTTAAATAAAATTAACTTCTTTTATTACTTTGGCATCCATCCCCTTTTTTGCAATATTAAACACTTTTAAAGGCTTTTAAAACAACTTAAGTTGATTGAACTAGGCGCCATGGTACTTTTTATGTCCCCTCAGGACCCTCAAAGATAAAATATAAAGTTACTTTATAATTGACCTTTTTTGAAGCATAAATCAAATATTAAATTGATTTAGCCTTAGTAATTTTATATCAATTGAATTTTGTGCTGTAGTGACCTGCTTGATTGGGACCGTTGACCCAAATTGACTTACTATTTTTAGTAAGTCCTAAAAATAGTAAATAATGCCCTGAAGCCTGAACTGGAGAGAAACTGAGGCGCTCAAGATGGCTCTTCGAAGAGCGAAACATAGCACCAGACCTCCTACTAAAAATAGCACTTACTAAAAATAGTAAGTGTGCCTGAATCAATCCAACTGAAAGAGGACGTTGTAATTTGTAAAAATGGAGACATTACAACTTCTTGGATCCTGTCACATATCTGGTGGACAACACACTACTTTATAGGAACTTTATATGCTACATAAAATAATTAAAAACATAGAGAATGATTACCAAGATATTTGATATTCACAAAGGAGCAAAAGTCTCCTTAAATAGAGTTACAAACGATTTATCCAATAAGGACAAGATCAACAACTAAGAAAAGTGATTCATCCGATAAGGATAAGATTGACAACTAAGAAAAGCAAAAGACAACTGAAGAGAATAAGGAAAGATTTGAAAGACTATACTAATGACTTAATTGACCATTATAACTAAATGTTAAAATATTATTTTAATGCCCTCCCTTAATGGTCAATTTATGAACTATACTAAGCCAAATCCAAAAACTGAAATGATTTGCTGGTCAAAAAGTGTAGAAGGCTGACTCCTTTTGCTTAGTTTGTTCTGTGACATGAGCCTTTGGTGAAGACCCTCCCTGGTTGGATTGCTGATCAGCCAACCTTTTTTCGCTGAACCTCTTCTTGTGATAAAGTTTACCACAATAATGATGTGATAGACTGCAGATTCTTCGAATTGTCTTCATTCTGTCCTTGACCTTTCTTCTTAGGCCACTTGCCTTTGTCCTTGGCTATAAAGGCCTGTTTTGTACTCAGTGAATCACTGCTGTTTCCATCTATTGTAATTTTTGCCAGTGAACATCTGGCTACCTTCCAACAAGATGTTGGTCATTGTTGGGTTCTTTTTACCTGCCCCTGGGCCAAATGGCCACCTGAATCTACCCATATTTCCCATAGCCATACCTTTTCTCCCATATTTCCCATAGCAGTACCTTTTCTATCTCTGATCATTTTCTCAAGGGAAACCCTTATTTTGCAAACCCTAACTATGTCATCACTCAAACAGTTGCTAATGTTAAAACTTGTAGTGCTGTTTTTTGGTTTTCCTGGTTTGTTTTTATGCATTCTTGTTCTTCTGCAATATTATCTGTTGCTATCCTATGCTAGCTGTAACCTAAGAATTTTTGTAATATTTCATACTACCAATATAATCTGCCTTATTTAATGTGTTTGAAAGCGTAAGTTGGCACTCTTTTATTTTCATGGTGATCAAAATGTATCTTAATTGCTGGTGGAGCAAAAATGTAATAGCAAGATGTGAGTTTTACTACTATCAATGCAATATTTGCACATATTTTCCAAGCTCATTTCGGTATTCAGTAAAATCATTTATACTATTCTTCTGTTTTTTGGTGATATGGTGGATTTAGAGTTCTCATGTTATACTTTATGTTTCTTTTTCTTAGCTATTGTGGCCGAGCATGGGAGATTGAGACTACTTGAAGGCATTGTAAAAAAATTCACAATATTGACAATGGCTTACTTTGGAGTAGTAAATGTTATTGTGACAACTGTCATTGTAAGTATCAAACGCTTTTGAGCCTTATACTGTAACAAGTAGTTAAGTTTGTGGTTTTATTTGATCTACACAAAATTTGTTCTTTATGAAACAATTTATTGCACTCTTACAAGTCTAATATGCAAGTAGGTCAATGGCTGGAGAGTGTAATGGACATTCATAGATGTATTTTTATTGCTGAAATGGACTCGTGTATTTCATTGTATAGGAATTAATTTTCTACATAGTTTAACATCATTGTTTGCATGATTTAACATACATGTTTGGCCCTATTCAGAAGTGGAACAGATATTGGAATGAATACAACATATCTACTCAAAATGGTGGTATAACTTTCCATATCTAGATTATTAGAATAGTAAGGTCTATCCACCTCAATCATGCATGGGGATGCGTTCCTTGGAGGTCAACTACAAGTCCAAGACATTTGGGATGTTTTGGTGAGAGGGACGGGATGTTCTGCCTCCTTTTCGTACAAAATATCTTGACATCCCAGGGTGACCCCAAAAAAGGGGACATTCGGGGAGTGCTCCCTTTATTAGTGTTTTGAGGATCCATTTGTGACTGTAATGTCCCCTTTTGGGATAACCCTAATTGGTGCCCCCAATTTGCTAATTCAGTCTTTATATGAATTTCATCTCCTAACAATATATATATATATATATATATATATATATATATATATATATATATATATGTATTCCTTTATTTATATTTGATTGGTATTCTTATTTATCGATATATAATCATTCTTTATTTCCAATCTGCTGCTTTTCTGCATACATATCTCTGATTGCTTCCAATTCATATTTATCTCTCTTCACTATCTCTGATGGCTTATTCTATAACCAAGCGATTAAATGTTTTATGGGATTGTGATCCCGAAATCAATGTTGTTCCAAGTGTCTTCTTAAGAATATGCAATCCCTGATTATGAGAATGATTGATATGACAACATTACGCCTTAATGGTATCATTGTCTCTACACTAACTCTTTTATCCAGTTGATGGAGGGGATGTTGTTTCTCAAAGACTATTGGTTATTCACACATCCCACTGGTTGTTCATTTAGCCTGACTTAATGTCCCTAGATTCCTTAGGAGCATTTAAGATCTGCTTATTAAAAGAGGTATCTGTCTGTAAATCGTTTTCTGAGTATGGGATGCTCTACTGGGCAGTAATACAACCTCCTCTATCTGATGCAAGTTCCAGTCTTATATTTCAAAGAAATCAGTTATGAAATCAATTGTATATTCCCATGTGCAGGGGGGTCTGATATATATTTTGTATGCAGAAGTTAATAAGATTGCTATGTTTCATAACTCAGACAATTTATACATGAATACTTCTGTGATCTTCTATTTGTCAGATCACTGTATCTGAATGGCTCCCTAGTCACATGTGATTGACTGTGTCTCTGATAAAGACATTGGAGCTTAATCCTCTGATTGCTCTTCCTTGCGTTTCCCCTTGTGATCAAGCAATTCCAATCTTGTCTCTGTTAGGCTTGCTCTTATTTCATGCATTCTTCACTTGGTAAGGCAGCGGTGGATATCACCTCTTACTTGGTTGTCTAAGGCGCTGCGTCTAATATGAAGACTCAATATATAACCAACTTAAATTATTCCATTCAATCAATATGCTCAGCGATCATTTCATAACATGGATTCAATAAAACAGTTTAAGGAACTTCAGTCGGCACCCTTAAAGGTAACAGCAAGTTTAATATTCGTTAGTCACTTGACTCCCTCTATTTTGCCAAGTTGGGAATGATTGAACTCCACAGACTTCAATCTCCTAGCGATGGTATATACCTATATATCTCGATTCCTTATTCATTGCCATGACTCTTCTCAAGGTACCCAAACATTAAAATCCCTTCTTCTATTTATATGCTATGCTTCCATGGAAGGAGATGACGCTTCAGATAATCATAGCTTTAGGATATTTCACTGCCTCTTAATTTTTGATCTTTTGTTTTATTCGATCCATAATATTATAGCTATCTGAATCCACTTTATAGTATTTATTTTATACTTTATTTTGTTATGCTCTTATGGCGATGGTAGTCTTATCTTATATAATCTGCCTTAACAGCAAATAAGCTTTATTTTAATATGTTTTAATCTCTCTTTGAAGTCGGTCATTTGAATAGTTATTAATCGTAAATATTGAATCCATGATTCCATCACAATATTTATAATTTTATTTTTGATAATGATAATATTATTTATATTGGTGTTTTATAGTAATTTTATATATTTTAATATTTATTATATTATAATAATTTTATAATATCTAAATTGTCAGTATCAATATTCTAATATTTATAATATAACAATAATAATTATAATATTGTCTTTTGACAATTATAATTATAAAGTTATCAATTGGTTAGTATTTTAACTATTTATTTTATTTATCTTATTGTCACGATGTCAGGGACATGACAGTGACGTCAGTGAATAGTTTGTTTTCTTTTGTTGAAAAGAAAAACAAAAAAAGCTCTTGTTTAGAGGGTAGAGGGTTTAAGGGTTGAGAGAGAGAGAGGGTTGAGGGTTTAAGGGTTTACGGTTTACAGTTTAAGGGTATAAGGTATACAAATCTATTTCACTCCAACCCCTCTCCCATTGTGAGGTCTTTTCCCCCACCCTAACTGGATAACAAATACTAAAAGAATACTAAAAGGTGGGTACCCAACCTAAAAGACTCCTAAAACCCAAGTTGCAATGTATTTCTTTTCATTTTTGCAATTATCTATACTTACGACTCCTCAAATTGTAACTTTGATTGATGAAATGTAAACCATGATTCATATTATGATTATTAGATGGATTATGGGATCAATGGGTTTTTAGTGTGTATTCAACGATTCAACATATTGTCTTGAGTACTATTTAAAATTTTAACTTCTTTTAGTTTGTTTAAGTTTTTTTAGTTTATTTATATTTTAAAACTTCAAACGTTAAATTTATATGTTTTTTTTAATAGCTGTGCCCCATCGGTTCCAAAATCTGGAATTTTATGCCATCCTTAAAATCATGTCTCTCATTTTGAAAAATTAGAGAAATATTAGTAATGTTAATGTGTAATGGCAATGACTTTTACTAGCTCTTTTTGCTGTCGCCCAAAGAGGTTCAAACTTCAGGGTAATGTTAATGTGTATGGCACTCCTGAAGAGTATTCAAATAGAAAGCTTTTCAGGTTCTATTTTTTGTTTTGTTACTTAGTAATACAAAACAGGAGTTCTATCATTTGAAATAATAGCATTTTGTATACTTTTGATTCTTTGTTTGGTTTAATTCTTAAAGAATGTGGTCAATGTTGGAGGATTTAACTATGAATTTCTGCTAGCTTCTGCAAAAGGCTTGCAGTTATGCTGTCATTTCTCGGGGTCTTATCATCCAAGGATTCAAATATTTGTTTCCTTGTTGAATGCCAAGATTTCTTACCATGTTGTAGATTTTTATAGCTGGAATGTATTTGTAATGATTTCTGTATATATGGTTCTTACTGCTTTGTTCTTTCTGTCAGCCGCTTCCCGAAAAAGAAGAAAAGGAGCTGAAGCAGACATTAGTAAAGAAATTTGGTGAGGGGAAAACTGTGAAATTGCAACAGAAGGTAATTAATATGAGACCCAAATTCACTTTAATTAATTGTTGTCTGGTCATTTTAAGCTTTTATCTACCCTTTGAATGCTTTATTTTTCATGTTGCTTGGCATGTTAGAGAGAGAGGGAAAGATTTCCCATTTTTGTCTCTTGAACATGTTCTACTTACATTTTCCAGCTTCCATTTGAGACCAACTCTGCGATATTTCTGCGAAATAGGGTGTCAATTTCAGTTCATTTCCTTATGCCATGTAATTGATACCATGCTTTGGTCCTTTGTGTATTTTGGCACATCTGGAAAACAGAGTGAAGCATGAGTTTGTGTGTGAATGGGTATTGTTATCCTTTTAATTTATACTATTACTTATCATCCACTAGGGGATAAACAAAAACCCCAGCACTAACTAGTACCATCTAAATTACGAAACCATACATGACAGCTGGATCACAAAAGCCCAAAAAGAAATTGGATCAACTGACACCCAGTCCAACGGGGAGGCAAATTACAACAGCCCTCTCAGAACTATTTACTAGTTGACATATACATAAACCATCCAAACACAAGTGGAGTGAGGCAAATTTCACAGGCCTTGTCAGTGCCCCATATGCATTCTTACATTTATCACCTATATCTTGTTTTTCTGGTGGGGACACCTCCACCAAGTCATCTAGGTCATCATCTTTGCAACATCCAGAATCTTAAAACCAGCATCATAGGAAAAAGTTCACCGTTAGTACCTAAGCAATTTGCTCCATCGCTCAGTACAGACAACCCTGGCGCTGCTTCAACATGTGCAAATTAACTTAACTATTGCACTTGCCACCCCTCAAAATATCAATCACAATTCTAAAGTCTCCCTCCACTATTTATTTATCTATTTTCTATGATAAATTATTAAATTTCACTTTCTTATAGATTTGTTATAACTAATTTATCAAGTACTATATTATTTTTGGGCTGCTAGTCCACCACTACCCCCAAATTTAAGTATACAATCCCTCTGTCCTGTCCCTGAAACTTGTCCCCGCTTCCCCCTTCTCCCATCCTGAAACTCTGGAACATAATTATTTTTTGTATAGTCCAGAAAACTGATGGGATTGTTTATAAGTTTAGAAACTGGTACATGTACTGCATTCCATCAGTTAGTGGATCTGAATGGGTATTTTTATTTGACTGTTTAATGTTCAAATTCTATTACTCATTCAAATTATTCAGATGCTACTAGCATTTTTTTCAAATGTCAAAGATTCAAGTATGCATGATTTGAACTTTTCATCACCTTTATCCTTGCATTTTGTGGTTCCATGTTAGATATTTACAGTTTCTTTTTTCCTTTTTTTATTTGTAGATTGATCAAAGTATTCTTGGAGGTCTGGTTGTTGAATTTGAAGGCAAACTTCTTGACATGTCTATCAAAACAAGGCTAAAGAAAATGGAGGACAGTATCCGCAATGCACCAGTGGAGTTGCTAGACATTTAATTTTATTCTAGATATTTGTTGAAGTTGACATATCCAATATTTGTGCTTCTTGCTTTTTGCCTTATGGGCATTAAATAATCATGTGGACAACTTTTGCAGACTTGCATCATGAAAGGCATCTTCTTTTGTCTTGGCAACTTTGTTTACTGCCAATTGATCCTGTAAGACAAAATTTTGGCTTTGTTATCCTCTAATACAGTTCTAACTTCTTTACCTGCTTTTATCTGCACTGTTTGACTAATTGTAACAGTTTTAATTGGTAAGGACTGGACTTGGGAAAACATTTCAAAATCTAGACCATTGTTGGAAAACTTGGTATTGGCAAAGTTTCGGCAGATCCAAATTTTTTGACTCAGCAAAAACTTGACAACTTCAAAAAGTGCTTAAATTTATTTAGAAACACAGTTTTTTTGCAAAATTCAATGACAAAATGTATCCAATGAGTTCATAAATGAGTAGCTTTCATTGTTTACTAAAAGTAGAGAGAGGTAGAGGTTCTAGTCCTTGGAGTTTGCTTTGGCTCTTCACTTGGCATGGAAGGCATTGGCTCGACCTCCATCATGGTAGTAGATGGCAATGACTCCTCAACCTCATCAATGTCATCCAATCATACATCTCCTAGTGCATCCACATTCTCCAATGTCTGTCTCTCAAAATCCAAAATTTCATCCTTAGTTAACAATGAAGGTTGCTCATCCCGTTCAGTCGAAATCCCTATAAGGATTAATTTCATCCAAATCAATGGGATCCTCTAATTTGTCCTATGCCTTTCTTGTGCGTTTTTGAGCTAATTTATTTCTCTTATTCACGTGGATTGCCTTAAACAAGTTACAATTGTGCTCACAGTTGGATGCACTACTAGGTTGGCATATAATTTCGAGGGCAAGTCTTTGGAAATTTTGAGTATTTGCACTCCAATTTGTCCACCAAGACTCGACAAAATGAAATATTTAAGAGTTAGAAAACTAAGTCAATATTTTATCAAATTATCAATAGTTTGTAAATTTAAAATTTAAAATGTGTAATATGCATGCGAAATAAAGAATCCAAATTTTATACTTGGTGTATGAGTGGTTTTTCTTTGGATAGATAGCTCCAAAGAAAAGAGCCCACCCTTTCCATCCTGCAACTTTCCAATTCTTTGACAATGAGGTCTCACATTAACTCAGGGTGTCAACCTCTGAATGCATGTCATGAGGCCCTCCATAACCTCTCGATTATGATCTGAGGTGTCTGAATAGAAAAAGCGAGGGTTGAGGAAGTACCTTGTTGCATGGATGGGTTGGTGGAGTTAATTGTTCCATCTCTTGTCAATGATTTCCCATATGGGATTAAATTTGAGGTCATCCTTTTGGAATAATTTAAATTAAAAAAATTAAATATTCAATTTTGAATTTTGAATTAAAGTTTTGAGGTTGTCCCTTAAGAAAATTGTTACAAACCTTGTGACACTCGATCTTATTAACTCTTTCCCTTGGGTATGTGATCTCTAATCAAATTAATAACCCAAGGGTGATTGTAGATAAATTTTATGATGCTCCTTGCATCATCTACAATCAATGTCACCCAATCAAGTTTGCTTGTCTTCCAAAAGGAGGTCAAGGCAATGTGTTGCACAAGGTGTCCAAAAACATGTGTTATGTTTGGCTTGGAGTAATCTCCCAATTGCCACATATGTTGCTACATTACCAATTATGATTTGCTCCACTTCTTCTATGCCTACTTCCATGACAACTTTCAACATTAGACACAATGTTTCAACAATTTTGACTTTGTGTGAGGCATCCACCAATTTTAGAAAAACAACCTCACCATTTGAAGCTATCAAAATATTGATAATGGTGTAGTTTTTTCCATCCATCCACCCATTTGAAAGAATGGTAGCAAATAATGCGAGTACAAAATTTTAATTTTTGAACACAAAAAAGTTTAAATTTAACGAGTTATTATAAATGAATATAAATTTACCTAAAATTTAACATAAATTATTATGCATAAAATAACATAAAAAGTTAAAAGTTAGCTAACCTCCCACTCATGTCACTGCAAGAAGGCATCTTTACCCTTTTCTCACAATTGTCAATGCAATTACTAAATTCTTCCAATAAAGACCACTCACTACATTGAAAGGAATGTTGTTGGAAGTACCAAATATTTACACATGCCATATCTGCATGTTCATGCACCTCATTGTTCCACCTTGTAGCCTCCAATGATGGTTGTTCTTCATGAATGTTTTTGGGCACAAAAATATTGTGGTGTGCGTGTAGGTGTAGATGTTGCTTTTGGCACTCTAGTAGAAGTAGATGAAGTGGTGGTGGATGTGTTTTGGATGCGTGTACCACGAAGAGAGCCCACTATGACTTGACATGTGGTATCTTCATTTGATTCTAGTTGGACTTGGAGCGCCATGACCACCAACTATGGATGTTGTTATGGTTGCTCTTGCCCTCTCTCTTTGCAATTCTTTTTTTGCAGTTGCATATAAGGCACTATCTTTTTTTTTTTCTTCAGTGGTGTTGACATAGGGTTTGGCATCATATTGAGTAATGCTTGCAAGATGGTATTTGAGGTGATTTATGCCTCCATGACCTAAGACAAATAATTGACCTAGGTATTGGTCCTTAATGGGCATATTTTCAGGCAAGGTCTCTAGCTCTAGTAGGACAAGTCCCTGTAACCAGCGGTGGCATCGATGGTGTGGAGCAAGAGGCTACACCTGATCCGTAAGCTTATTTATTTGCCATTATATGATGTATTTAACCTGATGAAAGCACAACATTTTAATTTTTTTTCCAATTTTTCAAGTTATACATAAACGATTAAATCACTAAAAATTAGCCTAAAATTAGTTTAAATAGTTCAATATAATGTAAAGATTCTAAACATTTTATTTAAAAAAAAAGTTAAAAAAAAAAAAAAGTTGTTTAAGCAAAGTACAATGAAAATAGCAAAACAAAATCATGAAAAAATGGTGATTAATTCAATTTTTTGGAATTTAAATGCAAAAATATTACTTAGTTTTACTATATGATGATTTTTTTAAAACCTAGATGTTGGATTTTGTGGGCAAAATGGAGTAAAATGTTCAAAAAAGAAACAAAAATGAAAAAATGAAAAACAAGAAATTGACTTGTGCGTCAAATTTGCCAAAAAAATCTTTTTCAATCTTGCAAATGTGTTGGAAATGGTGTGTTTTCAAGTGGCAGGTACGTTGGAGGGTTTTTGTTTCCTTGCAACGTGAAATAGAGGTGTCATTTGGCGTTTTGGGGTCATTTTATGATCTAACACTTGGTGTGGGCGAGTTTTTGGCATGGACTCGCTGACTTTCTAACAAGTACTTGCCAAAAACTTAGTGAGTACTCACGAGAAAGCCATCGAGTTTTTGTGGTGAGTAAATGGCGCTTCAATTTGCCATTGGTTTAGCTCGTTGACTCAACGAGTATGCCAACAATGATTCAGACATTTAATTACAAATTAATCAAATTTTATTCCTCCCATTGTTTATTCATGGCTTTGCTAAAGACATATGGTAAGAAGCCTTTGGATTAGTTGTAAGAGTTTTAATTGTGGAAAGGACTGACTTATCAGAAAACGTTTCAAAATTCAGACATTTAATCACAAATTAATCAAAATCTATTCAGACTAACCATTGTTTAAGCTTTATATGATGGATTTTCTAAAGATAAATTGTAACAAGACTTTGGATTAATTTGGACTCCTATTGTGTAAATGTAACGAACAAAATTAATGTTTAATAAAAGGGAACAATCATATTTATACTTCCAGAAAATGATAACAAAAAGTAATTTGTGAATCTATAAAAGGTGGCTCTAAGATGTTTGTGTTCATCTACTATACATATAATAAACACAATCAATTTTTCGACTATAGGTATTTTCTTTTGACTCTTTGCTTCAACTCACATTTTTGGTTTCAAGTGTAATGTTTTGCATTAATATGCTAGTTGATAATACCTTTTAACACATTGTTCACTTTATTTACATGCCATACCCTTAATCAATATTATATCTCTTTTGAGAAACTCTTGAAACAAAGCCTTGCCAACACCTAAGATTTGAGAATGGGTGCAGTGACAAATTCATCACAAACCCTAAACAAAGGTGACAAATGTAGAGGCGGTTTTGTAGGGGCTAATTGTGGCGATGGAGTGGGCACTAGGGTTGGTGACGATGATGATGGAGGCATGGGCTCTTTCTTGGCGGTTAAGCTTGGAGGTACTTTTCTTGGTTATGCTCTCCCTTGTTCCGACTTTGCTCCTTTTCGTTGCAACGATGGCTCTCTCTTGGATATCCTTCTTGAGGCTCGCCATAAACCTATGCCCCCTGTGCAGGGTGCTCTATTACTAGATGTAGTTGAGGGTTCGATCTTGGCCATGTGGTTAGAGGCTCAACTTGTTGTTCATGACATTAAACATTCTTTACCTATTGTGAGTTGGCAAAACGAGTTCGGGAGCTCTTGAAAAGGGGTTTTCTTTTGCCGCCTTCAAAGGCTTCTTCCCTTGTTCTTGTTAGTTGCTTTGCTATTGTATCTCCTCCTGTGGTTTTCCCTCCCAAGGTGGGGGCTCCTTATACACGAGCTTTCTATTGATCTTGAGCTGCCTGCTTGTGGGTTGGCTGTTTCTCCCCCTATCATTTCTATTTTTGATGCGTGTTTGGACTAAGCCACTGCTAATCTGCAACATGCTCTTATTGACAAATTTATTGGGAGAAGACCCAATATCGATATTATTCACAACTGGGCTTTTGATTGCTGGTCTGATTCTTGTTTACAGAGTGTGAAGGCTCTGTTGAATGGTTTCCTTCTATGCTCTTTCAATACTAGTGAAGATTGCTCCTGGGTTCTTTTGGGTGGCCCTTGTTTTTTTGGTAAGGCTTTCCTTTTCCTTCAATGCTAGGTGGTTGGGTTCAATGGTTTTAAGATAAATTTTGCCCCTATTTGGGTTTGTCTCCTTGAGTTCCCTTTGGAATTTCAAGGTATTGTTGATTATTTTGGTCAATTGATTACCATTGATAATGCTACAAGAAATAGAACAAGATTTTTGTATCCCAGATTTAGGGTTTGTGCTGAGATTGGTAAGAAGTTGCCCAATGTTGCCAATTTGAGCTCCAAGCTTTGGGTTTGGAACTAGACTCCGCATTACGATTTTTTGCAGCAATACCACCTCCGCGGTGATGGACCCTTCTCTTTGCTGTGCCAAATTGTTCATGATAAGATGCATTCCAGTGTGCAAACATTGTTTGAAGGCTCCTCTTTTGTTGAGGGGAAGACGATGGATCCCGAGCATGGTCCCTTTGCTAATGAAGGTGTTGATAAGTGCATCCTTGATGCTGAGATTGGTATCCCTTTGGATAAGACTCCCTTCAATGGCGGGTTTCCGCACAATGCCTCTCCTTTGAAGGATTTGTTGAAGTTTGGTTTTAAACCACCTTGATGGTTTTGTTTTGGGTTTTTTCCATCTTAGGTGTGTTCTGGGATGGTCTTTTATTGCTGCAATTTCTTTTCTTTGTAGCTAGTTTGTAACTGGTTCCATGCTCTAGTCAAAAGCTTGGGTTGTTAGTGGTACTTTCTTGCCTCACTTCTCATGAGTCTTGCTTTTTGTGGTCTCACTTTTTGTGAGCCACCTCTCTTTTGTCTCGATGGCTATTTTTGTAATGGGTATTGGCCCTTCCAGTCTTAATCTAATCAATACTCTTCTGAATCAAAGGAGACGACTTTTCTGGTTTGGTCATTAGAAAGTTGTTTAATTCAATTTACTAAACTATTGTTTTCTATCTCTAGTCAAAACTAAACCATTTAACTTGCATCACTTTGAAACATGACTAATCTGACGAATCTCACAAGAATGCAAGTTGTGTAGGAGGGTCTATAGGGATTTGTGATGGTTGTGGTGTAATCTAGACATCTTGGAATTGAATTCAGTTGAAATGGTTTGCTGAGAAGCAAAGTGAAAATGTGGTTGAGTTTTTGAGTGGAAAAATTATAGAAATAACAACATAGTGGTTTCTTGTGTCCTTATGGTGGTTTTGTAAATTATGCACCCTACTAGGTTGAGTGGTTTTATCATTAGAAATGGGCAAGTATAGTGATGACTTCAAACAACATTACTTTTGGTTATTTGGATTTTGGGCTTCTTGCATGTGTCTTGTTGGAAAGTGTAGTAAAAAGTTGTGTGCACATGCATGCAAAGTCATTGAGCTTGTAAAATCTGAATACAAATGCAAGTGTATTTGTAAAGTCATTGAGCTTGTAAAAACTACAAGAAGATAGCATAAAGCTTGGGTTTTTAGGATACTTTATGCTTCATTCTTATGGTGTTCTCACTTCATTTTTGTTTGCAATTCATGCATACAATGATTTTTTCACATACATCAACTAATCATTATTAAGCACAAATCCATTATTTTCTTAATCAAGTTTGTTTAGCAGAACCATACAATCAACTAAGCATATAATTTATCGATTAATATTGATATTTTTGAATTAGCTATTGAATATTTATGTTATCTACAAATTGGATTGGTATCAAATTGGTTGTAGTCCTTCATTTTTGTGTTGGGATTAGTTTTGTAATTTGAAACCCCCTATCTAAATAAACAAGGAAAGGTTAAAGGTGATTTGTTCATTTGCAATAGAAGATATACACTTGGAATTGTATCACAAAAGTGAGAAGCATGACCAATGAACAAAGGGAAGCCTCACATTATCAATTAAATTGGAAGATTTGGCAAGCAATTCTTAATTGATTTGGAAGGTTGACATGTTGGAGGAAGATTAGTCTTGTGCCGGACAACCTCTTGTATCTTGCCAACAAGGCGCTTGTGGAGAAGCTAGGAGATTCCAAGGTGTCATTGAAAAGGATTTGGTGCCGAGCAAAGAGAAGCCTCAAGTCCATGAGTAGAGCTATCTTACATCAACCTAAAACCTAACTTGCATTCAAAGCAGACACTAAGATTGAAATCTCATTATGTGAATGTGATGTAAATGTTGGGAAACTTGACAACTAGTTTGCTTAGTTTGAGTTACAATTAGTTTTAGATAATGTCAGTGACATATGTGTGAAGGGAATTTATGCATACAATGAACAATTTAAACATAAAATTAAACAACAGAAAGGATAATCAAACACTCAATCAAGGCATAAGAAATCTGAACAAAGCATAAGATAAAAATAAGTTAAGCCTATGTTAGATTCTTTGTTGCACATAAAGTGGATTTTCCCAACTGATTTGTTGGATGTATGCTCACTTTGACAACATAACTTTGCATTCCAATGTTGATATGAAAAATGGCTTGGGTTGAAGCCAATTTAAAGATTTTTGGGTAAAATAGATGGATGGCTAGGATCAAATGATGAGATAATGACTCATATTGGTTGAGAGCCATGGAGATATGAGAGAAAGACATGTGTCCAATGTGGTTGGATGATATGGCGAGAGAGAGATTAAGGGGAGAACAAATGGTGTAGATTCTTCTTGGGAAGATTGGATGGACAAGATGGAAAGGGTACTTGGGAGTACCCTTGAAGGATGCGCAAGTCCTTTGGCCCATGTGACATGGTACCAAACCCATGTCACATTACAAAGGCCCATGCTTTTTTACACACTGGAGGATGTGGAGGATTTGACTAAGATTAGGCATATGCAAGTAAGGGATTAAAGGGTTAAGTGGATTAGTCCACTTAATAAAAAGTGGAGGAAAATAGGGTTTTTAATTAAATAAATATTTTATTTAATTTTTAGGAAATGGATGGGGGACTTAGGTAAATAAATTAATAATTGAAATGAGATAATTAATTGAATGATTAGGGGTGTATTTAATCAATTATAGAAGAAATAGTTGGGTAATGATGATGTGTCAATTTTGTTTCTATATTTTGTTCTTTTTGAAGTGATGTCACAAAGTAGCATCATTTCAAAGAAGATTAGAACATTTGGAAAAAAAATGGTTAGATTAGGGAATATGCCCTAGTCATTCAAAGGAGTGATTGGGAGGAAAGATGATGAGGGTGAGGATAAAGATCAGGATGCCCCCTTGAGAGGACAAGTGGGTTCGAGAGAACACATGTGCACTCTTGAAATGGATGAGATGTATGGTATAAAAAAGGGAAGAGGATGCAAGATGATGGATAGAAGGGGGAAGGGATAGGTGAAATGATAATGCACACAAACAAGCAAAGCAAACAAGCATAAAATGATTCAATGACAAACATGATGCTACTTTTGGTCAAGCTAAAAAGACAAGATTGATTGATGATAGACAGAGTATTGATGTGGGAATGATATATCCCGAAACAACACAAGGATTGAGAAGGATACATCCCGATGATGACAATTGGATTTAGATCAAGGCTTGTAACAAGGGTAGGAACAAAACCAAAGATGTGATTGGATGATTTGTATTAGATTGCAAAATTGGATTGCATGGTTTAAGATTTGCTTGCGATTTTGGATTGGTAGGAGCATTTGGATTATATGGCAGCATTGGTTTGAGATGCATAGACTATCAAATCTTAAATGTACCTAACATAGATCTAATAGATAAATGAAATAATTAAGATGAAAAGATGCTTAGACCAACAAATCTAAAATGCAACTAACATGAATCTAATGGATAAATGAAATGATTTTGATGAAAAGATGCTTATACTAACAAATATAAAATGCGCCTAACATGAATCTAATAGATAAATTAAATGATTATGATGAAAATATGCTTATACTAACAAACCTAAAATGCACCTAACATGAATCTAATGGATAAATGAAATGATTATGATGAAAATATGGCATTATGATATGTGGATGAAAGTGTGTTGTCATGGTACATCAGATGCATTGATGGGACAATAAGATGGGAAGGGTGAAAGAAGAAAGATGAACATGGGGAAATCAAATGCACATGGGATCAACAATTAAGCAATGATAAGGTGATGAATGGGATGATTGATGGGAGACAAGACAAGACAAGATGGGTAAAATATGAATGTATGGATGAAAGGGTAGGGGTATTTTGAATACAATAATTAACTTGAAATGTAGTGAGAACTTAACTTGATATAGCATGAGATATTATGCACCTAGGTATGAGGAACCAGGGTGACATATCACATGTGTAGGATTGACTCAACAAATATAAAGGTTAATCCAACATCTCACAACGTCATGAGGGGGCCTTGGTGGATATGATGCTAGAAAATCACAAACAAAAGGCATGCCCTAGCATAACACAAGGTATCGATGGGCTTTTGTGGGTACAATGTAGGACAACCATATTAACACAAAACATGAAAAGCCAAGAACTCATCCCTAGTTTCACCAATCAAAGCACACCATGATATTAAGGATCATGACAACCTTGATTTGGTAAAATAGGAAGCCAAAAACAAAGATAATCAAAATCCAAAGTAACAATTAAGTGGCATGCACCTTGATTACCTTTTTCCAAAAGATGATGGATGGTAGAAGTTGCCTCATTTGAAGAACGATATATCTTGTGAAGGTAAGGGATGGATGAGCAGGACTTAGGGTGCTCAAAGTGACTAAGGTGCATGAAACTAAAAGGAACTTTTAGATCGTGTTAGGATATCAACTTGTGGGGAGCTCTTGACAACATGGACAAATAGAAGCATTGGACCTATGAACAAGTATAAACAATGATGAACCTATGTGGTGATGGATAGGATGACACTATATACAATATAGACACTGTGAACAACATATGCTGATTATGTTATATCCTAGTATGTCGAGTATGAAGATTGTGACCATGGGTAGGCTTAGTAGAATGTCCATAAATACATGCATGAAGCTTAGAGATGGGATATTATTGATGGCATTGATGGTATTGGATTGCATGGGGGGAGGCTATAACTAGATACCAATGATAAGGGATAATAGGATGGGAGGATGAGATTATAGAAGGTAGTGGGGAATGGAGGATAGGGAGATACAAAACAAAGGTGAAAGGATTATGAGATGAAGGGATAAGGATATAAGGATTGGCAACTAGAAATATTATGGGATGAAGTGATGAAGATAGGGATGGGGAATGGTAGGAATTATTGGATGGGTGGAGGGTATGAATGTGATAAGGCACTAGGATGCTTATGAGAAAATGGATATGGGTATGATGGGGTGTGGAAGGATAATGTAGTGGAAAGTATGATGTATAAGATGGATGGATTAGAGGGGAGGAAGCATGGAAGGCTATGACAAGGGTATGAAAGGGGCAATGATGGAATACATTCCAAGAGTTGTCCAAAACATCTATGAATAATCTCCCTAGTGTTTATCAAGATTCCAAAGAGGATGGAGGGATTGGAATGTATAGGATGATGGGTAGGATAGGTAAGTGGGATGGAAGAGTTGAAGGATGGGTAGCTAGAAGGAACTTGCCATCAAGCGTAGAGAGAAAATGGATGGAGAATTTACATATGACACTTGTTTGCTAGGTTTTCATCATAGAATTTTCCGAAGGCGTCTATTTGTTAGATTTTCACCACTAGATGGATTTTTTTTTCTCTTTACTACTTTTTTAGCTTTTGTTTTAAATTTTTGGAATAGTATGGATGGAGAAGGATGTGGATAAGTGGATTTGGAAGATAGTAGATAGGTGATAGGAATACAGAGGAAGGAATCAAACATCTAGTTCTATATTTAGGCAAGAGGAAGCTATTTACAATGATCATTGGATGTTGGCATAACCTTGTTAGAATGGGTGGGTTATGAAAAGGCATGCATTAAAGCAATTTAATGGAGGGTAGATGTGGGATAAGGATTCAAGCGTTGGAAAGTGTATGGATAGAAAGACGGGATAAATGTATTATGGGGGAACATTGCCATGACCAACGTTGACACATATTGTGATTGATGTTGAATGGTGAGAGGAGAAATGGATGGAGAATGTGGGAATGATGGGGGATTTAGGATAGTGAATTTTGGGACATAGTTTCTCAAAATGGATTTATGAGATGGAGGATGGGGATGCCTTTCTTTTGGATTATCAAATTTGGATGCCATTAAAGATCTTGTCTTTTGATGCAATGCTTCATTTTGTTTTGGTATCCACATGGTTTTTGTTTTTGCTTTCGTAAGCCTTTGTGGCCTTTGGGATAGAGTGTACTTTTGGATCAGATTTTTCTTTTCTTTATTATGTCTTTCTGAGGGGACATGGTGATATTTAGATTTTAGTGGTGTTTGACCTTATGCATTTTTACTTTGGAAATTGCTTCTGATAGCACTAGTATGGGTGTAGGAAGACTAGTGATGGGGATGGAATATGAATGAAGTGATGGAGGAAGGATGTTGGATGATGTTCGTGGAGGTGTGCCTTTGTTGATCCGATTGAGAATTATAGGAGTGAGATGTTTATAATGGGTAATAGGGATAGATGATTGGTTGATGAGGGGATGTGTAGGATGAGATGGAAGATGTGATTTTGGGATATAAGGGACTGGAATGGATTTAGTAGGTGGAGGATACATGATGGTGGATTCTGGGGTATAAGGACCCAAAATGGATTTAGAGGATGAAGGAAGGATATTGATAATGGTTTTAGGTTGGTATGATGGAGGAGGGGGGATGTCAATAAAGTTTTTGGAGGAATTGGAAGAAGTCCTCCTAGGTTGTACAAAGGTTCCACCAACATTTTTGGAGTGAGTGTCTTGAGATATGTAGCCAAGACCTTGTGAACATGGATTTTCTTTAATATGGATGAGGTCCAATATACTTTGTTCATGAAGGCCTAATCCTTTTCCTTGCTATTTCATGTTCTCGAGCATTCAATTTTTAGTAGGATGTTTGTTATTTTGGAAGCAAGATGCGAGTCCATTATTAGCTAGAGGGTGGCTAGTAGCTATAAGTTCTTCTTTTGCAAGAGAACCACCATAGATGAAGGTAAGGGGTCCAAGAGGATATGATGATGGTGTTGGGTTGGATTTTGTTGGAGGAGGCAAGGAATCATGAGAAAGATTAGATGGGATGATAGGATCTTGATTTGGATGAGAGGATGATAAGGGATCAATAGAGGGATTAGGTGCTCAGGTGGTAGGATCATGATTTGGATGAGTAGATGACAAGGGACCATGAGAGGGATTGCATGAGGTGGTAGGATCTTGATTAGGGTGAGGGGATCTCTTGGTATTCTTTGGAATTATCTCTTGGAATTGTTATCACTTAGAAGAGCACCCTTGCTAAGTTACAAAACTCAGCCTACTAGTAAAACATGAGAAATTTTCCAGGTTGTGGGTCACCTAAAGTGGAAAAGAACCTCTAAAGAGGGTTGGTTCCCTTTGGTTCTATCACCTAAACTAAGATATCACTGTTACTAAGAAAGGAGTGAAGGTAAATATAAACATGGATTTGGAATGATTAAAAAGGTGATGCACAAAACTATAATGACTTGCACTATTGTGTTGACACATAATTTTTAGTTTTTTAGTTAGTTTTTACACAACCCAAGTGTTCAAAATGTTCATGCATAAGTATTTCATAAGAAAGTTGAAATTTTTGTAACCTCTAGGAGGAAAACTAGGTGTTTTTCACATATAAAGAGTTTGAACTTTAGTAACATAACTTATGACCTACATGAAACATACTTTTTCTGCTTAAAGGTGTTGGAAATGAGACAATACATTGGAGGATTTAAACATAAAACACTAAAATATATATCAATCATTCATTTTCACACAATGAGACAACTGTTGAGAAGGAAAAAATATTGAATTTTATTGATAGAAAGGTGTTCTTACAACAAGTTTGAAATCTGCATTCCTTGCTTTAAAATGTGTTACATAAGTTTTCTCAGTTTGTTGTGATTGAGAAAAATGGAGTTACAATGTTGTTTTTTGCTTGCAGAGCTAAAAGATAAGAAATAACTAATTAAAAAAATATAGCCTATGGGTCTTATATCTCATCCCAAGCATAGGAGAGGATACATGGATTGGTTTTGACTAAGTTACAATGCTTAAAAGTAGGCCAACCTCCTTTGCATGCGTAAGAAGTTTCCTTTTTTGACTGTCTCTCCAAGCTCCTGAAAATGTGCTCCAACTAGTGATGAGGATCTTAGATCTTGGGAAGGTGTTTGAACTTCCCCTAGATGCTTGCAAACTACCTTTAAAAATCTCTACCTATTATCCTTGCCATCATCTTGACCTCAATGACTCAATAATTCTCTCCTAGATGCTTGCATGATGTCTTTGATTGCTCATAAAGACCACCAAGCTGCCCAACCTCCCTCATGAATGCCTAGCCCGCCCCTTGAAGAGCTCAAGTTGTTATCCTTGTCATTTTTTGCATGAGGTTCTAGAATTTCTGGTCATGCAAGGAAAACAACCTTCATTTAAGGGCTCCAAACTACCCCTTGCTGCCTTCCCGTGCCTTCAAACTTCAACCAACTTCATTCATAACCATATAGGCTTCTTAATGAGCCTAAAACTTACTATAATTGCATCAAAATTGAACCTTCTAGCTTGATGATTTCCATATTTACTCTTTCCACCATGGATGGAGACTTTGAAAAACATGGACTATCTACTATTCCTCCATTCATTGCTATCCATGTAACGTATGCACCCTCTCTTTGGGGATTTTATTAGCCATGTTATCCTGCTTTGACATGTTCTGCCATAGGCTGTTCTCTATAGGAATGCATTGTCACTATAGACTATCTTCTTTATCACTTCCTCTATTCATTCATGCTAATCTACATTCATATCAAGTAATAAAACTTTCCTAGATGCATTAAATGTTTCCCTTAAAGTATTGATTATGCATTATTTTTACTTTGTAATAGTTGTAAGCTTACAACTTCTACTTGTCTCCCTCGATGCCTAAGGCCTTTCACCTCTGATCATTGTGATCAATTCATTGAATTATCATCTTCACGATAACTTTGTTGTGACTATTGTGACCGTTGCTACTCCATTCTCTATCAACTTCTTTTCCCATGATAAGACTCTCATGGATTGCTGACAATAGGTTTATAAGGCATTATTTGAATTAACCTTTGTCAACTCAAAAATCATTGTCTCATTGTTTGTCCACTAGATTGTCATGACACTTTGTATTGTGGATGGTCATTGGCCAACTCACTATCCATTCATGGACTGTCCTACCTTTTGACACGTAAACTTTGCCAACTTATAATCTTGATGGGTTGTCATACTTGTGTCAAGGTGACTATCATTATAATCTTCTAGTTTAGGACTTAAAATCCCCTCAAGGTTTTAATGATTAGCCATCCATTATCTAACAAGCTCTAAGCTATATCTTTACACCATCTTTTTCTTGGATTGTCAAAACAAAAGCCTTGATTTTTCATGACTGTTATGGATGACAATTATTTTATTTTGTGATTAACTTTACTTGTTCTTTGCAATAATGATTGAAAAACCTTGATGTCCCTTTATGAACTCTTATCTCTCATCATTAATATTGATCTATTTGCTTCATGTCTTCACTGTCCCATTGCCCCATAGGCACTGGCTTTCATTGTTGCATATCCTTGCCCTCATAAACCACTGCTATAAGGAGTCATGAACTTCACAATCCACTATTATTGCCAAGGTCACTGTCAAACATCACAGTCAAACAAAGTACAATCATAAAATATCATCATAAATTTCATTGACTGCCCTTTGATAATGATCACAACCAATGACCTTGATGAGGTCATTCTCACTTATTGGTTTGCCGCAATCATCAACTATTAACAAAGTCTTTAAAAGCTACTGTCATGGTAGGTCTACGCTTTAATTGATGAATCTTCATGGAATCTATCACTTTCATTTAAAAACATTTCCCTTTAAGGACCTTTCTCCTTCTCATGATGCAATAGGGTTGTCCTTATCATGCCTCTCATGGTCATCATTTTCCATGTTTCTCATAGTCATGAATTTCAGTCATTAGGATTGTTATAGTCATTAATAGGGTTTACAAAGAGTTCCATTGACTGTCATCTTTTAACTCTATCCATTTGCATTTGAAGATGACCCTACCCTCTGTCAACTAGCATAGTTGTCTCTTTGCTTGGTAGCTCACTTATTGGAATGCTTGACATTACAAGGTTTTAAAACTGTCATTTTCTCATAATGATTGTCATTTAGAAATGCTTCCTCTTCATTAAAATGACTCCTATGATGCTCTTGAAAAAGACTATCTTGCCTTGATAAAGATTATCCTCTTCATATTCATAGTGATTGTCACTCTTCATGAAAAGTCACTACCTTTATCACAGTCATGATTACACCTCCTTCATATTACCATTGAGTTTGACTGTCATAATCTTCATGATCTTGTTTCCAAACTCTATCAAAGATTTATTTTATTTTATGTGGCTTAGTCTTATTTTATCATGACTGTCCTCTTGTTCTTACGAGATGATTATGACAAGGTAAACTTGAGAAAACCTTTGTCATTTCATAGTTGTACTATCCTCTAGACTGTCATGATACCTTGCATGCCCTCTTATCTTCTTAGCTCATCTTGCCTTATTTTTTGAATAATCAATATTGCCTTATGACCGGGTTGTGCATTGTCCTTATTCTCTATCAAAACCCTTCATAGGATTGTCATGACTACCTGTAGAATCAACTTTATATACAACTTCGCAATCCATACAAAAGCACCTTTTACAACTTAAAGTTTTAGAATTTTTCATATTGTAAACCTTCCAATATATATATTATTGGAAACAAAATATTATTTTGCTTTGTGCACAAAATCATAAATTCTCAGATGACTTGCGTAGGAAACAAAACACAAGTTCTAAGTTGCAAGGAAGTTAAGGTAGCAAAACAACTTCCTACACTAATCTTGAGAGGAGGATAATGCAAACCTTTACAAATATTTTCAATAGTTACAAAAAATTAAACACAAATAAACATAAATATCATGCATACCACAACATAGTGATTTACGTGGAGAAAACCCTTTTGAGAGAAAAACCCCACACTCCAAAATCTTTCCAATATATTATTCAAAAATAAAAAAGATTACAATATACTTGCAGAGCAAGCTTCTCACAAGAGTATCACCAACCAGAGATCTAGAGGCAACACAACCACTATTAGACTCTTAGAATATATGAAAATACACAACTATAATACAACTCCCTCATAAAATAGGGTTGCCTTCTAGGGCAAGTCAAGCTAAGAAAATATCGATCTTCAAATTTGAGACCTAATAATGAACGGTCTAGATTTACAATAATAAAATATAAATAAAATTTAGCTTTCAGGGGACCGCCTGTGCCCCCATTGTTGATGTATCCACAATACCTTATGCAATTGCAAGGTTGAGACACATTTTCCTAACAAATCTCCCACTTTTTGAACACCTTGCAAGAGCAACGAGAGAGAGTAGAAACATCATATCTTAATTGCTAGGGGTCAAAAGGCCCATAGTCTCTAAACACGATCTAAAGTTGTCTATGCTCACAGGATTAGTTAAAAAATCAACATTCATCAAATTCTCTACTTTAAGCAACTTCACCCTATCATCTTCAAGCAAATCTCTAACAAAACGATACTATATATCAATGTGCTTGGTCTTGAAATGAAATGTCAGGTTCTTAGCTAGACATATCACACTTTGACTATCATAATAAATTGTCACTACACCTTGTTTTATTCCAATATTTGAACATAGTCTCTTAAACCAAATAAATTCTTTACAAGCATGAGTAGATGCCATATACACAACTTTAATAGTGGACAAAGCAACCACAATTTTTCGCTTACTCATCCAACTAATTTCACCACCAAATAAAGTTAACACAAGCATTGGTGTATTGTCTGCTATCAATATCACCTGCCCGGTCTGAATACACATAACCATGAATATCAAGGGAAATCTTGTCTTTAATCAAATTACTATGATAAAACTTGAGAAATAATCTAAGGTACCACACAAATATTTGAAGACTTTTTTAACTACATCCCAATGAACTCTACTAGGATTAGGAATATATTTGGAATGAACTCTCACTGTTTAGGCAATGCTTGGTCTAGGAAAAACTATAGCGTACATCAAACTTACAACTACACTCTAGTAAGACACTCTATTCATGTCTTCCATCTCTAATGGGGTTGTTGGACAATCTAAAACAAATAATTTGGTCCAATTGAAATAGGAACACACAATGGTATACAATATTGCATATCAAACCTCTGTAAAATTGAATTAACACACTTAACTTGGTCAAGCCATAGCTTTCTATTCACTCTCTCTTTTAATTTCCATCTTAAGAATGTGTCTAACTGCACCAAGATCTTTCATTTCAAATTTAGCAGTTGGTTTAGATTTTAGTTCTGAAATCATACCTTTCCCTTTACCAATAAATAACATATCAACATATAATGCAATAAATAGAAAATAATCACCATAAGTTATATAGTGAACACAATGATTTGATTTAGAATGCTCAAATCTAAAACTCAACACATATGTATCAAATTTCTAGTACCACATCCTAGGACTTTGTTTTAGGCCATACAAAGGTTTCTTCAATTTGAAAACCAATTTACTTTTACCTTTCACCATGTAGTGCTCTGGATGTGTCATAAATATCTTCCTCCAAGTCAACATGAAGGAGAGTAGTTTTCACATCCATTTGCTTAACCTCTAAATCATAAGCAACAACAATAGAAAGCAAAAATATGATGGATTCCATTTTTGTAATAGGAGAAAACATCTATTATAATCAACACCTTCAACTTGAGAGTAACCTTTCACAACCATCCTTTCCTTGTACTTCTCAATAGCTCAATTTGAACCAATCTTTTTCTTGAACACCCATTTGCAACCAACATGTTTCTTCCTTTAGGAAATGGTACAAGATCCCATGTATCATTCTTTTTCAAAGTCGTCATTTCTTCATCCATAACAATCTTCCAACATTCTACATCATTCATACCTAATGCCTCTTCTACCGATTTGGATTCATCCATATTAGTATTCAAAGCAAAAATACATTTCCAATTATCAGGTGAATACCTTTCAGGTGGTTGTCTATACCTTGTAGACATATGAACAAGCTGAGTTGGAGATTCTTCCTCCTCTTATGAAGATTCAGAACTAGACGAGCTCTCCTCAACTTCTTGTCTATCCATGGGCCTCAATTCAACTTTCTTAGGTATAGAAGGAAATTGAATCACGTCTTCCTATTTACTTTGTTCTGGCTGCAATGTAACAAAAGAAGACTTAGTTTCTCTAAAAATAAGACTTCTACTATATATCACCTTTTGTACAACAAGATGCCAAAGTTTGTATCGTTTCACACCATAATTGTATATGATGAAGATACATTTCATAGCCTTGTTCTCCAACTTCATTCACTTCTCCTTTGGAACATGTGCATATGGCTTACAACCAAAAACTCTAAGATGTCTTAATGAAGGCTTGTGACTCAACCATGCCTCTATAGGTGTCTTATCAACAAGAACTGATGTAGGAGGCTTGTTAATATGGTAATAAACAATGACAATAGCTTCAACCCAAAACCTTTGTTGTAGATTAGCACCACTCAATATACTCCTAGCCTTCTCCATCAATGCCCCATTCATTCTTTCTACAACTCCATTTTGTTGTGGAGAATACAAAGTTGTCTTTTGTCTATGAATACCACAATATTTATAGAATCTATAAAAATCATTAGAGTAAAATTCACCACAATTATCAGTCCTCAAACATTTTATTTTCTTTCCAGTTTGCAATTCAACCATTGCTTTAAATTATTTAAAACAACTGAAAACTTTAGATTTATTCTTTAGAAAGTATACCCATGTCCTAATATAATCATCAATAAATGAAACATAATAAGTGGATTTTCCAATTGAAGGAACATCTACAGGACCAAACACATAAGAATGAATAAGATCCAATACACCACAAGATTTATGAGAATTCGAGTAAAACTATGTAAGAGAAGGGGACCACTGCGTGCAAGACCCCAGGTCACGGAGGGTCAAGATGCAAGAGGCTGCCCTAACTTACCTCAACTAAGTGCAATGTTTAGGGTATGAGGATGAGAGTGATGAGGATTATGAGGTCCTGCAATCACTCTACAATCCCAAGTTCTAAGGTAGGGCTAGGAGAGTTAGTTTTTAGGTTCAACTCTGCGCCTTAAGGGGCTCTTTTCCCAAAGATTTTAGTGTGGACTCTGGACAACAACGTGACGCGTTGGCATCTCTAAAGTGCGTTGTAGTCTGTATGGTCAGAAAATAGTAGAGACAAGGTTGAACTCACCAAAATGACTAACGACCTAGCTACTCAACTAAAAGGCCAGAATGAAACAAGTAAATAAACGAAGTATTCTCTAATGTTATAAAGTACAAAAGCAAGTGTAAGAAGGGTAAGAAGGGTCTCATGAAGGAATTCATTCACCAATTAATCTTCCTTGCAACACACACTGCTACACACCATAAGAGGGAAAATGTTGGGTGGTTGAATAGGGGCCTGCCTTAGTTAGACCCCTGTTTAGGTGTTTCCACCTCCACAGACAACCAAGGAAACAAGATAAAGAAATAGCGTAATTAAAAAACACAAACACTACAAAGCAGTACTATGCTACTCAACCAAGTGATAGAGGAGAGAAGATGGAAGCACCACCTCCACCAGGAGCACTCAAGTCTGCTTGGGGGAGAAATGAGAGGAGCTCAAGCCTCTGCTACAATGATGTGGTCCCAAACATGCTCTACCAAAGTGACAGAGTGAAGATCTGGGTATAATGGAATGCTTGGATGCTTAAAGTGAGTGAGAAAGTGAGCTTGTGGAGTGCAAGAATGAGAGCTTGATTTGCTAAAGAGTTGTGTAGAGTTCTGAAGAGTTGGATTGAATGTTGAAGGGGTGAATTTGAAGAGAGAATGAAGAAAAATGACCATATTCAGGTCGATTAGCCGAAGGGGGTGTTACAACTTTGCTGCCAATGAGAAGTATAACGCCTCTGCAGGTTCAGCCGTAGGAATCTTCTAGGGACATAAGCATGTAGCTTGGGCATCTGCGTGCCACGCGAGCATCCCTGACAAAAATGCCTCCACTGACACTCAAACAGGCGCCAAGTGGACTGCCAACAGTGGGTTTAGGTGGAATTAAGCCATAAAAATTGGTTTGCTAAAGTGGATAAGGGGAAAAAGGGAATTTGCATAGGGGATGCAAATTCGCTCTTATACATTTTTCCCCCAATTTAGCGAGCACAAATACTGATGAGTGCTCAGTAAAGTAGATCAAGAAGAGTATAAGGTTAGAAATGTATACCTGAACCGTTGAGGAAGTAGTACTTAGTCTAGCGTACGTGAAGGTGCAAGAAAATCAAAGGACTCCATAGCTGCTTGAAACTATGAGGTTGGAAAAAATGAAGCATCTTACAGGCCTGCGGACCTGCAAGGAGGAAACCCCCAAGATCTTTCACATGAAAGAAGCCCCAAGGAAGCACCCTATAGGTTTTCGGTCTTGCAGGGAAGGTATTCTCCATGAGCTCAAGATGAAGAATATCGAAGGAAGTGACCTATAGGCTCTAAGTCCTATAGGGAAGGTATTCTCCAAGAACTCAAGCATGAAGAACATCGAAGAAGTGCCCTATAGGTTCTTGGTCCTGCAGGGGAGCCACCCCCAAGATCTCTCACATGGAGGAAGCTCAAAGGGAAGCACCCTACAGGTTCTCGGTCTTGTAGGGAGGTATCCCCCAAGAACTCTCGCATGGAGGAACCTGAGAAAGAGGACTCTATAGAGTCAGGAAGTGGCGACATGTCTACCTGCAAATAGAACATGTCAAAGCGGCCGTTCACACAAAATGTCAATAAGTAAAAATTTCAAAGGGGTCCCTTGGGAATCCTTCAAAAGGAGAGGGGTTGACTCAAGGGACACACTATTTGAAAAGTAAGGTCTAGTCAGGCTGCCCCCAAACTAGACGTGAAATAGCGAATATAATGAGTCTAGTCGGGTTGCCCCCAGGCTAGATGTGAAAGGATTCCATTCAGAATAGAGGCTCTGAAAGAAGGGTCCCTTGGGAACCTACTATGAGGAGGAAGGGTGGGTCCACTCAAGGGACACACAATTAAGAGTAGTTGTTCATATTAGAGTGATTCATCATCAAGGAATCCTTTTGAAAGATGCTCACTTCATCAAGGAATTCGAAAGGAAGGATATGCCCCCATGCAAGGGGAAATAAAAGTTGTTCCCACTTCAAAGGAAGGTCTTCAACTCCTTTCTTTATGGACCTATGATGAAGGAAACACGTTCCGTTAGGATTCCAAGTTGAGAATGTGATTCTAAGAAAAAAATTGTCAAGACTTTCGAGAAAAGGTTTGTTTGGCAACTAATTCATTTTCTAAAAATTGAGGTGTTGAAGAAGAGCATTGTCACACATAGAAGGGACAAATCAAACAAAGAAGAGAGAAATATAAAGAGAAAGAAAAAGAGAAAAGAAAAATACAAAGGGCACAGGGGGATCTGGTTTAGTTGTGTTAGATCTGTCCAAGCTGATATAATAATAGGTAACCACAATGCAAGGAAAAAGATCATCAATCCCCAACCAGATCATGAAGAATGCACAGAAAAAAAAAGTAAAAATAAAAAATTGGGTCAACATGGACAGGAATCCTAAATGCCCCCAACGCTTTGTATCATCCCTAATTTATCAAAAATCAAGCACAAACATGGAAGAATGATGAAAGAAATAGAAGAACGTTTATGACAAAAAAATCATGATTGTATCCAAGCACTAGTGGGGGTGACAAGGGTCATCCAGACACACATAGCACAAGTATGGGGGAACATATCACAAAACAGACACACAAAAGATTAGGAAAGGGCCTCCTCCTAACATTGATCAACCAAGAGGTCGTTCACTTCTCAATCTAAATCCTCATAAGGGGAAGGAGGATGAGCCTATAATGGTGGGATGTTAAGAGGAGGAGCATCTGACCCTCCCGTAACAAGGGCCAAGGAAGAGGGCCGCTCAAGGTCCTCTCCATCGAGCTCCTGTGGAGTCAAAGTGAACAATTCCGTGAAGATCGTTGACAGGGTCAGAACCTCATCCACAGAGTTAAACATGCACCCCATAGGAGCACCATGTCTTATTTCAACGGATGGGATAGGTTTTGCCTGAGATTCATTGCCAAGATCTCTGAATGACTCAGGAGCAGTGACTAACTCAGGAGAAACCAGGACTGGTTCTGTTACAAGGACAAAACAAGTTAGCACATGACTACCTTGCGAGGAAGGTGGACTCCTCTTACGCCCTTCATTATTAGTACCAACCTTCACCTCTTTCTTCGTTGGAGGGGATGAACTCCCCACAGATGAAGCTAGGGGTGCAGAGGAAGAGGAAGAAAGAATCGTAGCAGATATGACTGAGGTATTGACCATATCCATGGGCTTCGAGAAGGGCTGAATATCTAGAACGGACATTAGCAAAGGGGAATCCATTGAAGAAGCGATGAACCCCTACACCCGTTTAGGGTTAGGCGCGTTCGTGGTCGCAATGGAAGCCAGGAGCGAACCAAACTGGAGAGAAGCAGAGGGAAGGGAGGAAGAAGATGCTACAAGAGGTCCTAAAGCAGGAGTGGTCATTTCTTCTTCTTTCTGTTGCGAAGCGACTTGCTCGACTAGGAGAGCCTTTCGTTGATGCTTGCGTTCACGTGCAAGGTTGTGTCTGTGACTCTTGGATTTAGAGGTCAGATTTTGTGAAGGGACAAGAGGTTCCTGCTCAACCATAGGAACATCCACTATGGTTGTTTCGGTCGGAGGAACAGGTTCCTGCACAGGAGCAGGAGGAACAGGCTGAGGAGTGACAGGAGGAGTCGACTCGAGAGCCTCAACAATGGGTATTTTTTTGCTCACTTCCTAAGGAGTAGGAGTGGTAGGAGGCCACAGATCGAATTCTCTATGAGAACCTTTCTTTCTGTCATATAAATAATACCACGGTCCAGGAGATTCATTAGGGAGGTCTGCGATCTTGATCTTGGGCCTACACCAAGGAGGGATCATTGGATTCAGCCAGTAGCCATCGGGTATGCTCATCTAATACTCTTCCCAGGAAAGGGGAGAGGATTGGGTAGTATAGGAAAAGGTCACCTTTTCTTTACCTTTGCGGGAAGAAGAGAGAACCCTCATAGGCTTCTCTTTCTTCGGGGAAGAGGGAGCAGTCAGTATAACCTTCTCTTTACCTTTGCGGAAAGGAGAAGGAGCCGACGTGGACCTCTCCTTCTCTTTCAGAGAAGGAATAGTAGTCGACATAGGCTTCTTCTTCTCTTCTCGAGAAGAGGAGGCAACCAATTTCCCTGTCTCAGGAAGGGTCAACTTTAACTCCCCTTTGCCCCCAATTTTATACTTCACATAGTTTCTATAAAGTAGGTCCATTCTCAGAGGAAGCAGACTGACTGGGGAGAGCCAAAAGTGATCCAATGAATATCCACCACAAGATACTAAGGGTTGATATCCGGTGTCGTGTACTATATGCACGACACCCTCGTGGGAAAATTTTAAACACTTGTCAATAACAGAGGCGATCCCATTCACAAAAGCTAACCAGGGAATTTCCAGCTTTACTCTGAACAAATCCGATTCTGGGATGACATCGAAGACTATGTCAATAGACCTAGGTCCAACTAGGATAGACAAGGCAATCAAGCCATAGGGTTTAAGACTCGTACCATCATGTGTACAGATGGTAGATCTCGTTTCTTCATATTTCTCCTTTTGTAGTGAATTTAATACTAATGTTTCTTAAGTAATAACATTCACACAACTCGTGGGGTCAATCAAGACTCTTGTCACAATGTTACCATTGACATGAGCGGGAATGTAGAGAGGCAAAGGTTTTTTTGTTTAAGGCCAAATCTTGTGATGTAAATGTAATATCTGTCGAACCGTGTGTGGGTGGAATAGTGGAAGTCACCGTGACCATATTAACATAAGCCTCGGGTTGGGTAACTGAATTAGTAGGATCAACAATCATATTAGCGTAGTGTGACGGAAATGGGTCCATGTATATATGCAATTCACTATTTTCCTTCGCCACTGATTTGTTAGTGTTTTGTTTATTCCCATCGAGACTAATGGCACTATCCTCGATGTTGTCTTGTATCTCATGATGCAAGCACATACATCGATCAGTATCATGTCCCTTAACATGATGGTACTGACAATAAGTGATCCCATCATACCAATTAGGGTTAGGTTCCTTAACAAGATTAGGGGTCAGAAAAGTTATGATCTTATCCTTCAACAACTTTTGTAATATGGAAGTATAATATTTTGACAACTTTGTGAATTTTCAGTTGTGTTTGAGGCCGTTGTCATCAACAACAACTATTACATTTGTAATGGCTTTACCTTTTCCAAAGATTGATACGATGGATTTTCCCTCATAATGGGAATGTGAAGAGGGTCCCTCGAATTGAGCAACTGCTTGCTGGTACTCTCATAAAATTGCACACAAATGTACGAAGGAAGGGTATTTCATCAAGGAAAACTTCTCTTGTCAAGGCCTTTGCAAGTTGTCTATGAACACCTTTTGCACGTCAGAATCGGGCAGCTGATATGAGATTTGTGAAAGAAGCACTTGATAATGCACTATAAAATCAGTAATATTTTTGTTATCTCCTTGTTTATATCAGACGAGATCTGAAAAGGTCATCTTCGGCCTGATGTTTGCTTGGAATTGTCTAAGGAACTAATTTATGAGTTGATCGAATGAGAAGATAGAATTATCGAGCAAGGAACAATACTATTCAAGTGTTGTGCCATTGAGAGATCAGGGGAATAGTTTAGCCATCAATGTATCATGGTGGAAGAAGTTCATGCAAAGGGTGTTAAAGGTAGACACATGTGCCTGTGGATCTCCATTGCCACCAAAATTTTCAAATTTTGGGATCTCCATTCCCTGAGGGAAGGGACTGTTCAAGCTAGCAACCGATAATAGGCTGTGTCAAAAGAAAGGCTGGAAGATAGGTTGGGTCGAGGCTTGAGAAAGGCTCGCTAACTGACTCTGCATCTTACCCATGTTCTAAAGTAGAGTGTTCAGAATAGGGTTGTTGGAAGAAATAGGGCCAAAAGAACCTCCTCTAGAGCCATCGCCAAGTCCACCTCTAGAACCACCACTGGTATGACTTTTTCCAGATCCACTACCAGAGCCACTGCTACTAGTAGGGCCTCCATCAGAGCCACTTCCATGATCTCCATCGGAACCACCTCTGCCAACACCACCTCTACTACAAAATCCACTGCACTACCAAAGCCTCCACCACCTAGTCTGCCATGGCCTCCACCACCAGAGGTGACAAAAGGGGTAAAACTAAAGCCCAACGAGACCTTATTCACTTTGATAGTTTCAGGTTGCTTAGGGATGAAAGGGATACTGATGGAAGGGACTGCATTGGCCATGCAAATGGAAGTGGGAGGCATTGATGCCCCTAACTGTCCCTCATGCTTTTCAAAGGTGACCCCCTGTGCAAATCTTGGGTTGCTTGAAGGAGCACATGCTTCGCATAGACCAAGGAGACTACTTAGAATCTCTATGCCTATTCGATATTTACCCATCATATGCTTTAATTCACTAACAACCCGAGCGACCCTAGCCATCTTTGGGTACCTTTCCAAATGGTTTTCTAGATCACCCAACCCTTTAGAAAGGGCAGACACATATTCAACAGGGATTCGAACAACCTCATGCTCATCCACTGATGATGGCATGGGAGACACAGGAGGAGTGGGAATGTGATTGGTTTTGTCAGTGAATCCCATCTCATTCTTCAATAACTGATCCTACATAGCCAAACTAATGACAAAACCAGAGAAAAGGCATGTAGGGAGACCAAGCGAGACCTTCGTCCTATCCATCAGGAGGTGTTGTACACTTCTCACGATATACCTAGAAGTTGTGGATTGGGTTGTGATGCTCATAAACTTTCACAACACTCAAGAACACAACAATCAAAAAATATCCGAGGGAAGTTTCAACATTGTCAGATGAACAGACATTGGTTCACGTTGGGTTCACCAAAAATGTAAGAGAGGGGGACCATCACGTGCAAGATCCCAGGTCACGGAGGGTCAAGATGTGAGATGCTGCCCTAACTTACCTTAGCTAAGTTCAATGTTTAGGGTATGAGGATGAGAATGATGAGGATTATGAGGTCCTACAATCACTATACAATCTCAAGTTCTAAGGTGGGGCTAGGCGAGTCAATTTTTAGGTTTGACTCTGCACCTGAGGGAGCTCTCTTCCCAAGGACGTCAGCATAGACTTTGGAGGACAGCGCGGTGCACTAGCGTCTCTAAAGTGCATTGTAGTCTATATGGTTAGACAACAACAGAGACAAGGTTGAACTCACCAAAACAACTAATGGCCTAGCTAATCAACTAAAAGGCCAGAATGAAACGAGTAAATAAACAAAGTATTCTCTAATGTTATAAAGTACAAAGGCAAGTGTAAGAAGGGTAAGAAGGATCTCACCAAGGAATTCATTCTCTAGTTGATATTCCTCACAACATGCACACCTACACACAATAAGAGGAAAAATGTTGGGTGGCTGAATAGGGGCCTACCTCAGTCAGACCCCCGTTTAGGTGTTTGCACCTTGACGAACAACCAAGGAAACAAGATAAAAACATAGCGTAATAAAAAAACACAAACACTACAAAGCAGTACTATGCTACTAAACCAAGTGATAGAGGAGAGGAGAGGGAAGCTTACCACCTCCAACAAGAGCACTCAAGGCTGCTTGGGGGAGAAATGAGAGGAACTCAAGCCTCTGCAGTAATGGCGTGGTCCCAAACGTGCTCTACCGAAGTGACGAAGTGAAGCTCTGGCTGGAATGGAATGCTTGGATGCTTGAAGTGAGTGAGAAAGTGATCTTGTGGAGTGCAAGAATGAGAGATTGATTTGCTGAAGAGTTGTGTAGAGTTCTGAAGAGTTTGATTGAATGTTGAAGGGGTGAATTTGAAGAGAGAATGAAGAAAAATAGCCATATTCAAGTCAATCGGCCGGAGGGGGCGTTACAACTTTGTTGCCAATGAGAAGTGTAACGCCTCCGTAGGTTCATCTGTAGGAATCTGTCAGGGATGTAAGTGCATTGTGTGGACGTTTGTGTACCGCACAGGCGTCCCCGATAGAAATGCCTCCACCAACGCTCAAAACATGCACCAAGTGGACCACTAACAGTGGGCTTAGGTGGAATTAAGCCTCCAAACTTGGTTTTCTTAAGTGGATAAGGGAAAAAAGGGGATTTGCATAGGGGATGCAAATTTTCTCTTATACAAACTGATTACAATTTTGTTTTCCATAAATGCATTACTCACAAAAATCAAATTTAAGATTACAATAAGACAACCCTTCGTCAAGATTTTTATTTTTCAAAGTCCTTAGGCCCTTTTCTCCAATGCAACTAAGTCTCTGGAGCCATAACATAGTTTTCTCTACAAATAACTTTGATTTAGAAGAAAGAGCACCCTTGGGTACCCAAAAACCATCACCATTTGCTGAAGATGAAACCCTCACTTCTTCCACAAACTTGTTTTTCACATAAATACTATTGCACTCAATAGTGTATGCATCAAGCTTATACAATATGTCATATTTGACACCTCTAGCAATCACCATAGCACCTCTAACCATCTTGCATCCTACATCAGAAAATACTACCTACACACCTACATCTTTTAGTTTTCTCACATATAAAAAATTTCGTGCTAATCCAAGGTATTCAACACACCATTAATCCCTTTTATTCTACCATTAGGAAATCTGATTCTAACTTTACCATGACCAAAAATATTTAAATAAGAATCATCACCCAAGTACACCTTACCTCCATCAAATTCTTCATATTCAGAAAACCAATCTCTATTAAAAGTCATATGGAAAAATGCACCTGAGTCAATTAACCATGCATCATTACCTACACGAGTATCCAATGCTTCAATGAATACATCACCATCTTCCTTCTTAGACTTAGAATCAAAATCAAATTTCTTCTTTTTCTTCTTTTCTTCTTTGTAGTCCTTACAAATATGTCCAAGATTACCATAGTTCCAACAAATAACTTTGGACTTTCCAGGAGATTTCGATCTCCCCTTGGACTTGGATTTATGATGCTTCTCATTCTTCTTGGTTTTTTCCTTAGGTCTTCCACGAACATTTATGGCCTCCTTGACACTTATGGATACCTTCTTTCTCATCTCTTCAAAAAGCAAAAAACCCACATCTTCAGTCTTCAAGATAACTAAAGTACTCCCAATAGCCATAACAAGAGAATCCCATGAATCAGGCAAAGAACAAAGCAAGATTTGACATTTCTCTTCATCCATTTTGAAACCAATTGATGTCAATTGAGCCACCAACATATTAAATGCTTCTAGGTGGTTTGTAATTCATCCACCCTCTTCCAGTCTCAAGGAATATAATTTTTTCCTTAAGGAAATCTTGTTCACTAAAGATTTGGCTTGATACATCTCACCAAGCTTCTTCCATAGTTTCTGTACAAAGGTCTCTTCATGGACATTGATTAAAATAGAGTTTTCCAAGCACAATTTGATTAGACCTTGGCTTTACAGTCCATAACATGATATTGAGCAACCAAAGTAACATCTGCATTCCTTGGAACATTCTCATCAACAACATCCCATAGATCTCGATCTATCAACAAATCTTCCATCTTCAATTTCCAAATTTCCAAATTATTTTTAGAAAATTTATCCAGCTTTATTCTCCTTGATGAACTTGCCATCTGAAAATTCCTGCAACAAAATCACAAAGTATTTGTTGTAACACAAGGTCCCACCCAAATTTGGATTAGTTTAAAAAAACCCAACAACCCACAATTGAAACAAAATGTGATTAGGCTCTGATACCACTTGTCAACTTCCTATTCTAATCTTGAGAGGAGGATAATGCAAAACTTATCTTTTCAATAGTTACAAAAACTTAAAGAAAAATAAACATAAATATCATGCATACCACAACACAATGATTTACATGGGGAAAATCCTTTCGAGAGAAAAAACCCACACTCCAAAATCTGCCCAATATTATTGAGAAATCGAAAAGATTACAATATACTTTGCAGAGCAAATTTCTCACAAGAGTTGAAATGATAATTGATATTTGTTATTCATTATCTACAAAGGAGAAGAAAACTCCTTAAATGATACAATAGAAGATGATGTTTCTAAAAAGAAACAATCATTAACTGAAGAAAATAATTGAAAGCTACTAGAAGCTAATAGAAGCAAACTAAGTTAATTGAAAGTGATAATTGACTAATAAAGACTAAGATGACCATAAAATATTATAATAATAATTTAATACCCTCCCTTAATAGTCATTCTATTAATTTAAACTAAGTCTACCCATAATCTGATGGTGTTCTGGCCATGAATGCATAATATGTAGACTCCTACTCAGTATACTCTGTCACTTGAGCACTTTTCTAAAACTCTTCCTAATTGAACTTCTCATCAACCAATCACTTTCTTCAATACTTCTGTATATGACCAATCTTCCTAGAGTAATAGCATGTGAAATGCTTCTTGGAGCTCACCTTTGAATTGCCTCATCCTTTTTGCTGAGTGGATTTGCCTTTGTCATCTTTGGAAATAAATGCTTGCTCGACAATAGGAGATTCACTGCTACTCCAAACTGCTTCCTCCACCTATCCTGCTACAAGAGCTTGTTGCATAGCTCATCAAACTTCAAGTTTGTAGACACTGAAAATTGGTCTAGGCCTGTAACTCTAATTTTCTTCATAATTAATATAATTAAATAATGTTAATTATTTGATTATTTTTTAAAGGTCATTTGTCCTCTATTAATTAAATAACTTTAATTATTTAATTAATTAATTTTTTACCTTTATTCTTTCTTGATTAATTAAATAAATATTATTTATTTAATTATGTCGTTATTTAAGTTTATCATCTTTCTAAAATTAAATAAATTGTTATTTAATTAATCTAATCACATTTACGACTATAATTAAATAATCATTTAAAATTATTTAATTATTTGTTAACCTTTTCTCTAGTTAATTAAATAAATTTTTATTTATTTAATTTAATCCTCAAATTTTGAATTTTGAATTGAATTATTATTTAATTCATAAAAAGGTTTATTCTTGGCATATTCCTTTGTGATTGGATAATCTCTATGTTATCTAATTAGTCATTCACCACTTAAGTCGAGATTTAATTAGATCAGTCAGTCATCTCCTGATTTAATATTTGATTGTCTTTGACAAATAGACTCTTTGTCTTAATCAATTTGTTATCTAGATTTATTCCTATCTTATGCGTGCAAAAT
Organism: Sequoia sempervirens; assembly: GCA_007258455.2. Taxonomy (NCBI): domain Eukaryota; kingdom Viridiplantae; phylum Streptophyta; class Pinopsida; order Cupressales; family Cupressaceae; genus Sequoia; species Sequoia sempervirens. The sequence continues at coordinate 172,736,824 of VDFB02086081.1, read as the reverse complement.
TCTATTAATTAAATAAATTTAATTATTTAATTAATTCATTTGTGTGTTCTAACAAACCATTTATTTTATGCTAATATTTATCCTTTACATGCAACCTTATTCTTTTGAGTTTCAAATAGTCTTAACTAAAGATTAAATTATTATTTAATTTAATCTCCATTTTTTATGCTTTATCACTCACGTTATTACTGACCCTAATTCAATGCATATCACAATATTTAATCTTAATCGTCGGTTTATCTTTCAATCTGAGCCTGTCATTCGAAAACCATGTTTTCTATAAATTAGCTTGACCTTCATCATTATTACTCCTCCATAAAGTCATAAGATTTTGGAAGCAATCAGCTTTAGAATCTTTGATGTTTTGCTAATAACACTATCATGAGGCTATACTTGCACACTTAAGAAAAATCTAATGACAACTATCATACAACGGAAAAATGGAGAAGGGCAATTGAGATTATTCATGGAATTACATAGATGTTTGGTGAGATCATTCTGTTATTTATTCTTTTACATTCCATTGTTCTTTGTTGTTAGCATAGGTTTAGATTTGAGTTTATTGCATTGTATTGCTTTATCTGCTTGTTTTCTTGTGTTACATTGGTGAACCTGATGTGAAGACACAGTCTTAAAAAAAAAATCCATAGAAAATTTGAGTTTTGCAGCTGCAAGTACGATGCGACACATTTGCAACATAGAACAATGTAATTGACCTCGTGAGCCACATATGCCTTTTCATGATGCATCTAACATTGCGTGACATATTTGTGCCTCCCTGCGACGTATTTGACTGGTATAATTTTTTTGTTTCTGATGTCTGAATTCCTAATTTGAATTTTTAATTGCAGTTTTCATTATGACTAATTTGGAGTTTGTAGCGTGTGTTCTTGAGGAGTTAATATAGTGTTTGCAGGACGTTTCGTAGAAGACAAATATACAAACAATGTTTGCAAGATGATTGACGAAGACAAAGATTGGACTACTAATGAATTTTTTTGTAGAATGCTTGTCGAAGATTATTTTGAAACAAATTGTTTGATTAGATTAGATCATTGTCATTTGGGCTTAAAATTAACAATTGTATACTGTGTTTGGTGCGTTCACACATTCTATTAGATTAAAACCAGATTCAATAATTAAAGTATCCTCTCCCTTTGCACACTTGTGCGATCCTGGGTGTAAGAGAAATAGTTAGACTCTAGAAATCGGGCCTTCCTTGGTGGGAAAAAGTACTCACCCCAAGGCAACTCAAATCAACAATGAAGCTTTTTAGCCAAGCTACTCTCTACCGGTATACAAATGTGAATCCTAATGGAAAAATTAGGATTACAGGTGCAAATTTGTTATGCAGACAAATTTATCTTGCCTCATGCATAGCCACCTGAACGAGTGCCCTTACTAAAAGCCAATTGTTTTTAGTTTTACCAAAAACCTTCTATTTATTGGTGCAAGAGGTTGGACCTCTGAAGCCATCTCACATACTTACAATTCTTAGTAGAGATGAAAAGTTCATCACGGGAGATTCATGAGAATTGAAGCTTGCTTGACCCGTAGAAGTGAGTGTCGTGGAGGGGAGCCAATGTGGTCAAGCTTTTGATCATCCGCTCTGAATAAGCCCATTTGGGGAAACCCAAGTGAGAATTCAACACATATTGTCATTGCCAGCCTTATGATCATTCTTGTCTTCTAGAATTATACATGTTCATGTTCATCAAACCTGAAACATAGTGTTTTCTAATTGTCTTTATTTTCCAAAATTTGATAAAAAACAAATTAAGTTAAACCTGCAATTTACTAGAAAACTGCATTTGTTAACCAGTAAATTGCATCTATCAAAACCAAGTCACATTTGTTTACCAGTAAGTCACATTTATTTGCTGGAGTAAATCACATATGTCAAAACTGAGTCACATCTGTTTACTAGTAAACCACATCTTCCACAGTGAGTTGTATCTGTTTACCAGTAAATTGCATCTATCATAGTGAGTCACATTTGTTTACCAGAACACTGCATTTTCTATATTAAGTCGCATATGTCAAGCTTGTTAACATCTTTGATACTGGAAAAACCTCATCTGAAAAATCTTGTGATGCATCTAATATTGTGAGTTGCATTTGTAGTCTGGAATGACACACTTTCCTATCATAGACCTGAGACATAGTTTACTAGAAAATCACATATGACACAAAGAACCACATCTGCTAATTTTTGTGATGCATTTGTCAACCTAAACTGCAATTGCTTGATTACCAGAAAACCAAAATTCATTGTCACAGTCTGAAACCAAATAGTCACACTAGTCTCTAATTTATCTTGTCATAGTGACCTTTGAACATAAACCAAAAAGTTTGTTCATAATTTGCACGATTGCATCCTTTAGGTATCATTTAGCCATAGCGATAGGAATCCTAGTTGCAAAACTTAGTTACATCTTAGGGGTCTTTATTACTTTCAAATTGATCAAAATTTTAGGAAAATCACTTTTGCAAACTTTACAATAGGTCTACTTTCCATGCTTTGGATAAACCCTTGCTTCAATGAAAATTTTCATTGAGCTTAGTCACTCGTCAACATATCTTTTATCCTCTACATGAGTCCTTCCAGCTCATCAATCTAGTTTGGGAGCTTACCTTGTCTTTTGGTCCTAATCCTACAAAGGTCCCTTGACAAAACTAAATTGAAGCCTTGTGTAAACTTTAGGTGGTTGGTAACCTCTTTTCAAGATCTCCCAAAATTGATTACCTCCAAAATATTACTTAGAATTTTGCATACTTAGACATAGTCATCCTAGGATAACGTCATTTTAGAAATTCCTTATTTTCCAGAAAATAGCAAAAAAATAGTTACATTCATTCCTTATATCCAGAAAATCCCAAAAACATAGACTAGAATCATACTATCCATAGAGATAGTTTTTGCATCACTTGCATTTTGAGCTTATCTTACATGGTAGAAACAAGGTCCTAAAGGAAAGAAAGAGAAAATATGTCTGATCCAAACAAATTCATCAATCCATTCTCAAACCTCTTTCAAGGGACATCCACATCAAGACCTCACAAAAATTTGTTAGACAAATTCATCACTAGAGACCCACAAGGACACATAGTAGTTGAAGATTTAGATGTTGCTGCACAAGACCTTGATTTTTCTTCTTTTGTAGATGAGTACCTAGAAAATGATCCTCAATGATACTTATCAAAATTGCTAGTTGAAGGTGCCACATTACCTCCTAGATTTGACATCCATACCTTGCAAACTGCATCTACCCAAGGGATGAACACAACGACTACTAGTGGTACTATACCTCAAGTAACTACAACTATACCATTTGGTGTACCTACATAGAGTGCTACAATAGTACATATGTCACCATTTGGTACATCTAGCATGACACAAGGTATTAATTTCACCATAGGGGCATCATCATCAAATCCCTTTGGTCCTACTATTGGAATCAAAAGACCTAAAACAATAGTTTCTATACCAAGCGTTAACGTCACTAGCAGCATACCACAGGTAAATGCTATACCAAGTGTCAACATCACTAGTGCTATACCACATATAGGGGTCTCACAAATAGGAAACATACCCTCCATTCAATATGGAAGCCAACCCATTCCTTTTCAAAACATCCCCATTCTGAATCAATCAACGTCAAGTCAAAACCCATTCACTCAAATTCCAAACCAAAACCCATTTTCTAACATTCCAAATCAAAATCCACCCTTCATACCAACACTCAACCAAAATTCGTCACAAAATGTTGGATTCCAAAACACTTAGGTAGACCCCAACAATCCAACTAACACATCATTGACACAAGTAGATGTTCTGCAGACACAAATGCAAGCCCTTTAAACATAGATGGACAATATGGCCGTGTCTAACAAGAGAAATTTTTCAGCAAAAGACTTGTGTCCATTTTCCTTTGACAAAGCATTATACATGATGCCTTTCCCACATGGGTATGTTATACCAAACTTGCCTAAATATAACAGAAAACACAATCCTATCAAACAAATAAGGGAATTTTCCACAATGTGCATAGATGTTGCATATAACCCCACCTATCTCATGAGACTATTTCCACGAAGCATTATTGTAATAGCACTTGAATGGTTTTTTCAGCTTCCATATGGCATAAGATCATGGGGTGAACTTGTTGAAAAATTTATCGAACACTTCGCCTTTAACATTGACAATGAGATCACCATAGCAAACTTGTGTCATACTACACAAGAGGAAGGAGAGAATTTCATCACCTTCTTCCAGAGATGGAGAAGTATATCCAGTTGATGCCCTATTGAAATACTTGAAAAACTGAAGGTCACCATATTCCTAGAAAACCTCAATCCAAAATTGAGAAGTGACTTAAGAGTACACTGTTGCACTTCTTTTGTGGAACTAGTGGAAAAGGGAATCATACTAAAAAAAGGTCTCATTGAAAAAGGTGAACTCAAGATGCCAAACAAAAATCCAAATGTGTAGAACACCCCTAATGACAGAAACAAGTTTTGGTCTTGGAACAAGAATGTTACCAATGATGGGATTATTGATGCTAAAACCCTACAAGTAGGACTGGTCATTACACTTAGAGGGCGTACCCCCTCTAACAACACATTCAACACCGTCAATCAAACTCCCAACACTGTCCAAAACACCCAATGACCACAATAACAAAGGAGGTTTCCAAAACATGAGTTCACTCTAGGGGAACCAATAGAATCAGTCTTCAAACAACTGTTGCAAAATAACCTCATAAAACTTCAAGAGCCAAGACAATATGATCAAGGGCAATTTAAACCCCTTTGGTGGGATGAAAATACTTTTTTTGATTTCCATTAGACTGAGGGACATAGCTTATAAAATTGCAAACAATTGAAGAACATCACACAAGATCTTGTCAAGAACAAAACTATTGAAGTTAGTGGACAGAAACAAACATCCTCAAACATTGATCATAAGGTCTTTTCTGATCCCTTACATGACCATGGGAAAGGAAAATCCCCCAGTTTGAGAAATAAGACCAATACTTCGGCCAACTATGCTAATGTCAAGTATGATTATAACCATGGCCCAATCATAAATCACATTTGAGCTGCCGATGAGCATGTCAACACTATTACCATAAAGAAACTCCCGAGTGTGTTGTCAACACTCATTGAACCAAGATAACCATCTAAGGACCTCCATCACAACAACAACCATAGTCCTCCAAGCCTTAGTATAACTTACTTGATCAGTTGGGGAAGACCCCAATGAAATCTCTATCTTGGAACTATTGCGTATATCACCCGATCACCGATCTATTCTAGACAAAGCTTTGCGAAGCGTAACTGTACTCAACAACCTTCATGTCAATCATTTCCAAGAGATGGTAGGCTACCTAATCAATAATAATCATGCTACCTTCTCTGAACAAGATTATGCAACCGAGAAGACAAACCATAATGACCCTTTACACCTTGAAGTCCTTGTTCATAAAATGAAAGTTAGATGAGTCCTGGTAGGCGGAGGAGTAGGGTTGAATCTTTGCACCTTGAAATTGGTGAAGGCATTAGGTTTCTCAGAGGTGTGTGTGGAAACTACTAAGATAATTGTCATTAAGGCATATGATGATAAAGAATGATCATCTAAAGGATTTATAATGCTCCCCATCAAAATTGGTCCTACAGTTTTGGATACCAATTTCCAAGTCTTGGATCTTGTCTCCCATATAACCTTTTACTCGGCAAACCATGGATACATGCTATGAAGGCAGTCCCTTCCACTTACCATCAATGTCTTAAATTCCCATACAATGGCACCAAGATCATGATAGATGGTCATCTTGATCCTTTCCAAAATTGCACTGGCCTACGAGGGATACCCCAACAACAGGTTCCTATAAACTAAGAGGATTCATCATCCAATTCATCCTAGTACATCCATCCATCCACTCTTTACAAAACATCCACTTCCCAATTATTACCTTCCACTCCTAAGGTCAAGATCCAAGATAAGGGTTGTGGAGAGTATCATATGAAAGCATCTTATTGTGTTAGCCATTTGGTTCCTCATAAATCATACGGTTTACCAACAATAGATAGGAGACAATCAATGGTCACCATACACATCCCTCCCACAATGACTTTCACAAAATGGGGGGAACTAAGTAAAGAAGCTATAAATGAAGAAGATGTGACCTCTTGGTTATACAAAGAAGACAATGAAGAATCTCCTTTGCCAACTCAGATACCTATAGATCAATATGGAAAAGGTTTCACAATAATACAAAGCAAAGAATATAATGGACATAGCGGGCTAGGATTACATCAGAATGGGAGGATTGAACCTATCATTGTTTCTAAATGGCTGAAAGGCCCAGGGCTTGGGTTTCAACCGCTCTAGATTGGAATTTCTAGTACCACATCACTTTTACTAGAGGAAGTAAGTGCTTTCAAAGTTATCGAGACATCCAATGAGCCATCTAACCAACCCTACTGTGATTCCCTCGACTCTAACGAATATGAGTTGGATTCCCTCTCCTCCACCTTTTTCATGGGCCTTGATAAACTATTTGGGGAACTTGATCAAATGCTTAAGTCCACGCAAAATCCACCAAATTCCCATCCACAAATGACTTTGAAAAAAGAGGAATGGTTTAAACATTACTATTGGGAGTCCCTCCCTTGGTATTGCCTTTTGGGAACTTGACAAATCCACTTTTGATAACCAAACCTTGACAATCGACCCATCTCAAAATCTACCTATTCCCAAGAAAAAGAGTAAGGAGGATTTGGTAAGGAAATTTTGTGACTATGTCAACAACTTAGCCTTTACCTTGACCACTTTGAACTTTGATACTTCCAATGATGACATTCCCTTAGTATATCCCTAGCTTATCGATTGGGATCAACAAGACACCCCCATCTTAGATATTTTTGAGAATGACGAAGCAATAGCTGAGTTCTTGGGACTGCGAGAAGGCATACCTAGTGGTGACCATAACGATGGATTTACCATAGACTTGGATAACATGGATTATTTTGGGGAGTTTTTTCAACCCTCTAGTCGCAAAAATAAGAGAAACAATGAAAAAAATAAAAATGACAAGTCCCTAGGTGAAAATTGAAAGGCGCCTTTGGATGACGAAAAAGCAAAAAATAAGGATGCATTTGAGGGTGAAAACCTCTCTGAGGCACCCAAGGACGGAGGTTTGAACATTCTCCCTGTTGCACAGGAAAATTCACCAATGTTAGTTGAAGAATCTTTGGAGATCAACATAGGCATTGGAGATAATCCTCAACTAATCTATTTTGCAACATCTTTGACAAAAAAAGAGCAACTTGAATTTCATAACTTCTTCACACAAAGATAGATCAAATTTGCATGGTCACATTCCAACATGCCTGGACTAGATCCTAACCTAGTATTACATCATTTACCATTACAACCAGGTGTTAAACCCGTGAAGAAAAGAAAAATGTACCCACAAATTGCTTTATTAGTCAAGGCTGAACTAAATAAATTGTTGGATGTCAGCTTTATTAGATCAATTGACTATTTAGACTAGATTTCAAATCTTGTACTAGTGAGAAAACCAATAGGGGGCATCTGCATTTGTACAAAATTCTGAGACATAAACAAAGCATGTCCTAAAGATGACTTTCCTTTTTCGAATATTGACATGATTATGGACTTAACAGTAGGATATGAAATGTTATCCCTCATGGATGATTTCTTGGGATATAACCAAATCAAAATCTCACCTGAAGACCAACATAAGACATTTTTAACTTGTCCATGGGGAACTTGTTGTTGGAACATCATTCCCTTTGGACTTAAAAATGTTAAAGCAACATATCAACATGCCATGAAAACTATTTTTCATGACCTCATACACACTCTCATTGAAGACTATGTGGATGATCTGATAGCTAAATCATTGATAAGGGTTGATCATTTATAGGTCCTAGATAATATTTTTCAAAGACTAGAAGAATGCAAAGTAAGGATAAATCCAAAGAAATGTGTATTTGGTGTGCAATTAGGAAAAATTCTAGGATACATCATTTCTAGATGAGGCATTGAAGTGGACCTTGCAAAAGTGAAAGCTATAATAGACATGCCTCCACTACTACAGAGACTACAAGGGAGACTGTAGTCTATCAGATGATTCAACTAATCAAGGATTACCTACTCACACCACCAGTGTTAATGCCACCTATAGAGGGACGACCTTTGATACTCTACATTTCAGCAACCACATCAGCGCTAGGAGCCTTGCTTGCACAAAATGATAATGAGGATCATGAAAGGGCAGTGTATTATATCAGCCACACTTTGGTAGGTTATGAGCTAAATTATAGTACCATTAAACTTGCTTGTCTTGCAGTAGTTTTTGCTACTCAAAAGCTTAGGCACTACATGTTAAACCACCAAACAATGTTGGTCACAAAGATAGATCCTTTGAAGTATCTCCTTAGCAAAGCAACACTGACAGGATGATTGGCTAAATGGGTAATGGTACTCTGTGAATACGATATCTAGTATGTAGAAAACAAAGCTATAAAATGACAAGTTATTGTTGACCAATTGTCAAATGCACCAATTAAGGTAGATCATCCCCTAGTTTTAGATTTTCCCGATGAGTTCATCTTCACTCTTGACATAGGAACAACATGGAAGTTATACTTTGATGGGTCCCACACAAATCATGGCTAATGGGTTGGCATATTGTTTATCACACCACAAGGCAACACTATTCCTAAGTCATTCAGAATTGATTTTCCATGCACCAATAATGTAATAGAATATGAGGCTCTTGTAACAGGATTACAAATGGCAATCAAGTGGAAGATTAAGAACCTACAAGTTTATGGTGATTCTCAACGAGTAATCTGACAAGTTAATGATGACTATGAAACCAAAGATGAAAAGATCGCCCCATACAAGCGGATGGTAGATAGTTTCAAACAATATTTTGACAAGATTGTCTTTCATCAAATACCTCGCATTCAGAACAGGGCAGTAGACGCCATGTAAACTATTGCTTCACTCTTGGACATACCTAGCAACATGCCTAAATTCGAGTTTTGTAGAATAGCTTTTGATCCCTACCTTTGACGTCCCAAATTTGGAGATGGTGTGTGAAATTGTTGGTCCCAATTCCCAATGGTACAAAGACATATATAACTACCTCCATGTCGAAATACTACCCCCTGACCTCTCAAACAACCAACGTAGGACATTTATCCATAAGTTAGCTAAGTATACCATCATGGAGATACCTTTTATAGACATGCCCTATTCAATACCCTATTGAGATGTCTTGATATTGAAGAAGCGTAAGCAAATTTTCATGGGGTACATGAGCGTATATGTGGATCCCATTCTAGTGGTCCTACCTTAGCCAAGAAGATTATGAAACTAGGCTATTATTGGCCTACAACAGAAAATGACTCATATGTCTTTGTCAAGAAATGTCGACAATGCCGGATACACAGAGACTTGATACATGCACTAGCACAAGAGCTTCGTCCAATAATGTTGCCATGGCCCTTTTCCCAATGGGGATTCGATCTCATAGGTTAGATACATCCTACAACCTCCAATGGTCATAAATTCATCATTACGACAACTGAGTACTTTACCAAGTGGATTGAATCCATTCCTATGACCTACATCACTAACACACAAATTTCTAAGTTTGTTCTTAACTATATCATTTGTTGGTATGGTGTTCCTCAATCCATAATCACAGATAATGGTTGTCCATTTAAGAACCAAGAAGTTTGTCACCTTTGTGAAGAATTCCATATCTAACACCACTTTTCTACTCCTTATTACCCACAGGGTAACAACCAAGCTAAGGAACCTTACAAAACAATATTCAAAATCCTTAAAAAGACTATCAATGATGTTGGTCATGATTGGCATTTATAGCTAAACCTTACCCTATGGGCCTACCGCACAAGCATCCATACTCCCACTAGCGCCACTCCATATTCCTTGGTATTCAGTTTTGAGGCCATCTTGCCTATTGAGGTCGCAATCCCTTCCCTAAGGGTATATTTGAAAGGGAATATTGACGATGAAGATTACCATGTCAAGATTACATAAGCTAGAGTTCCTAGATGAATGAAGACAAAATTCATTAGATCACCTTCAAGCATATCAAAATGATCTTCATCGTAGCTACAATAGGAAAGTCTTGAATCAAAATTTTGACATTGGTGACCTGGTCTTAATGGAAAATCCAAAGAATCAAGTAGAAAGGAAAAAAATAGGATAGTTTGAACCAAACTGGGTAGGACCTTACATTGTCACATAAGCCTTTGGATTAGGAGCATATCAACTCTCTACTCCTGAAGGAGAACCATTATCAACACTAATCAATAGCCTTCATCTGAAGAAGTTCTACACAAGCTTTTGAGAGCCTTTTCTTGATCATCAAAAATATAAAACAAATAAAACAAATCATTACCTAGGTGAAAACCTGGCAAATAGGCATCTTGGTAGCATCAAAAAATTTAAAAATCAAGAAAATAGTAAAAAAAAAAAGTTTTCCAATAGTGAAAACCACTTCGGTGGTGCTTTGGATAAGTACCATGGTGAAAACTTGGCAGACAGGCGCCATGTGTAGTTGACTCTGCTACTTTTTCTACCAACATTCCAACTTGAATTTTCGGTTGTATCACCTATGTTTCCTATCCACCACCTGTAAATACCATTCATAGTAAATGTTGTCCTTTCCATAACTTGGAACGATTGACATCGAGCACACTTTGTATCCCCATTCCATTAGATTCAAAATAAATTGGTCTTATACCCGACTGGGGGCAGACACTTGAATTACGTCATTTGGTTTTTAGAATGGTTGTTCTAAGGGCGTAAAACCATCGAAAAAATCCAAAAACATCAATTTTTTTTTAAAAAGACTAAAAAATCAAAACATGTCAACAATCCAAAAACAAAGTCAAAGTCAGTCGCATGAGTCAGTCTTTGTCATTGTCGAACTACGTTGCCTCTGTGATTGGACAGATCTAATGCCATTTGCTGATGTGCCCTCGAGGCATTAGGTCAATCCTTTTTAGGTTTGTGTGTATAAAATCATGACTCAATCCATTGTCTATAAGACAAAGCTATTGGTCGTGTCAAACTATGGGGTCTCTAAGTGTATAATGTAGGCAAGGCCATTAATCGATGAGCCCCCAAGGTTGCACTAGGTCAATCCATTAGGGTTCGTCACATTCACTATCACATACGTCTCATATATGTAAATAAATCAAATCTTTTTCATTCAATCTTGTCGGTCAAATTCTAGTCGAACTACGAGGTCTTTGTGTGTATAATGTAGGAAAGACAATCAATTGATGAGCCCCCAAGGTTGCACTAGGTCAATCCTTTAGGGATTGTTGTGTTAGTTAGAATAAGTCAAACATTGTCATCAAGCACAAACAATTGTCAGAACATCAAGACAAGTCACGTATCAACAAGAAAAACAAGCCGACGGGGTCATCAAGTCAAATCAAACAAATTGCCAAAGCAATAACAAAAACAATCAACCTATGTCTTATATAGGATGTGTCCTTCCTAAAAACAAACTTTTCCATCTAGTCAAACAATCATCATTTCCTTATACAGGTAGTCACATGATCAAAACCAGACTCAATGTCTTATATGGTACATGTCTTTTTAAAACCAGGATTAGTCATTGCCTTATATAGATAGTCGCATGATCAAAACTAGACTCAACGTCTTATACGGTATGTGTCATTCTTGAAACCAGGCTTTATCAAACAATCATCTTATCAATCCCCTAGACAATTAAACAACAAACATGATCAAATTTTGGAAAATATTTTTATTGGTTATTGACATTATGGCTTGTTTTATCTTATCTTTTCATTTGGCTTTGTCTTTGAGTCCGGTTACTAGCTTTCTTGAGGATGTCCCATGAAGGATTTAGAGAAGCAACAATGTATCAAGACTCTTTTTTTCTGACTTCTATTTGTCGACTGTCTTTTGGATTTGTCTTTGAGTCACGTTACTAGCTTCCTCGAGGACGTCCCATGAAGGATTTAAAGGAGCAATTATGTCTCATGACTCATCTTTTATTTGATTGATGTTTGTGGTTTGTCTTGATGAAAAGACTGGGTCAATTGTGCCCTTAGTATGAGTTAGGACATTCCTTGTCTGCGACTATCTATTTTAGCAAGTGGATGACCTTGCACACCTTGGTCCATCTCATATCATGGTGTTTGTTGTCCATTTGTATCAGTTAACGCCCAATGATGATTTAATGCAAGGCCTATTGTGTTTCGAAAAAACATCGAATATTTTTAGTACTAACATCCATGTATTTTGTGTTACTTTTCATTTTTTCTGCACTAACATTTCTTCTTTTTTGCATTATGATGAAGTCTTGTGACACACAAAAAAAATCATCTTGCATATGCATTCATGTTAGGAACATCATCTAAACATGGCCATACATATATACATAATAAATCATACATATATGCTGCATTTGAAAAACACAAAAATATACACATCCATCACATCTAGGAATTCATGATATAATATGCATCCACTATCATAAACTGTATAAAATTCACATGGAATTGTAAATACATATATCACATTGCATCTCATAATCATAAATGCATACATGACACCATAATAACATAAAAGTAAATGCATACATCATCATATAGAATCAACATAATATCATAGGCTGCATCGACAACATAAAGTAAATATTGGAATCCATAACACATGCATCAATGGAAGACTGCATAATCATATATAGAACTGGATATCATATAAATCACCACCAAAATGATATATATATAACGCTAAAAAAATGTCATAGTATAATTTCATAATGTATCTCTCAAAATGGAGCCCACAGGCTCAATAATCAAAACACAATGTCTAAAAATAAATATAACATGTCCCTAGCCAGAACTCCCACTACTCCCATGTGGAAAGTGAAGAGGTGATTGATGGGGAGGTCCTAATGATCGTTGTGTGAAAGGAGGCTTGTCATATAGTCCTATCTTATAAGGTCCTATGACACCACGAGTGCTTTGGGATCTACTGTGGGATGACTTGTTGCATGAACTGCTGCTACGCGCCTGCTAATAAGAGGGAGCTTGTCTCTCAGGAGGTACCTCCTACTCATACAAATCTTTGTAATATCTCCCCCGATCACCGACCCTGACCAACTCATGAGAGAAAGTTGTAGCCGGTCTAGTGCAAAGAGGTGTAAACTCCACAAATCTTTGCTCTATCTCTTGCCTCCATGCTACTGTCTGGTCTCTCTCCAAGTAGGCACTACTCCTCTCCATTTGCATCGCATCCCTTTTTACCATCATAGCTCTGACTTTCTCCTCCAAGGCCTCTACTCGGGCCTATAAATCGACTACCCACTGATCAATGAGACCCTCTTCCTCCTATCATGGCCTCTCCCTCATCAACATCTCACTCAACAATATTGTCTCAAAGTTCCCTCTCTTGATCCCCCATCTCCTCCAGAAAATCATCATCATCCTGATATCCTGCCAGTAGACCAAGGGCGTCCATCGTTGCCTCCTCCTTAACAACCTCCTCCTCAACATGCTCTCCACAAACAACCTCCTTTGCAACATTCTCCTCTGCTCCACCCACCTCCAACATAGGTATCCTCTCCCCCCCTCCTCATCATGGACATGTGACAAATCTGGGCCTTGGCCTCTACCACCTAGTCAACCTTGTTGACCACCCCTCCCACCTCCTCTTCTCCCATCATCACCATCCCTACCACCTCTATCGCCTCTACCACCTTTCCTTCCACCATGCCAACCTCGTGGTCTTGTCCCTCACCGCTCTATAGGTGTTGGACCATCAGGATCTGTTAAAGGCACAAGCCTGTGCTGCACCCACCAGGCATCATATGCATCTATCATCCCCTAATTTGTAGCTCCACCCCTCCAACCCCACTGTACTGACTACAGGGAATCTATGTCTGCCTCTACTGTTGCTATAGGAATCTGTGGCCCCCATAGAAGAACCTCCCTAAAAGATCTAGAAAACTCAGCTCTACCCTGCGACACATCCTGAACCTCACCAGATTGTCTGAGGACTCTATCTTGTAGGTGTCTCTCAATAATGTGAACTCTCGACACGATCCTCCCAATCAGATATCATGTCTATTGATAAAAAGGAAGGTGTCAATGCTCATCATGCCACTACGCATAGTCCATGTATGGCCTCCATATAAACTAAACAAGAGTGTCAAAAGTATGCCTCCATTATCCAGTATCCCCAAGATGAGTTTGAGTGATGGTGCTAGTATATTGAAAAACATACGGGGACCTGTCATCTAGCTCAAATACAATAGGTGGGTGGGAAACAACAATGTGCTCCTATGCACAGATCATCAGAAGGGTAGTACCATAGCTCATAGACTATGCCTCCTTGTATGCTATATCATGTAAGTGGAAAAACATTGCTAGTAGACATGAGCCCCATGCATATACAACCCATCTCTCTAACATTCCTACCAACATCTCACCCTAGCCCATAGGAAACCCATGCCCTCTATGGTTTGGTAGAACAATCCTACCAATCAGAGTACACAATAAACAATCCATATGCACATATCTCTCTGTTAGTACATTCCATCTGATCTCATAATGCTCGATACCGAGCTGTCTGACATCCTTGTGCTGATAATAACGAGTAATCTCACTATAACCCCTTTGGGTATTATAAAGGAATCTCTTGCCCCTGATCAGAAATCGAAGAATCCTATAGACGTCCTCTAATGTAACAATAGCCTCTCCTATAGGCAAATGGAAAGAGGAAGTATTTGAGTGTCATCGCTCACAAAGTGTGGTGAGCATCCCTTTGTTTGCTCGAATAGTGGGCATAAATGTCACATGATACAATCCAAGATGCCATATCATCCACCTCTCTCCACTGCACAGTTGGTCCTGCAACTCGTATGTCAACGACCTCGACTACCGGGTGTATATTGAATCCAAAGTAACCTAAAAATGCATAATGAATACCTTGTATTAGAAATACAAAGCAAATTTTTACACCACAAAACTTCAAAAAATTCAACAGGAAAATGCATCGTTTTATAACAAATGCGTTCCAAAATTGCACATGTGTCATTTAAACTAGAAAATGCATGTGAAGGTTGGAATTATTAGGAATTATTAAACAAGGAATTTTCTATAGCCAAGGGAGGATTATTTGAAAATCTAGGTGTGGAATTTTGAGTAGATAATGATGGGAGACCAAACAAAATCTCACCACTAAGTTCACTAAACCACTATATTGAGACTCCCAGTGAATCTAGAAGGCAAGGAAGTCTAGGTTAAATATCAAGTGATATAAACACTTTATAATATTATCCAAAAATATATAATACACCTTGTGATAGGGTGAAAATACGTGTTAGAAAACGAGCAACAAACAAAAGAGTGCAAATAACAACTATGAACACCCTACACCTCAAGATTAGCCTAGTTGGATTCAAAACAAAATAAAAATAACAAATAGAGTAGATTCACCTTGTCTTAAATCGATCCTTTGGTTGGCCCTTCGATCTTTGATTTTGTATGCTCCTTTGGTGGCAAGAGATGCAAGGTATGAGATGAGACAAGGATGGAAAATGAGTGAAAATGGATACAAGTATGAGAATTTGGCTGAGTATAGCTCAAGAGAAAATTTTGTAAGAGTTTGGCTAGCATAAATAATCTCTCCCCAAAATAAGAGAAAAGAAGGGGTATTTACAGAGAATTTTGCATTCTCTAGGGAAATGGATGGTTGGGATTAAACCAACAAGGCCAAGATGTAGGGCTATGGTGAGTTGAGAATGCACAAGCCCTCACATCTTGACATGTGGCATGTGAGGTGGCTTGAAAAAGATGATGTGTACATGAGTTGGAAGGAGAGTACATGACATGGAAGTAGTACATAACACCTTGGGATTGTGACAATATCTCCTCATAAAGGAGGTCCTTGTCCCCATGTGGGTGAGAGAACATGTGAGGATTTAAAAATTCTTCAAATATCCACATGGGGATGAGAGAGGGAATTTAAAATTCATTGGAATTCATTGGGGGATTAAATGTGAATTAAAAATTCATATGGGGAAAGGGGTGCCTTCTCCAAAAGGAGAAAGTTTTTAATAAGGTTGACTTATGACACCTTCCATAAATGACACATAGATTAGGTTGAACTAATTAAGTGATTAAGGTTGTGCAAGCATTTGATTAGAAAAATTAATGACAAATTAGAGGCAAGTGGGAAATTGGGAAGAGTTCACACGTGACTTGATGTGACAAGTCAAAGATCACATGGGGAAGAGAAAAAATGAATTTAATATTCCTTGGAAGGAATTAAAAATTCCTCGAGAGGTTGATTAGGTTAGTTAATGAAGAATTGGAAGAGGGTTAGGTGACTAAGAGAGATTAGAGGCCAACTTGCAAAATTTGGAGGATGTGACACATCCTAATCAAGGATTAGGCATGTGACACATCCTAATCCTAATCAATGATTATGGATGTGCACATCCCTAATGATGAGATTAGGAGAATAATTAAGATTAAGAAATGGATGTGATATGTGAGAAATTAAATAAATGTCATATTTATTTAATTCATTTGATGAAAAAGAGGATTAAAGACAAGGTATTTATTTATTAATTAAATACCTTAGGGATTTAAAAAAATTAAGGATATTAATTAAATAATAGCGGTATTACTTAATTAATGCAAATAAGGGGATGCTTAGACGAAAGGGGATAAATTTGAATAAATTAAGTGTCCAAATTTAATTGTCTACACACCTAATACAAGATTTGGCATACAATCGCTTAATATTGTAGGTGATAAGGACTTCATTAAAGAAACTAAAACTATACTTGTACCAAATTATTTTATGATTAAATAAAATAAAGCTATCATTTATTTCAATGATATATGATATGAAGTTTTTTTAATACGTCTAAGGTTAATGGATTAGTTTTTAACTTGAGTTTCCCATATTTAGTAAATATATCAAGAACATATTATAATATGGTCGATATCAGAGAATATTGGTATATGCAATTATAAGAAGTATTTAGCTATAATTGAAAAGTGCCAATATTACCTAGTTCATAACCTAAACTATTATAAGAATGTGGGATTGCATTGGAAGGAAAATGGAATTTGAGGTTTAAGGACATTATTACTATTATTGAGTTTACATATTCATAGGATGATAGGATATGGTATTGCCCATTTGTCTCCAGTATGACTCAAGTGTTGAATATGTTTAGAGAAGGTTCGTAATTAATGCCAATAAAATAATAATGATAATCATAATGGTTCATTTTGAATAACTCTAGTAACATCTTGTTACTCCTGTTACTTGATTTTTAGCTTTCAACTGAAATCAGGTAACTTAATGTTTAATTCTTTTCTTGTTTTTTAAACATTTAAAGATAAACCATAACACTTCTAATTTCAGTATGTGTGAAGGAATGATTGTCAAAATGAAGTAGATTACATTTTGTCATTTCAATGTTGCATTACAACAAATGTGAAAGAGAATAATAGATATACGAATGTAGTCTTTTATTGATAATCTTGAAATATACATGTCCCTCACAAGTCAAGGGACTAACTCTATTATTCAATGAACCTATGAAACAATTCATGCATGAATAAGTAGAGAAAGGCAATGTGCATATGGGAATTGAACCAACCATTGCCTAAGAATGACTGGTTGTAGGTTGCTTGAATGCTCTGTTGCTGCCCCGAACCACTTGTGTCCCTTCTAGCTTCACAGTGCTCCTCACCTTGCATCTGAAGAATACATAATGTTATAGCGAAGCTCCAAGAAATGAGAGATTCAATCCTTACAAACACACCTACCTATGCATGTATAAACTGATCCATAAGTGCATTAAACAAAAACATCCGACATGCATTTATTTTTTAACCGTTTGCTTCATGTGCAAATTTAGGACAAGTCTGATTATTGTTTGATTATCAGATCAATTGATAACATGTGGGTTAAATGTGGCTCCCACAAGGGTAGAACTCAACATGCTTTGAAAGAAAAGGAAATTGAGCAACTTGATCAAAGATTTATTTGTTATCAATGCATTAAATCAATATGGAATCACACTAGTTGATCAACTTTCATTATCGGATTCAAAAGATGCAACATACTATGTTGATATGTCTTTCAATCTTCTTAAGTGGACCCTTGATCCATTTTATAAAAGGAAGTGATTTTTGGAAATGCATCAACTGTCTTCATAGATGCATCAAGTTCAATTATGCATCTTCTAAACAATGAGGAAGCATTTCAAGTTGTTGTCAAGCCCCCCTCACCGTAACCCTACAGGGCAATCACACATCACATAGGAAAACGAGTTGTTAGGTCACCCACATATGTGACAAGTGGTTGTCCAATAAAGTTAAAATGAGGAAACTGTGTGTATTTATTACACATAACAGAAGCAAGAGAAATGGTTGAATCAATGTCATGGTACAAGTGCATAAAGACAATAATCATAAATGTATGCTACATGTGAATTCAAGGACAACATTAGTGGATATGCTCATGAACTTTCATGCAGGGGTTTTGGTTATCATGATTGATCCAACATGAATCATGATTGCATGCAAAAAATGGCAGTAAAGACAAGTTATAAATGACAATTAAGCAGTCATGATTGAGGAGATGTCTCATTTTGGAAGCCAAGGTCATAGTACAAGTGTATATGAACAACAACCATGAGGGTATGCTACAAGACAACCATGAAGATTAGGACAACAATAATGAATGAAGCAACACAGGTTGTTCAAAGGATTTTGTGGTAATAAAGAAAGGCAGCAGAACTCCAATTGTACATGCATAAGTGAATGACACCAATGCCAAAGAAAGGAATGCCAAGGGACATGCATAAGTTGCACAAGGCTTTATTCAAGGCCTTCTCAACCAAACATTAGACAAATAGGTTTTCCAGCTAACAATCAATGTATGATGGTTTGAGGAAAGGAAAAAGGCAAAGACATTCAAGAAACATCAACCCTAGTTGATACAGATAATGTGCCCATATAAAGCAGTTCATATTTGGAGAAAAATGTAGAAAACGTAAAGGTCATGCCCAATATACTCTTCATTTCATGAATTGAAGAATGGGGCAGTGCATTTCATTGTCAAGTCATAGGGACAATAAGTATGCATAATCTCCCAAGGATAAGGACCTGTGTCATGTTAAAGAATCAACAAACAACCATCTATAAAAGAGATATTGTTGGAATGGAAAAAGGATCAGCCATACCATGAAGAATTACCAGGTTGGGAATTTGAAGAGAAGACAACTCAAGACAGTAATGTTGTGATTACAGTTGATGAGGTGTTACATAAAAAAGTTGAAAGTGCATCTTGCAAAGATGATGTTTTGTAGAAAAAATATTTGTTGATGGTATAAACACTAACATGAATATAAGAACTCACAATGATGAGGCTAGTACCACTCCCATTCTTGAGATTGAGCTTTCCAACACTGCAAATGTGGTGAACGAAAATAATTGTCAATCGAGTCTTATGATGAACATATGTGAGCAATTAAAGATCATTGTCAATCAAGTCACAGATAGAAATGATGACATAGACATGGAAGTTGATTTCCATGTGGCTAGGTGTCTTTTGGAGTGCTATGAGAAATTATTAGTTGCAGCTAACAACATGCTTAAATATCAAAATATATGACAACATAGTGAAGTTACATTGATGAGACAACATCGGGGCAGTTATCATCATGAAAGTAAATAATGATAATTAAAAGAGGAGAATTGAGCCTTCTGAAATGTGCAAGACATCAAATGCTGATCAAGGTGATGTTCTCTCAAAACTATGGAAGCAAAGGAGATTGATCACATCTATTGACTGTAAAAGTCATATGGCAGATGCTAGTTTGATAAGTATCTGACAACTCTAAAGTTCAAGGAACAACAATATTGCTAAGAAGGTAATAGACTTCTAAAGCTTCTTTAGATACTAATCCATCACAAAAAGCCCAGAAAGCAAAATGATACAATAGATGGATCTACATTTGAAATTGTTCCAAGATCAACCAAAGGAGATGCAATGAGTTGTACATTTCTAATATGAAATGCATGATTTGATGGTTCAGAAATGGAAAGAAATTCCCATTATGTGTAAAGACAGTCCAGGGAGAAAAGGAACCCAATATGGGGAGAGTATGGTACTCTCAAAGAAAGTGAAATGTAAAAGATATTCAGTGACAAACCCAATTTGGGGTTATGTATTCTAAGGACACTCTACAGAAAGAAATTACATTTTTCCAAAAAACCAATTTAGATGCTCATTGGAAAAAGCACACTTTGCTACAAATTAAGGTTTTCAGGATGCTCACACTGTGTAGTGACATTGAATCATTTTTGACAAAGTTTGAAGTTGTTTTTATATTGAAAACATACCCATCTAGGTTCAGCACAAAATCTGAGAAGTGGTAATATGGTAAAAGCTACAGGAGTTAAAATAATAAAAAGGGGCCATTCATGTGTTTTGACAAGCCGTGGTAAAAAACCGGTCTTTTCCTGCAAATGTGAAAAACCCACTTGGGGTTTCAACAAAATAAGCAACACTGTTATTTTTTACAAAGGAATGAAATGAAACTTGCAAAAATAATCATTCTTTTGCAACAAATATGAGATCTTTACAAAAAATCCAGTGACCCATATGGGTTTTTACAAACAAGTTGCAGATTTGCCAAATATAAAAGCTACAAGAGACCCAAACAATGGTTTTCATTAAGATGCAAAAATGAAGCAAAAAGTCATGAATCCAAGAAAACCTAGTTGAAAAAATGGAGGGCGAGCCACAACTAGTTCTTTCTCTTCTACATTCCAAGAAACCCATATGGGTTGACTAAAATTGCAGATATGGAAATGGAGACTCTACAAAAACCCACTTGGGTTTTTCAGAAAATAAAAGAGAAATTGCAAATGCTGGAGCTTTTTAGAAGCCATAATTGAGTTTTTTTTTTAAATAACATCAAATATAAGAGCCCATTTCATCTTTTACTTCTATACGAGAAATGATAACTTGAAAAAACCCTTTTATAGTCTCATGGTCGTGGCCTGAATGAACAAGCTTTCTTTAGAAAACAATGAAATATATTGAGTTTTCTTCATTCAATGTAAAATACAAAAGAAAATGAGCATTCATTGCCTTATTCTCAAGAGTGGAGGCTCTACATGAATCATTGTTTGCTAAAAAATCAGACGAATGGAGTCAATCTAACTTACCTGGAGATTTTTGCTCGCATTTGTTGCATATTCAAAACCTTTTCACTTCACAGAAAGCTTCAAATAGACTTGACAATGGCAGTTGTCAAACAAGAGAGCAACAACAAAAGAAAGAAATGGCATACAAGTGGTTAACAATTGCTACAGGTCGCGACTGTTTGCTCACAATAGCTTCCAAAAATATGTGAAAAACACAACTTTTGCCACAAAAACTAGTTTACCTGCTGTTACGAGCTTCCTTTCATCATAAAATGTCAAAAATTTGACAGAATCAACCAAGATAGCACCATTTTCTTGTGTGTTTCCAAACCCCACAACGACATAGAGTGTTCCATATTTTCCTTGACCGACAGAATGATGCCTTTTCCCTCATGTCAATATGTTTTGATAATTAGGGTTTGACCCTTGTTTGATTTCAATGGGATTTTTTATCCCTTGCTTTTAAAATCAAACACATGTTAAATGATGGGGTCAAAACATATGGTGTTTTCCCTTAGGCATTTTATGCCTTAGGAGCTTTTTCCCATTTTTTAAACTTTGCTAAGTGTGCAATGCAATATAGGGTATGCCATGTGATCTATGTGTAATGCCTTGTTTTCCCAATGCCATGTGATTTAGAATATGCTTTCCAAGTGACTTGGAGGTCGGCCATATTGGCCAAGTACTATAATGCCTTTGCAAAGCAATGTATATGACATGTGTAGGTGAAATGCAGAATGAGGTGAGTTGGTGGTCAATGCCTTGGAGACTTTTTGAAAGCTTTTAGCCATGACATTATGTGTTACATTTTATTCCAATATTTGAAAATATCATGTAAGTGATTTGAAAATCACTTTAATTGTGTCTTTTAATGCAAATGTAAGACAAGGAGATGGTAGTGTCCTTACTCTTATGCTTGAATTGTAAAGTGACTTGTTAAGTGATGTTTTATGAATCACTTAAACAAGGTCATTAACTTTAATGTTGTTTAGAGCTTTGTGTTTTATAACACATGTATTGCATGATGAAGAATGTGGTCAAGTATTGGATGAAGACCAATGATGACTTGCAAATGTATGAAATGTGTGGGATGTTGTTTTGACTGATTTTGGTGAAGAGGGAGGCCAGCTAGAGACATTTTTGTCACACTTTTGGGATGGCTATTGACTTAGCTTATTTTTTCTCCATGTAGAGGACATTTTAGAGACTTATAGAAGGTTCTTTTAGGGCCATTTATGTTTTATCTAAGCAAAATCTTCTAAAAACACTTGTATGGGATTTTTGGTGGGTGTTGGTTAAGTATGTTCATTTTGGAACATTTTAGAGAGTTCTTTCTTTTTCAGGAAGATGATAGCTTACTCTCTTGGAGTTATTTTTCATGAAGCTGCATTGTAACTCAGACAGACCTAATATACAGTAAGCACTTTGATTTAATAAATTGGAGCATTTTATCTTCTCTCTTCATGTTTTATAGTGTGTCATTAATGGTTGATCAATCTATTTTGTGAAAATTCATTTCCTTTACAAACTTGTCCCATGTTTTATGCATCCATTTGACAAAAAATGTATGTTTATAGGTTATAAACTGTGTTGTTTAGTGGTGTTATTGATTGTGAAGACTATTTTTCCTTTTGAAAACACTATTACAAACCTCTTTATAAATTATTGATGTGAACTGCATTGGAAAGGGAGTTGTGTGAGTTAGCTTTGAAATATTAATTTGAATGTGCAAGGCTATTAGCAGGTCTAGGTTGTTTTGGTGTATCACCTTAGTTCCTTAGTTTATTTTTAGTATCAAGTTTAGTTTATGCAAACTCTTACCCCTATCTTATAAGATCAAGTAGTTAGGTGGCATCAAAAGGGGAAGCCAACCCTTATCACTAAAGGTCTACTTTCAAACAAGTTACCCACAACTTGAAAGCAGTCCAATGTTGGTCCAAATCTGTTAAGTTCTTTGAAAAAAAGAAAGCTTAGCAAATAGGGTGTAGATTTGGATTTCTAACAACTCCATAAGACTGAAATAAATTAACAATTTCTTTGACTATTAAAGGGTACCATGTGATTTGAAGTTCAATAATAATCATAGTCATTCTCTAAGAATAGAATATCAACTGAAGTCCTTGATTGTTAATAACAAACATGTCCCACATAGATGTTATAATATATCCTTTAATAATATATTAACAACTTTTACCTATATTTACAAAACATAAAATATATAAATTTGATTGAGGACTACCCAAAAATCCTATTAGCTCTTTCACCCCCAAATTTTACATTTCACGAGTTTATTGACATGCCATTTACTTCCAAGGTATGCAACTCAGTGAGACACATTAAGGAAGTAGTATTAAGAAATTACAAAGCATACGAAGGAAGAAATAACTTATCTATAAATGTTGTGTGGTTGCCTTTGCTCGTGCATTGGGGAATCCGAGCTCTCATTTCTCCTCCTCACGTTGGCTTCCTTCCCCTCTTCTCACGTGCTTCCTTCCCACGCCTTACTCTATTCACACCTTTTGCCTTATTCTCCTATGCGTTTATTTCTTCCATGACTTTGATGGATGTTCTTAGCCTACTCAAGGCTTTCGCCCTGGTACAAGAAAGGATAATACTAGGTAGGGTTGTGGAATGTGCCTTTTAACACCTGCTAGTTGCATCTCCTTAAAATTTTCTAAAGCCATTTCAATGGATCCATGTTGTGCATATCTCGCAATCTTTCCATTCCATGAGATCACATTTCCTTTATGGAATTCGTCCCTAAGCCTAGACATAACTTCTCTCTGCTCCATGTTTTTGCATATATCTCTGCCAGGTCAGTAACCATGACTTCCTTGTATGCCTTCCACTCACCCTTCGATGACTTTCTCTCCCAAATGGTGCATGTCCTTCCTCTGCTGCTCACTTCCTTTCTTTCCCATGTGATTTCTCCTATGCAAATTTTAGAGCCTCCTTTGCTAACTCTCCACACACCTATGTCAATCCTCTACCACAAGCTCTCACACCCCCGCACCTTCCTCTGCATTCTCGCCCTGCGTGATTTCATCCCTCCTCTCTGTGTGCCATTTCTCTGACCTCTCTCTCACTGCCTTTTGTTCTCATTTCTTTTCCTCTCCAACATTCGTGGATATCCCCCCCATACCTGCTCTCTCCCTCTTTTGTGCATGCCATATCCCTTCCCACATCCTGCAGTCTTCGAGCATACAAAAGTGTGGACCTCCATTCCTTCATGTGAGATTGGAGAAAAAAGTGACGGGTGCCATGCCTGTTTTGTTCACCCACCCATGCCCTCTTTGACTGTGTAGCCCTCCACGACATACCTGCACCATTCTCATTTAATTTAAGTTGTCTCCTGCCATGAGAGGGGTAGATGGATCCATGAATAGCAACCTCCAATACTCCCATTGTGCTTCATAATTATGAAATATCTACCCAATTGTCCTCCTCTTAAAAAGTCTAACCTTATTTATTTATTGATTTTTCTTTCACATTAATCCACCATGGGAGCCCTGATGTGGGGGATGTGACAGATATGAGAGGACAAGTGTCCTCGTGTGGTTGGAGATGGAGAGGGGGATTAAGGGGAGAATCTATGGTGTAGATTTTCTTTGGGAAGATTGGATGAACAAGATGGAAAGGGTACTTGGGAGTACCCTTGAAGGATGGGCAAGTCCTTTGGCCCATGCCTTTACAAAAGACCATGTCACATGTACAAAGGCCTATGGATTTATATTGGAGGATGTAGAGGATTTGATGGTGAGTTGACTAAAATTAAGCATGTGCAAGTAGGGGATTATTAGACTAAGTGGATTAGCTCACTTAATAACACGTAGAGGAGTATAGGGATTTTAAATAAATAAAATATTTATTTGTTTTTGAGGAAATGGATGGTGGACTTCAGTAAATAAATAAATGATTGGATTTATTTACCTAAGGTGGAGTATTGGAAGAGGGTGATTTAATGATTTAGGCTAGGAAATAGGTGTAGATGAATAGTGATTTTATTAATTAAATAATTAAATATTATCTAATTAATAAGAGGATAAAAATAGGACAATTAATTGAATGATTAGGGTTGTATTCAATCAATTATAAAAGAAAGTCGGATAATTACTATGTGTCAATTTTAGGTGTCTACAACATATACTAATTATATTAAAAGAACAACACAAGGATGACCATTTTTAATTTATTCCACGCACATGAACCTCCCCTTAGTCTTACCTCTTTTATGACAAACATACCCTGAAATCTTCTTTATTTCCCCATCACATTATTTCTTGATTAGCCAACATAATCAAGAGAAAATACCTATCAAGCAAAAAGAGAAAAAAACAAATCACAAACCATGCTCAAGGTTAGTAACCATCAGATTAAGGAGTTTAGTACAAATGATAAATCATTAAGTAATAAATGAGCAACACAACCACCATACCAAGATCATCACTTCTACTCCCAAATTGGTCTAATGGTGGAGAACTTGTACTCTTCAAAAATAAGTCACAAGTTCATATCTTGCAAGAAGTAAGGTATACACACCTGTATTAGAACCACGGTTAGGTGCCTCCACATGTTGGGAATATGGGGCAGTCTCATATAATATAAGTCATATGTAGATCCAAAAATAGATTGCCTAGTATCATGAAGTATAAAAGAATTCCATTTTCATTTGTAGAATAAGTCACACAAATTTTGATTGCCATTATTTATTGCATGCATTTAAATTTTGATCATCTCTTAACCCGAAGTTTGAGTCTTAGTACGAATCAATTTACAAAAGTCCATATTTTGAATAATTTAATATTTTTTCCCAAACTAAGATTAAATCTAATATAAATGCAAATCAAGTGTATTCTATTTCATTATCTCCACAACCACGCATCTCTCAAGAATAACATTCTATCTTGTCAATTTCTTTTAGTTTAACGCAACTAATCTCAATCTCACCCTACATCAGCGACCTACTGACAAATGCATATTTCAATATCCAACTCAACCATTGGAAGGAAAAATTGGTAAATGGAAGATAATACTCTAGGAAGCTTAGGAAATGTCTTCGGCTACTCAAACAATGGTTCATTTTTTTCCTTCTTATTTTCGGAATTCATTCTTATCCTTCAAAAAGGTGTACTATAGGAAGAACATTTCTAAGAATATGTTGAAGTGGACATTCATAAAAAACTATAAACTAAAAAAGCTGCAAAGTTAGCTAGGAAATGTGTGAAAGAGGTTAAATTGCCATCCTCATTGTGGATAATGAGTTGGCACCCTATATTGCTCAACTAATCTAGGGCTAATTCATATATAGTTTGAATATTCTACTAGCTTTTTCAACATGAATTTCTCTAATTAATAAAGAGTTCATATAGTTGTTGTAGTCTTAGAAGCCTTAAATTGTAGTTGTCTTGAACAAAAAAAGCATGATGGAAGAAATAACAATAGAAGGCAGTACATAAAAATGAAGCATAACGCAAAGAATTGGCTTAAAAAAAATATATTTGGGTGAAAATTGAAGGAGGGGGATTAAATTTGTTTAGGAGTAGAAGTATAAAGGTGTGTTATTTGTAAATCACATGTTAATTTTATTTCTTATGTAAAGTATTATGCCCTATCTTGGTACAAAAGAAAAATATATTCATTTATTGTAGATGATATTTTGAACATGCATATGTGTGTCCTTTAAATATTCTTTGTGGTACCCTTTTCTCTTTAAGTCACATGTACAAATTTCATTAGACACACATTGCTGATTTAGATAAGCATTTTCATAGTAAAATGAAATCATGATGACATGGCATTATTATGTGAATGTAACCCTCAAAGTAAGCTTTTGAAAAAATATATTTATTTGTGAACTTGGGGAACACCCCCTTTAAATAAAATCTTGAAAAATTAAAAAATGATGTTTGCGCATCAATCTTGTAAATAGGGGTGCATAAGAGTAATGAAGTTTAATGGAAAGTGGTGAGGAGAATTACACCCTACACACACATCCACACACCCTCCCACACACATATATTTATTTATTTACGGTTGATGAATTGCCTTGGGGGCTACCACTTTTAAATAAAAGCTTGAAAAATTAAAAATGAGGTTTGTGCATCAACCTTGTAAATAGGGGTGCATGAGAGTAACAAAACTTGTCTAATACTAAGTGGAGATAATTTACATAAAAAAATAGGCACATTGGAAAATCCAAGGAATACAACTAGCAAAATTTAAAAAATTGTTGTGCCTAAGAACCTTGTTTTCCTATCTTAACATGGAAACACAAATTCATCATACACTTTTGCTTCTTTTTTTTGCTTGACAATTATCCATTGGTTTGTGAACTCCTTAGAAAGATAGTCATTTTCAAGCTTAAACTTTGTGAGGCAATTGACTTGGTGAAAGACTCCTTGTTTGGTCATACCCATTCAAAGTCCTAGGGGAGAAACACATAACTCTTTTGAGAATCACACCTCTTTGAGGAGAGGTAGGGGACTTTGTTGTTTTAGAATTTAGAGAAGCCATATGCTCAACATTCAACTCAAAATAGATGTCGGTATCTTAGATCAACCCCTTTCCACTATATGGCTTGGATCTTAGGTTTTGTTATTTAATAGCATTAAATTTGGAACACTCATTTGCCTCATGTTCTATAGCATAATATTGTTTGCACTTGAATTTCAATCCCTTATAGTCCAATTGTTACTTTTATTTTATTGTTGCCAACCTTGATGCTTATTTTTTATGGTAAAAGGTTTGGAGAGGTTGATTCCATTAGAATTCGAGAAAAGGTGAAGCGAGAATGAAGAGTGAAAGAAGATTGAGCATTAGACATAGTTGGCCTTGAAATGAATTTCTTCATGGAGGTTCCAATTGACATCAAATAGGAGGAACCACGAAAATGCAATGGTAGGTTGGGTAATCTCACCTAAATTGGAACAACATTAAAGGAATCTATTAGAGGGTTGAATTCTTAATACTATGGCTTCATGCACATGTAAGATTCATCCCATGGCTAAGGTCCCTCCTAAAGCAAAAAATATGTGACCTCAAGAACTTTATGAATGATAAAGAAAAATACTTTAGCATACAAATGATGTAGTTTTCACCTTCAAGGAGAGGCCACCAAGTTTTTAAAGTCCACTTATTTAACTTGCTATGTTTGGCCACATATTGTTGAAGTGATGAATTGAAGTATGGTTCTCTATGCAACACTTCATTGTCCAAAGCTTCTTTATGAATATTTATGATGAGAGAGTTCACATATTCAACCATGGAAGGAAACCACCCAACTTGTGAAGCCCATCCTTAAGTTGATCACAAATTGAAGAGATACATTCATTTCTTTAATTAATAATAAAAAAAGTTACCTCCATTATGTGGTCCATTTGAACTAAAGTTTCCCATTGTATACATGTTGTTCCTAGGGGAGTTGTTGCGAGAACCTAAAAATCTTTGTTTGAAGGCTAGATATAGAGGGTCAAGGACAATTGAAAGGTTTTCCATGTTTGTTGTTGTTGGGGAGGAGGAGGGATTTGAGTCAAGCCTAAGATCTTCACAAACAAGTCCTTTTTAAATCATATGAACATGGGAGGATTGGAAGAGCTAAAATTGATTCATGTAGAGACCATAGAGCTAGTGGGAGAAACATCACCATTTGAAAGCCCTAATTTATTTATCAAAATAAATTTAATTCAAAGTGTCTAAGGTTTTGAGTATTCATCTTGTTGCTAGACATTTTTGAAAAACTATTTGTCAATCATGTCGATGCACCTTTGATAGATTGAGTGGGTGCAAAAATAGATTTTGGGAGTGTCATTATTCTCCTATCAATGTAGTTATTTTTATACATATTTAATTTTTATTTTCTAATGAAAATAAGTTTATTACAAAAATAATCTCCTTTGTTTGAAACAAACAAAAGAACAAAAAACAATGATTTTTTGAATAGTAAGATTTCCCTTCAAATTAATTAATTAACAATAATATTTGGAGCTTGGAGAGGAAGAAATTGTAGTGATGCAATAATTATTTGAAATAAGGTTGGTAAGGATGTTTTGTTCTTTGTGGCCCTCTCCTAAAGCTAAATTAGTGGATTGAGAAAACATAGCAACCCTTTTTAGAAGTGCTAATGGCCATCTACCCCAATCCACTAGGTTTGTTAATGGCGGCCTATTATACACAAAATTAAGATTTTAGAAAAGGGGCCATGGTTTTGAGGGGATAACTCCTTATTTTTAGAACCCTGGTTTTTGAGTTTCAATCCATTCACACAAAGTTTTATGGTTTCTTCGATATGGGAAATGCTTTTGAACTTCCTCTACATTTCTAGACGTATTCTCCTTTGAAATAAGGAGATTCTTTGGGAAATAATCTTGTTATGCTCTCAAAGCTCATAAACATACTTATAACTTAACAAGAACTCTTGTGGAAATAGATATGAGCAAAGGCTTACTATAAGAAATTGAGCTTAAAGTTGGCAATGAAATTAAGTTTCAATTGTTTGATTAAAAAAAAAGATTGTTCGAATTGCTTTTAGGTAGGGAATAAGATTGAATAATGCTCAAAAACACAAAATCCTTATAGTTTCCCTTTAGACTCTATTAGAGAAGGTCTCAAAAGCTTTCAAAAAAAGGAAGTTAGTTTTCCAACCTCATAAGAGGGAAATGTAGAGGACTTGATACTTGAGTGAAATGCTAACATAGAAGACAAGGGAGTTGGTTGTAACATTAAGGAAAAAATATGAGAATCTTAAAGTAGGGGGAGAAGCATCAAAATTTATAGAAATGAACAAATGAAATTTTAAAACTTTTAGAGTTATCATATGCTAACTCAAAAGACTGTTCAAATTTGTAAGAATTTAGAGAAGGATTCTCTAATGATGATACATTTTCCTACAAAATGGAATCTTAGTGAGAAAGACGTACATGAAAGGATGTATGAATTCTCAAATAATGAATGTACAACAGTAAAGGTTAGGAAATCCAAATCCAAAGGATTGCTTCATTGTGATGGTATTTAGGTTTCATATAAAAAGGAAAATTTGATTGCTTTTTCCAATAGTGTTAGTCAGTTGAGAGGTGGAAAAAAATGAATTATTAAATAATAGTGCTAGCTTTTTGAGCTATTGTGTTGTGACATCTAGTTTGGAAGGATTCAATTTGTTAGAATGTTGTAATTCACTTTCCAATTTCTTTGGTAGGTCCCCTATAGAACCCTTGTTATTATATCTAAAAACCAAATATTCAAAACATAAGATAATATTTTTGACAACTTTTTAAAAAATAGAATTAGAATCTAAAGATGAAATATCACAAATTATTAGTTTATATTATCTTCAATTTTTTTATGATTTACATTTGCTATAATTGAGAGAAAATAGAAAACTTCAAAAAATGATTTGTGTTTCCCATTTACGTAAAAATACTAGTTTCACCAATTGTTGATTACAAGAATTACTTCCTTATTGAGGCCTTCATGGGTATCATTTAACATGAGTTGACTTGTATAAAATGTAAGTTTTAAAAACACCACTATTCCTAGACATTCCAATGACACACATTCATACGACTCGTTGATTATTATAAAACACTTAGTTATAGTCTACATACCATGAAAGGAACCCCTTCTATAAATTGCAAGGGGATTGTTATAACTTAATTTTGAATGAGTTGAGAATCTAAAAGAAGCTTGACATCTCCAAATGCTTTAAAAATTCCTACTTTGTTGTTCTTTGTTGTTGTGTGTGTTTCTTGATTGTAAGTGACACGTTCAACATTAGTCAACCATGTTGCTTGCAAATTGCTTGATATCACTAGATTTGACCATGAATGAACCTATTAAGTATTGTAATTTCAAAATATTGAAAAGTCCTACTTGGTGTCCAAGTTATTTTGTTGGTTCCCCTTCAACATTTTTACCTCTATGTACTCTTGTATGCTAAATTTTATGTTATTTCCTTGAAGAGGTATTGTATTTATGTGTGATGCCTCACAAAGGATCTAAGAAGTCAATGAATGATATTCTTAGTCCTTTCAACTATCACAAATGATCCATTTTGGATCATACCTCCCTAATTAGGAGGTTTTTAGTCCCAAAATATTAGGGATTCAATAGGTGGGGGAAACATTTCCCTTACCTTCTCCTTTGAATACCACCTTGATTTTCTTGGTCTTTAACCCTTAATTTCAATGTTCCAAGTCTCTTTCACCCCCTTCTTATCATCATCTCCTTAACATGTAACACATCATCCTTTTCTAATTCTTCTTGAGGACCAAGTAGATGGTCTTTAATGAAAATTAGTTGGGACTCTTCATCTTCATCCAACATGAAAGGATCAAACAAAAAAAATATAATATACCTTAATATATGGAGGGAATTTTAATCTAAAATAATTATTTCTCACCCACTCAATTATCTGAAAGGAGCCATACTATAATTGATATCATTTAACTTCTTAGTTTCTCCCTTAACTCTTTGCTTATTTAAGTACAACTCTAAATTGTTGGTCATGTCTCTCTTTGTTTTTGGCTTGTGACTATTTCCACTTTTCTTGAACTTGTAGGTGTCTTTATTGAATCTTCTTAATCAATTTATTAGCCTTGTGTACATCCAATATTGGATAAATTTGTAGCTATTCCAT
Source organism: Sequoia sempervirens (assembly GCA_007258455.2). Lineage (NCBI taxonomy): Eukaryota > Viridiplantae > Streptophyta > Pinopsida > Cupressales > Cupressaceae > Sequoia > Sequoia sempervirens. The sequence continues at coordinate 172,704,894 of VDFB02086081.1, read as the reverse complement.
CACAAAATTAAAGGGACTTGGAGCAAAGAACCTAAACTATTGTCAAAAAGAGATTTGTTAGTAGAATAATGCAAGGTTCTATCAAATGAATGTTGGATATATATCAAATTCTCATTCTAATTCTTAGGGTTGTTCTAGTTGTAGCCTCTCATGAGATGAACCAGGTTACTACTTACTACTTCAATTTACTCGTCTACTTAAGCATGAAAATAATTCAATTTCTTCAATTTAGTATCTATCTTCTCCCACAATTTGTATAACACACCTTTCTTAATAGGACCATGGACTATGTATTCCTTAGTTAGTGGCACAAATTTTTTATGTAAAGGCAGAGGACCTTGGTAACCTATGCCTTTGGTATCTTTGGATAGTGTTTGTTCCAAAAGGGGATGGATTTCACGTTCATTCTTTGTGTCACACCCTTGTTTTATTTAAGATCTTAAAGCCTTGTCCATAGCTTTTCTCCAAATTGATAGGTGTGTTTGTAATTTTTTATTCTCATATGATGAGAAATTGGTTGATGTGTTTTCCTTGTGATTGTTATTGGTAGGTTTTTCCATGTGCATTGGTTGAGGTATGAATTGCAAGTCACTTTTTTAATGCGACATATAAAACACTTCCAGTTGTGGTATGATAGGTGATGTTGGTTGATGGTATGGGTGATTAGGCAATTCCGTTAAAGGATAAAAGGTTGCATTGTTCTTGAGGTTACACAAAGAATTATGTATGACTTAATTCATGCTCTCCTCATCTTATCCAAAGATATCTTCATTAACAAGGCATGCATTCAGAGGTGAAGGATCATGAATATAATCATTTATATTAAGGTTATCACCAAACACAACTTGAAACATCAGCCAAGGATTTTAATGAAGTCCACATCTTACCAAAACACCGAGCCATGATGATATGATGCTTGTACTAAGGTTTAGATTATTATGCAACAAGTAACTGGAAAACAAACAACGGATCCAAGTAGAGGATCTTGGGAGAGTTCTATCCCAAAAAATTGGGTAAAAAATAGCAGGAGGACAAAGCCGCCCAAGGGTATTTGTGTCTTGGACAAGGTTTTAGGAAATTCAAAATTGATTATGTATGATAGTGATTAAGGCTTTTAGGTTTATTTACAAACAAGTATGAAAGCGATTATTTGTCCATAATTTACTTAATTTATACCAATGCAAGTGTATAACAATGTTTGAACAATAAATGACAATTTTGAGTGCATTTTTTTATTTAAAATATAAAAATTGACTAATTCTTAGAGGCCAAAATTTGAAAATGTTGATTTTGATGCAATTTTGAAACAAAATAATGAAAATTCTCACCTTTTGAGCTATATTAAAGATGTCTAAATGGATGCAATTAATAAGTCAAAATCAACAATTAGCAAGCAAAAAAAGTCCAAGGACATAGAAACAAAGATCTGAGAAATTTTTTGTTGAGCCAAGAATAGCAGGACATAGCCGCACAAGGGCATCTGTATCTTGGATAGGATTTCAGAAAACTTAAAAGTTTGATTGTTTATTAGATTTTTTAAGGATTTTGTATCTATGTGCACATACTTTGAAAGTGAATAATTTTCTAGAATTCACTTGATTTAAGACAATGTAGCTCAAAATAAATATGTAACAATGCTTGAACAACAAACGACAATTGTGAATGCAATTTTGAATGTACATTTGACCTAAATGACTAAAACTAATCCTAGTGCAACCTATGATGAAATATGATATGCAATTTTTTGAGTTTTATCTTTTATGGTGTAAAAATGAAACCCTAAGTGAACAATGCAAAATAATGCAATGCAAAACTTAGATTTAGAGTGAAATTTTAGATTACAGAAGGTTTATGATGTTAAAATGTCGTTTATGATGTTAAAATGTCGAGTTCACCAAAATGTTTTGATGAAAATGGGTCCTAAGCCTAATGCAAAGAACCTAGGATCAATTTCCTTTTTCAAGAGAACATTAGGATGCAAATCAACAAGGTGATTAGATTGACTTTCAACCTTGTAGGTGAGTCAATCATACCTTGACCTGCATAATTTTATGTCTTGGAAATTGATTGGAATTGGTTTTCCTTGATTAACCTAATTAGACTATGTGCTCTAATATGAAAATGCAAGATTTTGACAATCGAGAAACTATAATAGAAATTTGCAGGTAGATCTTAGTAAGACAAAGCTTTGTGCACCTATCCTGAAAATTTGAAGATGACTTGAATAAGAGGACAAAGCCATCCAAGGGTGTATATGTCCTTATAGGAATATTCTAGACTTTTTTTCATAGTCCTTTCATGTTAGATCCAAGCGTTCGACTTTTGCTTGCAAATTTTTCGGATCACTAACGAATAATTCTTGTATGAGTTTTTATGGCTTATCAAGATGTAGGGTTTTGAATGTAACAATAGAAAGTAGATCTTCAAGCTTCCTTCAATCTCCCTCAAACTTAAAATTTGTACATTCAAAGAGAGAAGGGTTGTGCCATTCAGGGGCTTGCCTTAGTCAAACCTCGTGTTAGTGTTTCCACTTCCATAATGACAATATCAATGATAGTAAGATAAATGATAGGAAGGAATAATGAATCAACAAAGTGTTGCAACTCACCACCCTTCAATGGCTTCCTTGAAGGGCTAAAGTCATAGACATCACCTAAGGTCTTGGAATTTGCTTGCTTGATTTGCTTGAATTGCTTGGAGACCTACAAAGGGATTAGCCTTCACAAACAATGATAATATGAACATGCATAAACTCACATAGGATTTGACATGATGTTTGGATATTGAATTGTTGCAATAATGCTCACAAATTTGCCCTTGAATTCTCTTGATTTTCAATTATTGCTAGATATCTCTTGTTAGATTTCAAATGATGCAATAATTAGGTATTTATAGGCATTTATTCAATTTCCCGCAAATTAGATCCCAATAGCCAACATTAGCAACCTGAATTGCAAATGATAAAATTCTGGCACCTACATATTTGAATTTGGGACCGAGCAAAATAGGGGGATGTTTTTGTCATAGGGCATCTTTGTCCTTGCCCTATTTCCAAAATTTAAGGTGTCGAGGGAAAAGTACTAGATAAATGCATTTGTTTTCCACTTGCAATTTATCGACAATTCTTAAAATTGGGCCATGGAATGCATAATTTAGAAAATTAGTGGTTCAATTAGGTCTAATAACTTAAGGGGGAGCAAAACATAATGTGAAATTGTCAAGGGTGATAATTTTTAGTACTACATTATCATAAATAAATTAATTAAGGTGTTATTTAATTTATTTAGTTGGAAGGTTTGGGGGCTAAGATTAAATTTAATTAATAAACATAAATTTATTTAATTAAGAGATAGGATAAGGATGGATTAAATATTATTTATTTAATTAATGAATAGAATGGGATAAAGTCAAATGTGATCAAGTATGAATAAATTTAGATGTTTATAATGTTATTTATAAAGAGTTGTGCATTCACTTTCTTTATGCATACAAGCATATATGATCAATACCATATCCAAAAAAAGTGTAGTTATTCATAAAGTGCAACATGCATTTACTTTGAAATACCATTAAATATCTTATTTTGAAAAAAAATATATAATAATTTATATTAAAGTATGAATAATTTTGGGGCATCACCTGTTGGTGTAACGGTGAGATGGTTGCCTATTTATGGTGCAACCAAGGTTCAAATCCCCGCATGGCCTACTAGTGGTGTTTACACTGCTACTAGTCCCACATTGTGCTTGGAGGTTATAGTGGTGACTGATCTTGGAAGACATATAGGTGATCTTGGCGGACGTGGTGATTGAGCGTGCTTGTTCCTATAGGTGGGTGTTGCTCATGGATCCAAATTCTTAATGGTGTGTGCTGCTCGTGGACTTTTGTCGGACCCATACGGGTCTTTCATGCCTGGCAGTTCTGTATCAGACCCTCGTGAGTCTTTTATACCTGGAGGATTTGTGTTGTTGGTCTTGGAGTGATAAAGTTAAGACGGCTCAAAGGTGTCTGTGCGGTTGGTCTTGGAGTGATAAAGTTAAGACGACTCAAAGGTGTAAGGGTGTTGCTCACTGTATATATCTGAGGATGAGACCCCTCAACAATGTGGTCTCACTGGTTCATAGCTCTAGTCAAAAGCATTCAGGGTGCTACCCCTTAATAGTGATTTACCAAGCAAAAAAAAAAGGTATGAATAATTTTATAATGTTTTAGCAAGGAGACAAATTAATTAGTAAAAACAAAATACGAATAAAATTTTGAAATAACATTTAAGGTAATCTAATGAATTACATATTTGCTAAACTGGTTTGAGGAGAAGTATCAAAATGAGCTTTAGTATCCTAAGTATATGAAAGTATATTTCTTGTTTTTACTGTCATACAGGGATTCTTACATGTATATGAGTATTAAACTTAAGATGCATTTTTATTTCTATTGCAACTTTATTATCCTTATCGATACCAAAAATATACACATCTGCTACCCTTTAGGATTGTCGCTGCTATGTTAGGAAGACAATAAAACAGGGGTACATATGTAGATCATAAGTTTTTTTTTTTTCTTTTTTTTCAAAAACACACATATATATGCTTCCCATTATATAAAGTTGATTGTCTGAGTAAAGCTAACATTCTGTTCCTTATCATATATATATATATATATATATATATCTTTTGAAAATCTATAAATAATTTGTACACAGATGATAAAAATATGGAGGACATAGATTACAGTAATAACATCAGCAGGTTCGAAAATAAATAAAAAATAGCAATAACTATGTGGGCATGCGAGAAAAAATAATAATCATGGAGGCAGAATACCTAGGTTTTATCCAAGTTCTGTGTCTGAGTCAAAGAAAAGAAAATATACATATATGCAATATCTTTTAAATTTATTTATACCATTGTCAATGTTAATCTCTCCTTGGGCTGCACCATAAATCCATCGGTTGGGGGTGCAGATGCCTTAACCCTATGATTTCTGTCTTCGTCTTCTTCTCGTCGTATCCTGCTATGGTTGTCGCCACCCAATCATCCGCCTCTTCAAGTAGTAGCGAGGAAAATATGAGTCCGTAGCAATAAAAAATAAAGTATGGAAAATCTTCCCTCGACGACGTTATGACCCTCGTAATAGAGCGGTTGAGGCTAGGGTCGATATCCAACCAATGGAATCATATATCTGTGAAGAGGTAAAAGAGATCAATATCCATCAGAATACGAGTAAAGGTTGAATGTCTTATAAAAGAAATAGAATCATCAACCTTCAGAAAGGGATCAGTAGAGTTTCTAATGGCCTCATAGCAAGTCTCTTCCCAAAATTGGAGGGGATATTTGAGAGTCTAATCCATACCGGATGCACATTGAGTGGTTCAATAAGGGCATTGAAGGAAGGTGTCTAGGGTTTGAGAGAGAGAGAGTGCTCAACCCAAGCTCAAAGGTGGCCCAACGTTGAGCAACAATCCTCAACAAAAGCAAAGGTAGCAACAAAAAAACCTTTAGCACAAGGGAAGAGCTCGATCTTACTAGCCACTAAAGTTCTCCAAGAATCCAAAACCCACTTGTGCAGGTCAAAAAGAAGGGGCTAGAGGTTGGAAAATCGACACACCAATCTCTATCATTGGTAGAAACCTTCATTCTTAACAACATCCTCCCCACAAACCACCACTAGGGAAGGTTTGGCATAGGGGAGAGGGCACACCTGAGGAGGGCGAGGAAGACTATATCTAGCTAGCAAAGAGTAACTACGAGCCTTAATAGAAATGACAAGCACAAGAGGAGGGGTGGAGGGGTACGAACCCGTAGGGAGGGTGCAAGTTGGAGAGGCCTTAGCAAGAGGCACATGTACATAAGGGGCTCCACACATCAAACCCTCCACAGGTGATGAATGTAGACCAAGAGTAGAACCCCTTGCAAAAGTGAAAGCCCACACAAGAGTCTTGGGAGTGAGTGCAAGGGCACGTGTGGGAATAAAAGCCATTTTCGATCTTAAAATAATGTTTGAAGGTTTTTATGTAGGTGTTTCTTACAATATCTTAGCATCATTATTCGACCATTCATATTTAATTTTAAAAGGGATTTAATCATAAGTAGCATTGTTAACTAGAATCAAGCACATGAACTATTTTTAGAGGAACCAGGAATAAGTGATATATTAAATAAATGATCTACATCTACTTATAATTTAGAGAGCTCAAAGAGTGACACATCTATAAATTAAAGATCATTTATTAATTATATCAAAATAATTTAATAATTATGGGATCATATAAATATCAACAAAGAAAAAGGAAGCTCACGAAACTTAAAGAAATGGGAACACTTTAAGAGAAGGCACACACCAAAGAGATGGGATAGAGAGAGGGAGAGGATTTGACAAATGAAGAATGTTGAAGCATCCAATTTGGTGGTTATGGAAGAGGATAATATTGAAGACGCCAACATGGATGAGGTGAATGTAGCTTGCTAGGAAACTATCAAGGAAAGATTTTAGTCAAGAGAAAATAGGAATGAAGGAGGTGTAGTGGCAAGATGAGTTTCTTATAGCAACCAAGCTCTGATAATAGATGTCAAAAAATAGAAAGGCCTAATAAGGGATGGTGATTCAACATATTAAGAAGCTAGGTGTTCAAAGGTGGTAGTGATGGCATGTGGGTGATGGGGCATAAGCCTTTTAGTGTATTGATTGGCGGTACAAACTAATGATGATTCCTAATGAAGGTAGGAAATTTCATAAATTTACATAATATGAAGATATTTTATTTTGTGGCATCTTGAAGGATTAAAGTTTCTAGATTTCACATTTTCCTAGCAAGTGTGTTGGGTCAATTTCTAGACTATGAACCTTGTCTTCAATGAGATTCTTGTAAGTATCGATGCTTCCATGAAGCTTGGGAAGGGAAAAACGAAGGTAGCAGAGTGTGGTAAGTCTAAAAAAGTGAAGCACATAAAGTATGGATATAAATCATGATCATACATAATATGAAGATATATTATCTTGTGGCTCTTGAATGCTTGAAGGTTATAGATTTCACCTCCCCATGAGCCGTGTGTGTGGGGTCAATTTCTACTCCATGAGCCTTATCTTTGGTGAGATGTATGTATGGATGCTTTTACGAAGCTTGGGAAGGGTAAAGAAAAATGGTTGGAGTGTGGTAAGTCTAGGAAGGTAAAGCATAGATGAAAAGATGGAGTATGAAGAGGATATGCTAGAAAATTTCTTTGCACTAATGGAGAAAGAAATTGGGAACACAAATTTAAGATGGATCGTGAGAATTTGGGAATTGACCAAGGAAGTGTATGGTTCTCTTGGAGTTGGGCTACAACTAGTGATGGCAAGGATGCTCCTACACCCTAAATAGTCAATAGGCATGTATAATGTATTTGGTGTTGCACAAGCTTCACGTGCATCAATGTTATCTTCCATTAAAAAAAATTATCTCCTTCATGATCACTTTTGTAGCATTAGGAACCATATAAAAACATTTTTAACTACAATCTTGGACATTTTTTATAGTCTAAGTGAGAATATGTCACCTACACGAATTGGAGAAGGGGTTGAAGGTACATGTGTTTGTTATGGTCAAGTTCAATGGTTCTATTTCTTCTTTCAATGAGATGTTCGAGAATATGTAGTTAGTTGACTTCCTCTTGGTTTTTTGATAATCATAGTTGTGTATCATTTAAATTGACAATGAAATAAACGACACACACAATCAAATTTCCAAAATCACCAATGACACATAAGGAAATCAAATGAAATAACTAATGCAAACCCATGTGATGACATTGCTTAACTACATTATTCTTCAATTTCACCTTGAAAAATCTTGTGTATAGTTGCTCTCAAATTTTTAACACAAAGTACTTAATAATGATATGCATATAGATTTTTCTTGCAACGAGTGAAATAATAAATGAATGATAACTAAATTTATAGATTTCAAGTGACATACCAATCAACAATTGAAATCGAATGTGAGACTTACAAAATTAATGGCTAAGAATGTTTGAGGAATTGATGAGTAATTGACTGCTAACTGATCATATGGATAACTGCATGATTTTAACTAACTGATCATATGGATAATTTAAGAGAATTGATTAGCACGAGTGACTCTAATTCTTTGATAGGACAGTGAAAGATATAATATTAAACAAAATAACATGAGTAGAGTTCATCAGTGAAGTGAAAATATATGAATATTTAATAAATAATTAAATTAGTTAAATATTTATTGCATGTGCAAAGGTAAATTAAATAAAATGATAATGTTGAGAACAATTAGATTTAATTAATAATTATAAATAATTAATTCAAGTGATTTGAAAAAAAAGTTAATTTTGAAGAACTTAATTAAATAATTGTAAATTATTTTAACCAATTTACAAGAGAGGAATAAACAAATTAACTAATAGATGAAAAATGGTGAAATATGTAGTTTAATTAACTCAAAATTATTCAATTAAAACCAAAAAGTGAGAATTGAAATTTGAATGATTAAAGAATAAAAAAGTGAGAATTTATATTTGTAAATTATTTAACCAATTTACAAGAGAGAAATAAAGTAATTAAATAATAGATGAAAAATGGTGAATTATTCAATTAAAACCAAAAAGTGAGAATTTGAAATTTCAATGATTAAAGAATAAAAAAGGTAGAGATGAGACCTATATTTCAAAAAAAAAGTGCTCGTCAAATTTAAATGTCTATAATAGCAAGTACAAAAAATTGTTATAAACAAAATCTAATTCTTTGATAGGACGTTGAAAGATATAATATTTAAAAATTACTAAGAATAGATGAATAAGTAACATTTAATATAAACCTTTCATGTCATACACCATAAAGTTACGTTGTCTTCTCACTTCAAATTCAATGCCATTTGACAAAAGTAAATGTCTACTTGAATTAATATGAGGCTCCATATGACATTTAATATAAATGTTTTGCGTTAATAAAAGGACTTGCATGTGACATTAAATACAATCTTTAATATTTAATAAGAACCCCACCACTATCAGCCTTTTATTACACAGGACCGTTTGCAGTTTTTAGCCATACAAGCCTCTCCCACTGGTGAAAATAAAACATCCAGTTCTGGAAGCAATTACTTGGATTTAAAGCACCAACTAATAATTTTGAGTGTCAGACAATTAAGAATGGCAATCCAAAACGATTACTCGACGTGACAATGACATGAACGAACATGGTGCACAAAACTAGTAGATCTAAATTCAGTCCACTGAACAATGGCACGAATTTTCTTGTTATTGAAGGAAAAGTGAACTTTCATTAATGGTGCATAAAACTAGTAGGATCCAAATTAATTAAGTCCACTGAACAATAGCACGAATTTTCTTGTTATTACAGGAAAAGTGAACTTTCATTTGGCTAATGAAACTAGGATTGCTTAATAGTCTTAGTTGAAATATCCTAACAAAGAGAAGCTAGCACAGAAGCAGTAATAAATAATTATCCTCCTAGAGTTTTGTCTAGGATATCCTTGGCACATCTCGTCGCATAACAAGATTTGCAATGAGTTCATACATGGCTGAAGTTGGATGTACAGAGTCCCACCACAAAAATCTTGATGCATCCGGGCAAGATATTGCAGCAGCTCTTGCGCAGTCTCTTCCCACCTCGACAAGACCAGTTCCACAGCAACCTCTCGTTGGATCAAAAAACCCTGTAATAATGTTTCTTATCAGTAAAACAATGATGCTGCAAGTTTTTTTATCCCTAGTTCTATTATGATGATAGATCGCAGAGTGTGATCTAAACATTGATTAAAAAAAATTTAAAAAATTTACACAATCAAATCCAGAAACAACATAAATACAACTATAAAAAAAATTAACTGTTCTCAAGTACCATTAAACTTACCATATCTCAAGGGATATGAGACGGCATCCACCACAATATCATAGATGTCTGAATAAACAATTGATGATCCAGGCAGTGAGCTCTGCAAGTTGGAGAGAGCAGGTGACCAGTTCCTGTTAAAGTATGCTGATGCCTCGTTTATTCTTGTGTTGCATGGCCTCCCTGCCACAGCAAGAAATGTTCTTTCTGAAGGCGAGCAACCCAGTATGGAAAGCCCTGCTACTATGAACTTTCTGGCACCAACATTGTACATATCCTGATCCATCATGTATATCAAGGGGCATTAAAATAAGTTGTTAGTTGTTTGCTCCTAAAAAATGGTAATTTGTTTCTTCTTGACTCGAAACTGGTATTATAGAAAATTTGCTTTTTCCGTAAGCTATTAAGGATGTTCAATGGGTGTTTAAACAAAGCAGCGTATTAAAATAAGAATATAGTACAATGGAATCATTTTATTTCTAAGGTTACATTATTTAAAATCCATGGGAGTGTCCATAATATATAAACCCAAACCCTTCCTATGAGCCCACAAATACAGTTTATAGTTGGTGAAGACTACCAACTACTCACTTAGACCTTGAAGATAAAAAAAGTTGTAGTGAAAATGCAGCAGCCTTCTTCAAGAACATATCAGGCCCACTGCCTACAGCACACTTTATTTTAGCCAGCTGGAAAATGGATGCCAGTTGCCTAAGCTTAACCCCAACTACACCTTATTCAACCTAGTAAATAGTCATTTTTATAAGGTATCTTCTGCCATCTCTTAAGTTATGATATAAGATAGCAAGTTAAGTGGTTTTGATCTTACAAAAAAATCATGGTAAAGTACATTTGGGTCAGAGTAGTACTGATATTTCAACCTTGTGAGCATCACCTAGTCATGCAATGATTGTTAAGTCAATGAACTATTCATTTTTAAAAGATGGATTTGTGTGAACCACTACTCAAAAACAGATCATAAATAGATCAAGAGAAATCTAAATGTTTCACTTTTATGAACAAGATCTGAATGTTAAATGAACTATTCATTTTCAGGAGAGATGGAGTCCTATGAACTAACTCAAAATATGGAACAATAAATTTAAATCCTTTTACCAGTTAAGGATTGGACACTATTTTAATGTGGCAGCGAGTTTTCACTCTCAATGTCACTAGCATAATAAAGATCTTTTAAAGCTCATAATGTTGTACTGCCATTCATAACTGCGCTGAACGCTCAACAGTGGGACAAAATAAATGCTCCAACCAGTGCCACATAAATGCACACTAAACACAAGCCCACATATTAACGCTCAGAACTTCTAACATGAAACAACTGTAACTATCCTTATCCAGATTGGTACCACTAAATCTCAAACTTACCAAACCAGAACTTCATCACTGCACATCAAAATCATGAAAGCAACATCAAGAAATGACACACCTACGACAACCATTAAAAGAAACAAGGTTTAATAGGGTTTCAATATCTTACCCTAATGGAGCCAAGACCACTCCTAATAAGCAAGTCTGTATATTGAGGGATGGTGAAGTTCATGGCGCGGTTATTTCGAGCATTTCCTATATTGAAGAAATAACTAACGCCCCAGTCAGCATTTCCTGCAGCCAAGTAGTAAAGCGAATCGCTTATAATACTCGACGCCCGCTCCGCCCCAACAATGGCCGTTATTCGAGACTTATATTCCCTGAAATACTGCACTTGCTTCCACAATGCTATCACATTCTGAACACCAACCACAAACATAAAAGATCTGAGCACAGACAATAAATAAGCCACAGTATACACTGATAATATAACCATTCTACTGTATACATATAAAATTTATTTATGCCTACTCCGCTCTCTGAGGTAAAATTGTCATAGCCAGATCCAGCTGAGGCGAAGCTCACTCCTGTGAGCAAATCGTCTGCGCTGAGATTATTATCAAGATATGCTGGAACGACTTCTTTTATACCCAGAGCAGATGCTGTAAAAAAACACCGCAAGATTAATCAGAAGACCGGCAAATAAACCATTTCAAGCAGGACTGGAAATCATTTAAAAGACAAGAAAATGAAAAGCTTTCAGCCATTACAGCTTGTTCAGCATATGTGCAGACCAAAACATTTGGGAGCATTGTGCATATACACATTTCAAATACTTCCAAGATTAGATATTTTGAACAGTTCATGCATAAGAAATAAAGATCATTGCTTTTTCAATCATATGAACTTAAAACTGGAAACTGATATTTCTACTGGCAATAAGCTAAGCATACCAAGGTAATCTGAAGTGAGTTTTCCGTTGGTGAAGCGGCCGGTGGCAATACGTCCGGGAAAATCTCTACCATAAGGCGGGAAGTTGGCCTTAGCAGGCGTGTTAATATTGTTGTTGTTGCCAGGATCAAGGGTCGAGTCCCCAAACACCAGTATTGCTGGAAATCGGGGGCTCCCAGCCTGAGCTTCCACATTTACCAGAAGAGCAAATATTGCTGTAGCACACGTAAGACCAAGAAGAGTTGCCATGGCTCTGTCAGTTCACAGACGCCCCTTCAGTCTGCTTATGGGCTTACATTTGACTAGCTTTTAAAGGAATTTAAACGGGGCTGGTTTGGTGGGTTTTTCAGTAATGGAATAAAGTTTTCTGACAGCTTACACCCTTGTATCATGGAGGCCACAGGCTGTTTCATTAAATGTCACAACAAAGAACATTAAGGCCGCACGGCAAAGTAGAGGCTATAGAACTAAGCCCAAGTTTCATTTTGAAGGTAGCAACTTTTTTGCATTGTATTAAGTGGCGAGAGCTAACTGACAGCTAGGTTTTTTGGAAGCCAACCAGGCGATGAAGAGTACTCTGAATCGAATTATGAGGCAGGGTGATGTCCTTGAATGGATTATGCGACTTTAGAGTTTAACAGATCAAAAGAGGGAGTTAGATAAGCACGCTAATTGCTGAGTACCTCTTGCTTTATATTTCTTCAATACGATAAGGATTTAGATGACCCACCAACAAGTTAGATGGCCTACTAGCCCTCCCTCCAAATTGATTCTCCACACCCAACTTGAATAGATGCCCACCTCTTGCTTAATTTCATCTAATAAATTTATGAATTGTTATTTAATGCTGAATAATTGTGAGAAAATAAACAATTTACATAAATATTTAGACTTTTTAGTCAAATAAATTGATTACCTAATAGATAGTTAATTTAAATATAAATAAATGTGTTGGGATTGTAAATAATTAAATATTGAATTAATTGTATAATTAAATAAATTTAATTGTGAAAAAAAAATGAATCTGTTTGTTTTAATCTTTTGATGTATAGATCTCAATAAGGATTGGTAGCATCTCGAAGTACTTTTGGGGAATCTATTAAATTGCAAGGGTCATATTCTCTTTTATCATATCTCTAGTATGATCAATTCAAGAATTTTGGAACAACGGTCGAGGATAAGACACAAGTGTGAAATGCACTTTGGGTGATGTATACTAATGTAATACTCTAATAACAATGTTGTGATGCTCTAAATGATCTTTGATTATTCATTTTATTTCTAGATTCTTAGGATGTCCTTGATGATTTCAACAAGATTGCAAATGAATGAATGAATGTGTTTAAGTACAACAACATAGCACACAAATAAACACAAGCATGTACTAGCTTGGCTCACACATTTGACTCACGAAGAGCTTGCCAAGTAGTAAATTTGAAATTTGAATTTTAAAAGTTTGAGGTTCAAATTCGCATTGAAGTACAAAGCTTGGTCTCACTTTTGGACCACTTCCAAAATTTCAAAATTGAAGCCTTTTAATATCAAGCACCTTCAAATAAAGATCCTCCATTATATATAATGTCACATGACCTTGCAAAGCCAATTGCATTTTACATAATGTCACATAAACTTCAATGGTGTCAAAGTGGCACCTATGTAGCATTTGGCTCCGTCTATTCTACATGCTAAGCTTTTGTTAGATATAAATTATTGATTTGGGTAACATTTTCCACGATCAAAGGAGGTCATCATCATACAAGATTTTGCATGAATATAACCCTTAGAGTAAGCTTTTCATGTATGTATGTATATGTATGTATATATGTATCTATACATATATGTATGTATGTGCGCATATATATATATATATATAATGATCTATGTTTGACATACATGGAAAAATAAAAACAACAAAAAATTAGAAAGCCTTCCATATTGGTATGCTTTCAAAAAGAAATCATAATTTGTAAATACAAAAAAAGTTTGCATTATGAGGAAACATGTCTAATTATAATTAAATCCAAATTAAAAAATTAATGATAAATATAATATGTAAAAAAAATATTTAAAAAATAGAAATCAATGTTCATAATATATATTTAAGAAATTATAAAAAAAAATCTTTTTCTAGTTCAAGTTATGCATTGTGGGAAAAATTAATCATTAAAAATAATCTAAAGTATAAGAAACAATTTTTTAACAAATATTTAGAAAGATATTTAAAAATAAATAAAATTAGAATCTACACATAAATCTCACAAATTATTAATTTACATTGTCTTCAAATTATTAATAGATTACTTGTTATATCAATTGGTAAAAGAAAAAAAAAATGATTTGAGTGGCCCACTTAGGCCAAAAAGTGAGACACACATTTATGATGTCAACCATCCACAATAGTATAATTGTCTTGGGTAAAGTCTACACCTATGGATCTAATCCAAAAAGGGGAATGGGAGACTAGGGATTGAGATCAATCTTTGGGGTTGAGTGATGATGGAATCTAGATAGGAGGATTTCATTAGTCAAATTTATTTAAGAATATGTCACTTAATGACTTGTTCTTACATTAAGGACACTATAATTGAAATGTGCCCAAAATATAAGGGAAAAAGGCATGGGTATGCAATTTTAACCATTATGTTTTGCTCGTAGTTTAAGGTGTATGCAAAATACTAGGTAAATGCATTTCATAGTAAAACAAGTATTCAACATGGAAATTATGTTGGTGTAAATAGGTAATTTACCTAACTAGTCAATTAGTGGGTCCTATTTGCATGTTATGTCCACTTAGGTCCTAGGCATATTTTTAGAAGTCTTAGTTGTCTAGATAAGATCTTATCCTATCTTATCTTTTTAACTTTTATTTAGTTCTAGTGTCCTAGGTCATTTAATAATGACATAAATAATTTAATATTTTGCATTAGATAGTTCATCACACCTTGTCTATGTAAGCAAGGTCATTGTACACTTTTGTAATATACATCATCATCATATTTGATGGATCTTAATATCAAGCAAGCTCATTTCTTGCATACTCTCTTGTGGATTTTTTTCATTATTTTTACAGATGGTCTTTGGTATTGAGCTAATCTTCAACTCTTATATGGTACTATTAGAGTGTGAGTGGCTCCTACATGGTATCAGAGTCATGGCCACACATATTCTTTCTCGTATCTAAAGGTGGAGTTATTTTGGATGAGAGATTTTGGTGGTTCTTAATAATGTTGAGTATGCTCTTCTCTTGCACCATATGGTGATCTAGTAAATTAGAGAAAATTTAAAGAATTATCAAATTTGGGGTGTCTTTTTTTGTGGCTTTCTATTGTAGGTTCATTTTGGAGCATTTTGGGTCAAAATAGACCCTTCCATCAAATTCATAAGGCCTAGAAACCCCCATTTACATATAAAATATTTCATATTTGGAAGAAAAAAAATTGGCAATTTTTTTAAAATTTTGGGTGACTATGTTAAATTTGATGGCCAAATGACCATCAAGGAGGACTATGCTAAATTTGATAGTTAAACGCCCATCATAACAATGCTCATCTTAGTTCGATAGCTTCTAGTCACATGGGGTGATCACCCACCAGCCCTTTGGGGGCTTATTTTTGGCCCCTCAAGCCTTAATTGGGCATTTTTTAAAAAAATCACTAGCTTTTGACTCGGGTGTTAGATTTTTGAAAACAAGATATCATCGAAAATCTAGTTCCAAGCACTTTCTAGTGGTATAGGTCATTTTTCCATATATTTTTGGTGGAATGTTTTATTTTTTTTTAAAGTCAAATCTCCCATTTGGACCTTCGAGGGGTGCTACCACAATAGTGTGTCCAACTTTTGGGACATCCTGATTTTTGCCTGAAATCACTTATTTTTTGAAAAACTAATGATTTAAGCCTTGAACGTTCCATCTAAAAGGTTTTAATTGAAGAGGGTTAGATAAGACCCCCTTAGATCAAACCCCCTTGGATAGAACCCCTCTAGTATTAAATCATACCCACAATGGAGTATCCTTTGCACCTATCAAAATGCTAGAAAAAAACACTTTTTCTTTAAATTGAGGTATTAAATAAATTCATTTAGAAATTATATTTTTCAAGATTGTAGCCCTCGAAATGACCTTTCCAACAAGTATAGTTTTAATATGTTTTCATTTTATCATGCATTTAATTTTCTATTTTTACTTAACATAGGTTTTTCATTGAACATCAAGTTATTCATTTTACAGTGGTGGAAAAATAGTAAAACATTGTAAAAAAATTCAAAAAAAACTTTTCCCTAAGTATTGATGGCCTTGTTTGATCAAAAATAAAATAGATTTCAATATATACATAACAAGTTATGTTTGACGGCATACACCTATATCCAAATTATAGTTACAATGACTTGAAAAATTAATTAAAAAAATATATGTAACCAAAAATTATGAAAAAATATCCTTGCCCTAGATAGTGATGTTAAGAATCTATATTTTAAAAATTATAATTTTATCCTTTCTAGAAAGAAAGTCATGTTTCATAACATAAATGTTACTTTCTAAAAATGTTGTTTATTGTTTAAAAATAGTTATTAAAGGATATTTTGAAAGATTCGTGATTTATTTCAAAATATATATATATATATATATTTAGAATCTAAACACAAATTGCCACAAATCACTAGTTCGCATCATCTTCAAAAGCTTAACAATTTAGCTATTGTAGGTCCCATAAGGTGAATATTCAATTAAAAATGTTGATATAAATGTCCATCTTAGCCAAAAAGAGCAACATAGTATTGTGATTTCACCCTGAGCTCATAAATTTTTGCTTGGATCTCTATTTTTCAAGTTTTTTGTGGCATTAGAAAGGTATTGAGGAGTTCTATCATTGTGCACATCCACTTTTGTATTTTCAACCTCAAGTATCATTTATTCATATTTTGGAATTTTTGCACTCTAGTTAATTACTTAGACATCTTGACTCTTAGAGAGGTTTTCTCTTTTTTGGAAGACTTTATTTGTAGTATACATCATGTTTGGGGGTTTCTAATTGTTGTTGAAGGTAAATGTCTTTGTAATTTTATATATTTCTCATAGTTCATTATAGGTTTTTCATTTCATCCTTCTTTGATCATCTTGAGAAGGGGAGATTATACAAAACATCTCTATTGGCTTCATATGTTGCCACATTTATATGTTCTTGTTCCCCCTCTAAGTACTAATATTAAGAAATTTTCTTGGAATTGCAAAAGGGATCATGTCTTAGGAGTTATTGCAATTCATGTTGATGATGATATTTTGAATGAAATTGTTCATTTTGGGTGTCCTCGTGCCCTTTGAACTAAAATTTGGGAGATATATAAGATCTTGATACTCAACCATTCCTAAATGATCTTGTTTCAAATTGTCTTGTGCCTCTTCATTTTTGAAAAAGGATACCCTATGATTATGATGTTATTCCAGAGTTTGATTATTTGGAGTACATTGAATCTTTAGATGAGGATGACAAGGTTTCTTTAGATTCTCCTTCTTCTCCTTCAAAGACAGTTGTGATACCTTCATCTTTCTAAGTGATTCCTTGTATAGAGTCATTGATTGAGGCTCCCATCATTCATGTTTAGTAGGACCATTCATATTTTTTGTGATACATTAAGAACTTCCAGCGATTCCCTCCAATAGGTATCTCATTGGACCTTCTTGATTGGGAATCCTATTTATTAGACAGTGCATCTTTGTTTGTGGAGTCTCACATTTTAGATTTGGAGGACACATTTGAGGGGTTATATCTCCTCTTTGTTGATATTAATTGCACAACTATTGTCAAACCATCATTGTCTTTGGAGCTTGTTCAATATCAATTTTCACATTATCTTAGTTTCTCACCTTATTCATTGATTAGGCATATACTTGATTTGATTGTGGTATGTTCATTTTTAGTGGAATTTTTAGTGGACAAGGATACACGTGAGAACATTTCAAAGACATCATCATACATATTCATGCTTCTTCCTATCAATTCCTATCCAGAATGGGAAGAATTCACGTATTTGTACTTTTTTTTGTTTCTTCCAAAAGGGATACAAGTTTTTTGTTGATATTGGATCATGTTTTGTCTATAGACACTTACCATTTTTATAGGAGATTATACATCATGGGGAGCTACATATTCTCTCTCTTTCCCTCTTATAGGGGGTTCATTGATTGTATATTCATGATGGATGTAGTCCTTGGAGGCTATTATTGAGTCCTTCATTCCTCATCCTTGTTTGTATCTTTTCTCTCTTTTGGAGAGGGGTTTTCGCCCATGTGGTTTTTAATCCTTTTCTCCATTTTTGAGAGATTGCATTTTTACATGGGTACTTAACATGACCTCGTAGTGAGGACCCATCTTTGCATATTTGCATCATTTGCACAATAATTTCTCCCTAAGTTGCACTTAAGGGGGGTGTTGGTGTAAATAGGTAAATTACCTAACTAGTTAATTTGTGGGTCCTATTTACATGTTAATTCCACTTAGGTTTTAGGCATATTTATAGAAGTCTTATTCGTATGGATAAGATCTTATCCTATCTTATGTTTTTAACTTTTATTGAATTTAGTCATTTAATAATGACACAAGTTATTTAATTTTTTGCATTAGGTAGTTCAACACACTTTGTCTATTTAAGAAAGGTCATTGTACACTTTTTTAATAGACCTCATTATCATACTTGATAGATCTTAATATCAAGAAAGCTCATTTCTTGCATATTTTCTTGTGGAAGGTTTTCATTGTTTTTATAGGTGATCTAGGGTATTGAGCTAATCTTCAGCTTCTAAATGGTATTAGAGCACGAGTGGCACCTAAAAATTAAATAATTTTAGCACTCGAGATTTTGTTGCTCAAGAGCAATATAATGGTCTACAAGTAGCAATGCCAAGTGTTTAGGGTTATATTTCTTAACACCCAATGCCAAAAATAGAGGGACAAGGCAAGTTTATGATTTTCTCAAAAATGGGTGTTGTTATCTCTAGTGAAAGGTAGACTCACAAAAGGTCTTAGGTTACTATTTTTCTAGTAAATAGTGCACTATTGAGGAGGGTCAAGGCATTTCTCTTGGAATTCTAGAATTTTTTGTCAATAGAACTACCTTGTAACTTGATAACTTTGTCATAGGAAGGTTTTTTGGGGCAAGGCCAAAAATTGATGCTTTTAGGATATTGGCTAAAATAAAGTGGTCTTATTTTGGATATTTTGAGATCATTCCTATGGTGAAAGGATTACTTTGTATCTCTTTCTTGAGATATGGAGATTGTGTTTAAACTCTATTCAGTGATGCATGGTTTATGGGCAAGTCTAAGAGTTTCATTAAGAAGCAAGCTACAAGCTTCGATCTTAAGAAGCAATTTATTAACAAAGTTCCATTTTGGGTAAAACTTTTGAGCTTGTATTTTAAATTTTGGGAGGATTCAAGGTCCTAAAAGGCATATATTTTCCAATTGGTTAGCTCATTGCCTTTGATTTGCTGACCATTTTTAGGAAATATTTTCATTTTCTTGATTTTGTGAGTGTAGATGTGAGTAATATGCTTATATCTTCTATTACTTTGTCCTCAAAATTAGGTTCAATTGGGTGTAACATATTATTTATGAGGAATTTGTGGTAACATGTCAAGATTACCTTATGTCTAGCCACTCCATCTTTAGGTTCTTGCTCAAAGGTCATAAGGCACCTAGTCATCCTCAAGGTGATGTGAAACCATTATATGATATAGTTGTTGTGAGAGAAGAATCTAGTGAATGTGTATCAAATGTAGTATGTAGAGATTAATTTATAGGAAAAAAGTAATGCAGTGAGGAGCTTCAAATTGAATATTTTAGTAGCCCCTCCCGCATGCTCTAGCTCTTAGCCAAATAGTTTTCTCCTAAGAAGGATACAAGAAAAAATGAGGAAGGATGTGAGTTAGTTTAGTCACCCCAATGTTTCTTCCTCGTATGGGTTAGCCCCTAAAGATGGGTATCCAACCAAGATTAAAATATGCCAAAAATTTTTCTATGGATGGAAATAAAGGGAAACTTCATAGTTATTTAGAGAATTTCAAATTTAATCCACCATGAATTTTTGATTGTTGAATTTTTTGTAGTATTTGTGTTACTAGTTTTTTTTTTTTGGTTAGGAATCAATGTCCTATTTTCTTGCTTAAATGAAAAATATATGGACCCTTTTGAAAACCCTAGACCTTTACTTGTATAAAGAAATGAGGATTCAAATTTATTCCAAGTATACAAATCATTCTTATTTCTCCCTACAATAAGCACTCCATTGAAAACATGACAAACATAAAAGCATGCAATGAGTAGCATAGGTTGTCACATATTTAAACTAGAACTAACTACAACTTTTTGGAAAAAAATTGTCCTTGAAATTAGTAAAAATAAATATAATAAGGTAAAATATTTCAACTATTTAGAAAAGTGCAAAAGTTCCAACTAAGTAGAAGAGTAGTAAAATCTCTCGATAAGTAAAAGATTCTATCATGGATAGATTAGTAAAATTCTTCCTTCAACACGATAATTATAATGAGCATGTCACTCCAAAATTGTATCTCACAAAAGGAATGTTAATGGCATATATTCCCCCCTCTAATTGGTTACATATAAAGAGAGCAAGGAGTTATCTTAAGAGAAAATGAAAAAATATGTAATCATGGTAAAAGTGTGTAAACACAGTAAAATATAGCATTATAGGATACAAATATAAGGACATAGAAAAGATTCAATAATGAAAGCACACATATACAATAAGGCAAGGAAAGATAACCCCAATGTTTCCCCTAATAAAGGAAAATAGAAAGCAACCATATAAATTCTAGATAAGGATCATATTAGCACAAATAATATATTAAAATATGATAATGAAAAGGATCATGGAATGTGATATAAGGTGTACTTGTACAACAAATATTATCATGTAATGTGTGTAAGAATAAGATTTAAATATGTTAACATAATATTAGATCATAAGATGT
Organism: Sequoia sempervirens; assembly: GCA_007258455.2. Lineage (NCBI taxonomy): Eukaryota > Viridiplantae > Streptophyta > Pinopsida > Cupressales > Cupressaceae > Sequoia > Sequoia sempervirens. The sequence goes on along the minus strand of VDFB02086081.1, from coordinate 172,683,765 downwards.
GACCATAATAACAATATGGAAATGTGTAAATGTCTTAAACTTGTAACATGTAATTATCATACAATTTAAGCATGAGAAGGGTTGGGATCATAATAAAGATAGTAAAATATGCATGGAAAATAGATAGCACAATAACTAGATAGTGTAAACATAGAACATAGGAAGCATAGAAACATCATAAATCATGTAGCATAGGAATATATAAAAAGGAACATTTGAAAACACAAGTTATGAGCATGGAACAAATAATTACAAGGGAGACAACCAAGAAGATATAGGAAATCCTAGAAACTAAGTATGAAATAAGCAAAAAGAAAGATGGACCTCCAATTGTAGAAACAAAGAATAAGATGCAATATATGAGTGAAATGAGAATTGGAGATAAAGAAAAATCATGTAGCATAGGAATATAACAAGGAACATTTGAAAACATAATTTATGAGCATGGAAAAAATAATTACAAGGGAGACAACCGAGAAGATATAGGAAATCCTAGAAACTAAGCATGGAATAAGCAAAAAGAAAGATGGACATCCAATTGTAGAAACAAAGCATAAGACGTAATATATGAGTGAAATGAGAATAAGAGATAAAGAATAAAAATGATATAAATAAAATTCCAAAGTGTAAAGAAATACAAGGTAAATGGAGCAACAAGAAAGGAGTATCACAACATACATATCATAGGCCAAATTCCAAAGTGAAAATGATACAAAAACATAAGGAATAAGTGGCATGAACAACACAAACGTTCAAAACTATTTTTCTCAACATTATTCAAAAAGGTGTTTTGTACACCTTCCATAACATAATAATAATGCTAATAAAGTAAAATAATTATTTAATTATATTCCATATTAGAGGTGTGGATACCATGATGGGTTAGATATTCTTAGGGACACGCTATGTTGTATGAGATATTGGAATAAATATTTAATATTAGAAAATTTAATACCAAATATTTAATTTTGGGTCATGGTTTAGTGATCTTGTGGTTTTGAGGAACTTGACTTATGTAGACCACTTAGAGGATTTGTGCAATCTTGTATTATAAAATAAAGTGCATGATTATTTTTTGAGGTTGGCTCGTGCAACCTTTGGCTTGTTGTATTGATTGAACATATCTTGGAGGTTGTATATCTAGAAGTACGAATTGGGATGTCCTAAACATGCGACATGTAATTATCATAATATTTAAACATGAGAATTATTGGGTTCATAATAAATATAAGCAAAATAAGTATGAAATGTAGATACCACAATAAATAGATAGTATAAATGTGGAGCATAAGAAGCATATGATCATCATGAATCATGTGGTAGGGTATGTGCAGGATCATCATGGAAAAAACAGGCCCTTAAGTGGCAATGAAAATTTAGAAAAATCAGAGTTATGCAACTTGACGTAAAAATTTGAATAAGTTATCTATATTATTTCAAAAATATGTAAGAATAGAATTTGTGGCAAATTGAATGTAGTTTCTAAACTACTAGGTTTATTTTTCTAAAAAAAAAAAATGATTTG
>VDFB02086081.1:172611594-172682140 GCA_007258455.2 Sequoia sempervirens | reverse complement strand
ATTAGTGAACCTAACCCCTATGGTCTTTCAAGTGAAGAGGAAATTGAATATGTTCAAGGTGAAAATGTTGGAATTGAATATGTTGAAAATGATATTCAAATTAGGAATGAAACTATTGAAATTGATAATGAAAATGTTCAAAGGTGAAAATGTTGGATTTGAAGATGTTGAGACATGATATTGAAATTGGGAATGAAATTATTCAAATTGATATTGAAAATGTTCAAGGTGAAAATGTTGGGGAAACTGAATATTTTTGAACATAATATTGAAGCAAATTATGAAGTGCTTTCACTAGATTACATGAAATGAAAAAGAACCTTGGTAGTGGAAGAAAGACATAATTCAAATTCAGACCTTCAAGAACCCCTAAATGGTTACTTGAATTTGATGAGAACATTATAAGCAATTTTAAAGGCAAGAGGTCAACACGAACTGTTCGGTTGTGGGTTAGAAGAATTTTCAACCAATATTTTAGTGATAAGACATTGACCGAGCAATGCCAACTTTTTGTACAATTGCTAAAGATGTAAAATATGAGACCTTTGCTAGCCAAATTGAAGATTCGTGTGAACAAGAAGACCAAAAAAAATTCTACTATTGTCAAGAATCTTTTTAATTCTCTCAATTTTATTGGAAAAAATAACGAGGAAAATGATAAGAGAGCTGCTCGAAGAGTCATTACAACTGCCCTAGTAAGCCATCAATTGAAAAAGGATCGCTTGATGAGACAAACTTGTATTGATTTTGACATAAATCGTAAAACTTTGGATAGAGCACTTGCATGAAGAGAAAGAATAGATTATCCTCTTCAAAATGATACATGGGATTTTTTCGGGAGGCTTCCACGTGTTGATAAGAAGCTAGCCGATAATGTAAAGTAGGTAATTCAACAATTTTGGCATGATAACTCTAGAGTATCACCGAATGCAAAGGATGTTTTAAAGTTAAGAATTGGCAATTGACACCATAAACCACATCCTAAACATTTCTTGGAATCAAGCCAAACAATGTTCAATTTTTTTTTTTGAAACACATAAAAATATGGAAATCTCGTAAAGGACTTTTGAGGGTTTGAAGCCATTTTATTGTGTGCTTCTTAAGATTAATAATACTCATTGTTGCAAATACCATGTGGAGTTTTCAATGTACCATGAGCTATTATGCTATATCCATTCTACTTTGCATACTAATGAAATGTTGCAGGAGTGTCGTGCAATATATCTTCCAAAATCATCAAGGGACTTGCTAGATCTATTTTTATGTTCTAGAGATGATGGTTTCTTTTTCTATAGAAATGATTGTTTAAATGCAAAGTGCTCACAATGTGGTGGCTTGTCAAAGTTTGTTCAATGTTTTCATGAGAGTTCTGAACATGAATTTGGAAAGAATCTTGTTGAGAAAAAGAGATATGAGATAGTCAAATATACTTTGCAAAGTGGAGGTGAAGGTTCTAGATGTGAGTTGGTTACAAAAGAGTGCAGTGTTGCTAATTTTATTTCAGATTTTAAGGACAATATTTTTTACAAGTATGCAAGGCATAGTCATAGGTCTCAATGGTTGGATCAACAATTTAGGATGTGTAAGGAATATTTTTCAATTGGCACTATTATATCAGTGGTTGATTTTGCAGAAAACTACACATTGCAACCACAAAATGAGGTACAATATCAGTATTACAATTCCATTCAGATTGCTATTTTTGTCCACATAATGTTTAGACATGCACCTAATAGTACAGAGGAGGATCGAAAGATAATAAGAGAGTATCATTTTTATATGAGTGATGATAGATCTCACTCATCTGAGTATGTCCAACATTGTTTCAAGAATTTTTTTGAGTTCTTGCAAGAGCATGATATAGCACTGGACCAACATCTAATTTGGTCAGATAATTGCACAGGTCAATTCAAGAATTCTCGTATGTTTTATTGGTTGAGTAGAATGCATGTAGAGAGGGTTCTACCTCATATTTGGAGTTTTTTTGAAGCTAGACATTGGAAAGGGGAGCATAATGGAGCAGGTGCATGTGTAAAGAGAGCTCTAGTTAAGGAGTAATTGAAGATTTTAGGAGAAAAATTCAGCGATGCACGTTCTATTGTTGATTGGTGTAGTTCAGCATTGTCACGGGGAGGGACACTTGATTCAATAGTGCATAGATTCTTTTGGTTCATTGAGGAGGGTACAGTGGGAGGAAGATTGGATTGTCATACAATCAAAGATTCTTCAAATATGCATTCATTTCGAAGCTCAAATGCAAGCGCATGGACCATTTGGACACGAGAGTTGGCTTATTTTTGTCAGAGTTGTACTCAGTGGAAGTGGGATCAATGCGAGTCAATTGAGTGGGTGGATACATGGGTTCCACAGTATCTAACTCCTTTATCTCAAATAATATCCATGACAAATGACACAATGGAAAGTTCACTTCTGATTACAACTTCGCTTTTAGATCACTACAGCCTAGGGACATATTTGCAGCTTGTTGCACCGTGGGAATGAAGAGAGATCATACTATTGGTTGGCTCGATTTGTGCAGGTAAAGCATAAGCTAACACAATCGATGGAAGATGATGATGGTTTCGTGTATCCTTCAGGTTCAGTTGTGGTTGCAGGAACTTGGTTGCGAACATACATGATTAGAAAGAATGGCATACCTGCATTTGAAGACTACGAGAAACACAAAACCATTCTCATGTATTTGCACCTTGTTATAGCAAAAAATGTTAAGTTGTTGAAGCATCATGCCAGACCAAAGACAAAACAACTATGGACACTTAGTAATGTTGATCATGAAGCAATATTGGATACTCTTAAGCAAAGAGATGACCCTTCAGGCACACTTGAATAGCATTTTCAAGAATGGAAGGTACAATGCTTATGTTCATTATGATTAAGTTCATTAGTGTTCTTTATTTAATATTGATATTTTATATACTATTGCAATGCAAGTGTCTTTAATAGTGATATTTTGTATGCACTTTTGCGATATTTTTGGCAAGATTGATCATGGACTTGCTGCAACAATAGCTAGCTCTGATCCTTTCGAAGAGTTATGTGACAGATTAGAACAATATAGATTGGTTATTCTAAGTGTCTTTTATAGTTTGCATGACCAACTCATCATCATTCAGGTTGTTAAGATTAATATAGATTTTTTAGTCTAAGCATCTTTTCTATTGTGACAATATAGATTTCTCATTTTCCCACTTTTGCGATATTCCTGGCATGATTGATCATGGACCTACTGCAACAATAGCCAGCTCTGATCCTTTCGAAGAGGTATGCGATAGATTAGAACAATATAGATTGGTTATTCTAAGCGTCTTTTATAGTTTGCATCACCAACTCATCATCATTCAGGTTGTTTAGATTAATATAGATTTTTTAGTCTAAGCATCTTTTCTATTGTGACAATATAGATTTCTCATTTTCCCACTTTTGCGATATTCCTGGCACGATTGATCATCGACCTACTGCAACAATAGCCATTTCTGATCCTTTTGGAAAGGTATGTGACATATTACAACATTATAGATTGGTTATTTGAAGTGTCTTTTATAGTTTTCATTACCATATTATCATATTTTGTGTCATTTAGAATAATATAGATTGGTTATTCTAAGCATCTTTTATAGTTTGCATCATCAATTCATTATCATTCAAGTTGTTTAGATTAATATAGATTTGTTAGTCTAAGCATCTTTTCTATTGTGACAATATAGATTTCTCATTTTCCCACTTTTGTGATATTCCTGGCACGATTGATCATGGACCTACTGCAACAATAGCCAGCTTTGATCCTTTCAGAGAGATATGCGATAGATTACAACAATATAGATTGGTTATTCTAAGCATCTTTTATAGTTTACATTACCATCTCATCATATTTTGTGTCATTTAAAATAATATAGGTTGGTTATTCTAAGCTACCTTGATGGTTTGTATAGGTGCTTGTCAATCCAGAACGTGAACATACTACTATTGTCGAGCCTCCAATAGGAAAATTTTGTAAAATTTGAATTCTCAAATTGGAAACAATGCAAAACAATCATAATTGTGTATGGGCATAATCTATACCCAGTGATGTTTTTTTAAATATGGGTCAAATGTCTGACATTGTATAAAGGGTATGTTTAAAATGTAAAAGGGTCTGTATTTTGGAAACTCATAGGTTGAATTAGTCATACAAGTGTATGCTAATTTGTTACTGTTATTGGGACAATTCTGTAATAAGTTTTTGTACTTAATCAAGCTACAACCGAAGGTTTTCTTCTTGGTTCTTTCCTCTTGGTATGCTCATTTGAACCAGGTTTTGTAATATCTACCATTTATATACAATAAATTATAGTGGCTTGTAACTTTTGCTCCTCAAATCCAACTTGGGTGCAACTTCATTTTTAGCAACTTTCATGAGGTTTTTAAGGAAATCAATGTTTCCAACCTTGCCACACCCTGTAAATTCATCAAACACATCTATTAGGACCTACACAAGCTTGATCCAACTTTAAATCTTGTTGCCCCCACGTTTCATTGACATTAGCAAGTTGTAACCACCATTTTTGGTGTAGGAGCACCTACACCACAATATCATTGTGGATCATTTCAATGATTAAAGTGTTAATATTTTGAGTTTTTGTCTTTAATGAGATCTAATAGGATCAATGGTCATGTATTAGGAGGAATTTTTAGGTTTTAGGGTAAAAAAAATGGAGATCCCAACTTGTCCTAGTTGTTGCTTTGTAGCATTTGAAGGAAAAATTAGTAAATTTGTTTAGGGACAATCAAGAACAATGTTTTGAACATGTAATGATGCTATTTAAAGCCATTAAGTGAGGTCTTAGTAAAGTTAGAAGTGGAAAAGTGCAACATTTCATTGAGTCATATTAATGTGAAAAATGTTTGTATTTTGGCCTTCAACGGTCATTAAGTTTTCAAAAGTCAGTTAATATTGGTGGTTAAAGGGCTTGGGAGTTGGATTCCAAGGTATATCAATGTACTTAATGCCTTCAAGGGCTCAAGATAGGTTTGGTTGAAGGAGTTTTTTTCTTTGAATCAATAAAGTTTCAATTGCTCAGTTCATATTTTCTATTTTTCTTGCGTTTTTTGCCTGTGCACAAGTCATTCATGCATTTTTGTATCAAAAATTTATGTAGAAATGTTGTTACATGTCTGGAATTCATTTTGACTTCTCAATAGAGGGTTTCTTTATTCATTTTGTGCCTCAAAACTCATACTTTCTATAGACGGGTTCTTGAACAAGGGAATAAGAGTTTTGCAATTTTAATGGCTTGAATCTCATCCCACCTACTATGTGCCAATGTGAATCGGTGGGATGAGTTGGTAGGGCTTAGGAAATGATATTTCAAGAGTGGAAGGTGTGGAGAACTGGGTTTTGAAATAAAATGAAGAGTTAAAGGTCTAAAAATGGTGGCTTTTTTTTCACTTGAAAATAGAGTGTTTACTATAGGGTTTGCAAAAATCTCTGAGACACCAGAAGTTTCTTTGTTTTCTAAGAATATTGGGGCCTAAATAAAGGTGTCTAAGGTGGTGGCAGAGTCTAAAAGGTTGTGGAAGTGCTACATCCAATAAACCCTCAAGAATTACACTAAAAACAAGGGTTTTCTGATTTGATGGTTACAGGTCCATACAAATGGAATCCAATTGCAGAATCTTTGTTTTCTTGACACTTTATTTGCTTCCCCAAGGTTTCAGGGGTCTGTGTGGTGTTTGAAGGTATGTTTCTTTGCATTTTTGGGCTAATTGAATGAAAGTTGCACCACTTTGCAACTTTACACTGCTTGCATTTGACAACTTTTCCCTTAGCTGAAAACTTGCTACCATGGGAAAATTCCTCAGAGATAGAAAAAACCGAGAGAGGTTATTGTCGATGGGCCAAACATGATCCCATAGCCTCAAACAAAGAGTCTGTAAACATCACGATTTCCAAGAAATAGCCCTTCAAAGATTGCTGCCTTTTAGCACTTTGGACTCTTAAGGGAAATCGCCAATCCAATGTAGCTCAGAGTGATTCGGCATATTTGGGTGCAAAAGAGGACCATCCCTAGTGTAAACGTACCCATAAAGACGTGTTGGAATAGTTTGTTTGGTCATACGAGTTGCTGAATAGAAAGTTGCACCACTTTGCAACTTTACACTGCTTGCATCGACAACTTTTCCCTCACTAAAACTTGCCACGGGGGAAAACACCTCCGAGATAGAAAAAACTAAGAGAGGTTATTGTAGATGGTTCCAACATGATCCCATAGTCTCAGACGAAGATTATGTAAGCCTCACGGTCTCTGAGAAATATCCCTTCAAAGATTGCTTCCTTTTAGCACTTGGACTTTTAAGAGAAATCACCGGTCCAATGTAGCTCAGAGTGAATCAACATATTTGGGTGCAAAAGAGGACCATCCCTAGGGTAAACATACCCATCCGGACGTGTTGGAATAGTCCATTTGGTCGTACGAGTTGTGGAATGAAAGTTGCACCACTTTGCAACTTTGCACTACTTGCATATGACAACTTTTCCCTCCACTGAAAAGTCATCACCACAAGAAAATGCCTCCGATATAGCAAAAATCGAGAGAGATTTTTGTAGATGGTCCCAACATGATCCCATAGCCTCAAATGGAGAGTCTGTAAGCCTCACGGTCTCTGAGAAATAGCCCTTTAAAGATTGTTGCCCTTTAGTACTTTGGACTCTTAAGGGAAATCGTTGGTCCAATGTAGGTCAGAGTGATTCGATGTATTTGGGTGCAAAGGATGACCATCCCTAGCGTAAATGTACCCATATGGATGTGTTGGAATAGTTTATTTGGTCGTATGAGTTGCAGAATGAAAGTTACACCACTTTGCAACTTTACACTACTTGCATCTGACAACTTTTCCCTCCACTGAAAAGTCATCACCACAAGAAAACGCCTCTGAGATAGCAAAAACTGAGAGATATTTTTGTAGATGGTCCCAACACGATCCCATAGCCTTAGATGGAGAGTTTGTAAGTCTCACAATCTCTGATAAATAGCCCTTTAAAGATTGTTGTCTTTTAGCACTTTGGACTCTTAAGGAAAATTGTTGGTCCAATGTAGCTCAGAGTGATTCGGTGTATTTGGGTGAAAAAGAGGACCATCCCTAGCATAAACGTACCCATCCGGACGTGTTGGAACAATTTGTTTGGTCGTACGAGTTGCGGAATGAAAGTTGCACCACTTTGCAACTTTACACTGCTTGCATTTGACAATTTTTCCCTCCACTGAAAATTCATCACCACAGGAAAATGCCTCTGAGATAGCAAAAACTGAGAGAGGTTTTTGTAGATGGTCCCAACACAATCCCATAGCCTCAAATGAAGAGTTTTTAAGCCTCACAGTCTTCGAGAAATAGCCCTTCAAAGATTGATTCCTTTTAGCACTTTGGACTCTTAAGGGAAATCGTCGGTCCAATGTAGCTCAGAGTGATTCGGTGTATTTGAGTGCAAAAGATGACCATCCTTAGCGTGAACGTACCCATCTGGATGTGTTGGAACAGTCTGTTTGGTCGTATGAGTTGCGGAATGAAAGCTGCACCACTTTGCAACTTTACATTGCTTGCATTTGGCAACTTTTCCCTCCACTGAAAAGTTGTCAACATAGGAAAACGCCTCTGAGATAGAAAAAACCGAGAGAGTTTTTGTAGATGGTCTCAACACGATCCCATAGCCTCAGATGAAGAGTTTTTAAGCATCACGGTCTCTGAGAAATAGCCCTTCAAAGATTGATGCCTTTTAGCACTTTGGACTCTTAAGGGAAACTAGTGGGCAAAAAAGTTAACTTCTTCACAAACTTTGGTTTGAAGTAATTTCATTCTTTTTTGTGCATTTAAAATGGAGTTTTAAGCCTTCCACCCTAAAAGTGACCTCTAAATAACTTCAAACACCTTAACTACCTCATTCTTATTCATTTGTTTTGCAAACACGCATTTTCATTTGAAGAGGCTGAACTTTCATTTTTGCTTGTTGGATTGAAAGCGGACAGTGACACAACTTTCTTGTTTCAAAAATTGTTCAACATCATTGAACTAATAATTTATCACACATCTACAGAGAAATAAAGGATTACTACAAACTAAAACACATTACACTTTGGTTCTCATTGACTTGATGTACTCTCCAACATCTCTATTCTCTCATGTGGAGAGCTAGAATTGCTTGGCCATGCCTTTGTATCATTAGGGAAGATTAGCAATGCATAAAAATCTCCTTTTAGATTAGCAATGCATGGAAGATTCAAAAATTATCCTTGATATTACAAAAAGGTATGTGTTGATACACTTCACGTGAACAAGAAGACCCTAAAAGAGACCTCTAAATCACTTCAAACACCTTAACTACCTCATTCTTATTCATTTGTTTTGTAAACAAGAATTTTCATTCCAAGAGGATGAGCTTTCAAAGAAAAATCTTCCTATGCCACTATTACACTACACAGGTAAACCAGGTTTTGTATTGTGGACCTATATTAAGCTACCACTCTCAAGACCAATGTAACAATGATACAAAATAACGTTTGAGACTGCAAGAAGACATCAAAATGGCTAGTGTACTAAAAAAAATCTTATGATTTTTGAAGAATGCTGATAACTCTACTCAGTTGTCTTCTTTTTTCAATATCATCCAAATTGAACCCTGGCATCAATAGACTATGTATATCAAGCTACCACAATTCAAGTTTCAACGATGAATATTTATCATGCATTTTTTAAATGACATTCAAGTTTATGGTGGTTTTTTTGTTTATATGATGTTATGTGATATTTTAATTGTAATTCATGCTTCTAGTCTACACATCTATATATATTATTTTTACATGTTTTCTAAAATTGTTTGGCCCCTACACCGCAAGTAAATGGCTGCATAGCGTGTGGAATGAGGGGGCAGCAGGCCTGAGACCCCTTTAAAGTTTGTTTGAGTGCATTTAAAATGAAGTTTTAAGCCTTGCACCCTAAAAGTGACCTCTAAATAACTTCAAACACCTTAACTACCTCATTCTTATTCATTTGTTTTGCAAACAAGAATTTATCACACATCTACAAAGGCTAAGCTTTCATTTTTTCAAAAATTGTTCAGCATTATTGAACTAAGAATTTATCACACATCTACAGAGAAACAGAAAAGTACTACAAACTAAAACACATTACACTTCAGTTCTCATTGAATTGATGTGCTCTCCAACATCTCTCTTCTCTCATGTGGAGAGATAGAACTGCTTGGCCATGCCTTTGCATTATTAGGGAAGTTTTTCTCTTTTTGACAATGTCAAAAGCATGTCAAAAGCATGGATGCATATAGATTAGGAAAAAGACCTTTCCTTTTAGATTAGTAATGCATGGAAGATTCAAAAAGTATTCTTGATATTATAAAAAGGTATGTGTTTATACACTTCAAACGTGCAATCACCCTTTCGTTCTTTCAAAGAAAAATCTCCCTATGCCACTATTACACTGCACAAGTAAACCAAATTTTGTATTGTGGATCTATATTAAGCTACCACTCTCAAGACCAATGTAACAATGATAAAAAATAACGTTTGAGACTACAAGAAGACATCAAAATGGCTAGTGTACTAAAAAAATTCTTATGATTTCTAAAGAATGCTGATAACTCTACTCAGTTGGCTTCTTTTTTCAATATCATACAAATTGAACCCTGGCATCAATAGACTATGTATATCAAGCTACCATAATTCAAGTTTCAACGATGAGTATTTATCATGCATGTTTTAAATGACATTCAAGTTTATGGTGGTTTTTTTGTTTATATGATATGTGATATTCTAATCGTAATTCACGCTTCTAGGCTGCATATATATATAATTTTTACATGTTTTCTCCATTATTCAGCCCCTACACCACAAGTAAATGGTTGCATAGCATGTGGAATGAGGGGGCAGTAGGCCTGAGACCCCTTTACAGTTTGTTTGAGTGCTTTCTTTTCATTTTTTGTGAGTTTTGTGCCAAGTTTCCTCAAAGAAATGTGGTCTCATAGAATTCCATGACAAGCTAATGCAATTGATAGCTGCTCCTAGTTATTAGTTATGTAATGTGAATTAATTGCATAACTGCTTAGGTTGACTTTGTAAAAACTATATTGTTATTGAAATTTTTTCATCTATCAGCTAGTTGTTACTTATGCAATGTGAAGTAATGCTTTGAGTTTGAAAGATGTGCAATGCAATGTAATCAGCTATATGAATATAAACTACATAACATTTAGCCATTCTTATTATGCTAGTGTACATTGATATTTAACCATTGCTCACTTGATTAAATTTTCAAAGAGTTTAATCATGCACATGAGAAGGAAATTAAATTTCGATTATCAACTTCTATATATCAAATTATCCAATAATCAAGTGTATGTCCATATACAAAAATGGCATCAACGCCAACTCAAACAAAGTTTTACAATATGTGGCATATGCCATCTCGGTATCTATTCAAAATTTACATGCCAAAATGTCTATCTCATCCTAAACTACTGGTGGATAATCAAAATGGAGCCTCTTTGAAGCACTCATTGCCTCAAGGAAGCCGACAAGAAAAAGTCAAACCACAATTGAGATTAGTTATACTATATAATTTAAAATTGAATAATTAACATAAAAATCAATATACATTGAATTATAATTGAACTCTAAAATTGAAATCTTGATTACCTGAAATATACATTTCTTCGAAGGGTCAGAGTCCCAGAATATACCCCTCTCAAAGAACCAACCAAACCAAATTTTGTAACATCAATCTATATATGTGAACAAAAACATGAAATTGATCCAAGTTAGCATACAATTGTCGTAAGACTAAGAACATATTTACCAAGCACAAAATAAATAAACACATACCTCTTTAGGCTAATCTTTTTCTTTATCTCCTTTAGGTGTTTCGAAACCTCCTCCTTGAGGTGTTTCAACACCTCCTCCTTCAGGTGTTCAAATACCTACTCCTTCAGGTTTTGTGACACTTGTCAACAATGATGTATAGCTCACAACCGCCTATACATAAAAATGACAAGTACATATGAAACTACCAATCTATGTCACTATATGCATAATCAATAAAAAATCTTATAAATCTTAATTCAATCAAATTTGAGTTCAATTACCTTTCCCTTATCTAAAATTGCGCCTCCATAGTCTGGAGAGCGTTGTACCTCACTCGCACTAGGTGTTTCCTACAAGCAGAGAATAACATAAACATATAAGTTAATATATAATTTCATTAATGACAATTTAAATGACAAGCAAGTATATAGTAAAAAAATGTAAATGAGTGAGTGTGAAAATACATACTATGTGCATGTCGAGGCCAAATGAAATGGCCCTAAGGGTGCTATCAGTCACCCATGTGAGCTCCTCCTTAGACATTAACTGTTAAATAGACCATGTAAATAAATATTAGTACTTGATACTATCTCTTATTAATATTCATTTAAAAAAAATACAAGTTATGAATTTACACCTTAAATGTTACTTGTGTAACTATTCCGATGTCCACCTCTCTAGTAGGAGAGGACTCTGTAGGGTGTGCTCCACTCCCCTGCATGTGATCTGCTATAATCTCCACATCCTGGATGTCATAATCAAAAGTGTCTAATGGATGCTCAGTGAGTTGTACAATAGGACCCAAGCATATCTGCTAGCACGTATTGCAAATATGTGGACCCAAGGAGGATGATGCAACAACATGGATCCATTGCCAACATCACCAGAATGTGGCTGAGCTATTGAAGAAGCATGGGAAACCAAAAGACCACTCAAAGAGTGAATGGACTGGATAGTCTGTGTGGTTGCATCCTCTGTAATATTTGGATGTTGCACAGGTGGCAGAGGAAGGGGAGGGAGGGGAACATGTGGGCACCTGACTACTCTAACTGCCTCTAGCCTATCCCGAGGCATACCTACCAACGCCCTGGAAGGGTTTAATGTCAAAGTAATTGACATGATGCCCTAACAAAAACTCAACGTATAATTTTTTAATAAAGTAAAAAGGTACATCAAGATTATTGTTGGGTGGTTTATAAAAAACCATACACCAACGATCCCAAAAGTTATCTACTATGCCCCTATGCGTGCACCATTTTATAGAAAGTTTTGGTTTGTTAACATTAACTGGAAAACTAGTGTGGGGGATAATAAATAAAGAGGCTATTTGGGCTTTTGTTATTTGGATATTTTTCACATCATCATAAGACAATCCACATGCATAATATTCCCTCATGGTTTCTCGCCACGAATGAAAGGCATTATGTTGGGTATGTTGGGTGGAGAGGGTCTCTACATTTGTAATTATTTCTGTCAATGTGGTTGATATACAGGATAATCGAGGGATTTCTTATAAACATCACAAATTCCCCTCAATTGCTTCAATTTTTCACCAATTAAGTCTTCAATTGATGGTTGCAGAGGTGGTGGAGCATTTGGCATTTCTACATTTTGATTCTCAGCTGGTGGATTTTCATTCTCAACTAATGGAATTTGTGCATTCTCATTCTCAACAGCCATAATGCCTGATTAAAGTTAAAAAAAATTAATCTAATTAAAATTAGACAATATAAATTAAAATATTATAAAAATACCCATTTTTTAAAAAAAATCCAAAAAAACCCCTACTTTTTAACAAAAATCTATAAAATTCTCTAATTTTTAATACAAATAAATAAACAACACTATTTTTAAATCAAAATCCATAAAAAAACATTCATTTTTAATCAAAATCCATTAAAAACATTCATTTTTAATCAAAATCCATTAGAAACATTCATTTTTAATCAAAATCCATTCTAAACTCAATTTTTTCATAAAAATTCAATCAGAAACCCTATTTTGAAAAAAAAATCATAATTTTTTTTTGAAATTATACAAATCTCATTCAAAATTCAATCAAAGCAAAAAAAAATCTAAATTCTAACCTTTTCAAATCAGATATTGGTGAAATCGGATATCCGTTGTGTGAAGAACCTCCTAATTGTGTGCCCGTGGGTTGTTTGACTGTGAAATGATTTTAACAGCCCAAAAATTGTTTATATATACTTTTTTCAAATCGGATATCCTTTTTAGTAATTGTTTTGGAGGTGTGTACTGACACCCAAGCCACCAAAAATTCAACTCGGCATTTTCGCATTTTGGGGTTGATGAAAGACGTAATTTTTTCCTCATTGCCACTTTTTGGCCCATCATGATCCTGCACATACCCAGTATAGGAATATAACAAGGAATGTGTTGAATCATAAGTGGTAAGCATGGAACATAGAATGCCAAGGAGTTAAACAATTCATACCAACAAGGAAATATAATAAATCTTGTACACTAAGCATGGAGCGAGAAAAAGGAAATATGATCCTCCAATTGAAGAAACAAATAATAAGACATAATATGGGTGAAATGATAATAGGAGACAAAAAATAAACATGATATAAAGAAAATTTTAAAGTGAAATACATACAAGGTAAATGGAAGAACAAGAAAGAAGGATCATGACATACATGACACAAGAAAAAATCCAAAGTGAAAATGATACAAAACACAAGAAAGAAGTGGCATGAAAAACATAAAAAATTCAAAAGTACTTGTGTCAATATTGTTTAGAAAGGTTTTTTGTACACCTTGCATAAGATAATAATAAGATAATAAAGGAAAATAAATTTATTTCATTGTAGTCCATCTTAGAGATGTGCATACCATGATGGGTTAGACATTCTCATGGTTCTAGTTAAGTAATGCTCTCAAATTTGTTTGGATAGGATCTATGGCTTTCCACACTAATCATACCAAAGCTAAGGGCAGAGTTTCTATTCTGGTAGGTCAAAAATGGGTTAACTATATTTCTAGTTTGGGATGCTCTCCATGCAATAGATGCATATGGGTAACTTTTGAAAGGAATACTGTTAAATTTAGAGTATGTGACATCTATGTGTCATGCCCACATTTTACATATGTATATGATCCTAATAATGCTCATATAAATATTGTTTCCCTTTTATTGCTCCATTTAAAGTGTAAAATACAATGATATGTAAATATGTAATGCCTATCTATAGATGGGACCTCACATCCTCCCCCCCAATGACTAAAATTCCTCCTGGAAGTTGATAAGGAATTGGAAACCCACTAAGAGTAATCTATACGAAGACAAGGTTAAAATCATTCCTTAGCAAGTAGTACATGTATCACAACGTGGCCAGTCAATATAACACAAATATGTAGGTAACCACCAAAAGCATTTCCCTACAGATAGGAGTTGAATGTGTATATAATTATATGAATTTGTATTCATTTTTTGTTGTTGTAATCTACATAGAAGAATCTCTTACAATCAGTGGCTCATGTGTAGAATTGAGCATCTACGTGCACTAGTTCAGGTGGAAACATCTCATCCCATCCATAATAAATTCAGTATTCCATCCATATTGTCCATAATAACTTCATTCATCCATGAACTATTTATCCAATCCATTTTCATCCATCTACATCCATAGTCCAAGTTATCTTGATCTTGACAAAGTTTGGTGGACACTTTACACTTGCTTATGGTAAACATTTTGACATGGGTCAATTTCATTGATCCTATCCCACCCAACGTTATCTGAGCCATGAAGCATTCCTCTGTTCGAAAACCTTATCTTATCACAAGATAATCCTTGGCATCCTTTGTGTATTTACCATATCCATCCATCCATGCATCTATCCAAGCATCCACTCATGACATTCCATACACTACTAGACACTGGGAGTAGATATATACATCTTGCTTCGGGAATAAATCTTGATCTATATCTTCCAACTTATGTGGTGATCTGAACATTAACAAAATGTGAAATCAAATTGGTCAAACATTTGTGAGCCAAAAATCCAAATCACTAGCCCATGGCATATTTTGATGAGAAGATGTTCCTTATCAAGCTTTATCTTTCATCGAACATCAATCCAAACAATAAATATCAGTCACATCTAATTTGCACGTCAAGGTCACATCAAATCATTCAAACAGATTTTGTTCCAAACTGAGCTTCAAAATCCTGATCAATCAAATCCAATCAATCCATCATCATCTTAGGATATCCTTCCCAATCCTTGTGTTTCTTAACACTATCCTTGCATTGTTGTGTATCCTCAACAATGTTATCATCATCAATCCATCAATTTGATTAATCAACCTTAGCTTCGTTTTCAACAAAATCCCAAAACAAAGCACTGATATCATCACACATATCTGTATCCAAATTGTCAAAATCATGCAAAAATCCAAAAACATTCAAAACATATCAAAAAAATCCAAAAACATTTAGAAAATCAGAAAATCCAAAAACATTCATAAAATCTCAAAAAACACAAAAACATTCATAAATCTCAAGAAACACAAAAAAAATTAAAAACATAAAATCCAAAAAATAGCCTCATAACATTTCAAAACATCAAAAACATTCAAAAAACCCAAAAAATTCATCCACCTACTTCGTGATCACCCAAAATAAACATCCACTCATAATAAATCATCGTCATCCTCAACCTTTGGTATGACAATAAAAAAAAAGTATGGCAAATCAAAAGTGAAAACTCAATCGTCAAGGTCTCAAGTCTAGGTTAGTAGGTAAACAAGTTGGTAAACTCTTGATACTAATAGCCCATGTAAAACCCCGTCCCGCAACCTAGAGGATGATGCAACACTACGGAAGCACAACTAATTTTAAAAAAAAGTATAACAAGACGAGTAAAGTATCCTACTCTAACCACATACATCCTCTAGGCTATGCAACGCGTCTACATGTAAACCCATTACTTATAAAATTTAAACCAACCATAGCATATGAATATTAAACTCAAGATACAACATACAACAAAGCATTAAACCATTGCAAGATAAATCTAACACATAGAAATGTATTGAACATATTTCCACATATACAACACCACATAACATTCCATACACCATTAAATCCAATAATGAATAGATCAGAAATATTATTACAATTACATCACAAAGGTTCACCTCGATACAAATGAGGTATTACATTAATACATAATGATCCATAGTTACAATGAAGAAAGAGAAGAACAACTCCAGAGAACTACACGAGCTCCTCGAACAAGAATATCTCACCATCATGAACAGGAAGAGAAATCAACAGTGAAGAAGCATGCCACCCAACCATATGGTACCCATAGGCCTAGCCCCCGTGCTAGGAGATAGTAAAAGGTAACCGAGACAATCCTACTACCTCTAGACACAAACAATTTACAAAATACTCATAGTTTAGGTAAACAAGAACAATGGTCACATTACTTCCAAAATTATTGAATGAATTATAAACACAATACAAATAAACCGACTATTTTCATAGGAGGAGTGTCATCACAAAGGTTGCATTGGTTATCCAAAGGAGATCTTCCTAGGTTCCGACCCCCCTCTAGGGTTATCCTAGTAACCTCTTACGAACTCTGGCCCCACATGCACACCAGTGCAGAATCGATTATCTTTCGAGAAGACAAGATAATGATCGTGTCATTCCAGGCCTTCCCATCTCATCTCAAGTCTAACACAAGCCCTTGAGCCAATAAGCGAGGCTAAATTACACTGTTAATGTATTAAGCTACCCATTCCCCTAAAAATAGGTTATTTAATTTCCACTAGTTAAACTGACTCCCACACGAGTTGTCTTGGAACCACTTTGTGTCCCGACCCTCATTGAAAGCCACTCCCCTATCAACAACACATAACTCAAACTACAAGCCAAGGGTAGACAGTGCACTAAAACTGACAACAATAACCAATACACCTCAAAAGGTAACACATCTCTATGGATGTCCAATTCTGAATCCAAATACGTGCACTACCCAAGAAAACTCAAAGGGTGAACTAAGTTACAACAACCCTTTCACAATTACCACTCTGGAAGACTTAGATTTTCACATTAACAAATACTTTCCCCCCAGTACATAGTTACAAACACCTGCTTTTATAAATACAACTTCAAGCAATTAACAAATGCTATCATTCAGATTTCCTAAATCCATTTCAATCAATTTCGCATATTAAAATGCACCATTTACATATAATTCCAACTTACAAATTAATAATGAATTAAACTAAAATAATCAATTAAATTAATCATGCTCGCAAACATTTATTGAATTACCCATACATTAAATAAATATATTTAATATATATATATAATTATATATAATTATATATACACATATAAATATATTATTTAATTATAAAATTAACTATACATTTCCCAAATTCCTTTTAAAATTAATTACATTACAATTTCCAACAATATATATAAAAATATATAAATATATATAATATATATATACATATATATATAATATATAAAATATATATTATAAATAATATACATCCTATATAATATATATATTTATATTTATATCATATATGTATACACAAATATTTTATTTCCAAACCATAATATTTAAATCCCAAATCGAAAGAATAAACAGATGACACCAAATGAAATTCGTTGGACTCTTACAGCCGTATGAGGCTATACAGGGTGTGTTGGCCATAGCCGCATCCACATGTGGGGTGCGCTGTGGGTGAGTAGCACTGGGCGCTGCTTCCCACATCGTACCTCCCATGTGGCGGCTGTGGAAGCAACCCCAACCTCCCATTTATATACAATACATTGCGTTTTAAAAACAAGCGCATAAATATATATTTTCTGAACAATTTCACCAGTAATACAAATTTTTCCGTATGACGATTTTCCATAATTTTGCTTAGAAAATAAATTTTCCTCAAGGAATTTTCAATACTAAATTAAATTCAATAATTTGTATAATATATATATATATGTATATGTACATATATATATATTTATATAAAATTAATCCAATCACTGGTTCAAGTTGAGTAAATAAATTACACAGAAGAAGTTTTCTACAAGAAAGCTCAGAAATTTCATTTTCCCAGATAATTAAAAGAAATAGGGAAACCAAACATAATAATGATTTTCTACAGAGATCTATAATTCCTTTTGTATCAATCTATTTCGAATGAACAAATTACACAGAGGATTTTTAATTGTTTTCTACAGAGGTTCAAATTTCACGACAATCTTTTAAAAGAAAGAAACAAGAGCTTCTAGAGTATAGAAAATATTTTCTTAAACATTTCCAAATTGCATTACAGTAATATAAACAACTTTTCAATTCAAAATTCACAAAAACAATAAAGGAACCTATTCCAGAAGAACTGTTGCCTCAAGAAATGTTGTCAAGCTTCTCTGTAGCTTCAATTTTCCAATGTAGCCAAAGCTTCCTCCAGTGCAATTGCCTCTTTCCAGAAAACACAACAATACCACAGCCAAAAATTCTACAGCAAGATTCTAAAACAAAAACCTGTGAGAGATCCACAATTTCCTTAGCAAATTTTTCAACCAAACAAAAACCCTTCCCATGAAACAACTTTCTTCCCTTCTTCCCAATCTTTCCTCCAAGAATCAATTTACAACAATCAGATAACAAATTTCTAACTCACAGTTATCCCAACAAAATATCTTTTCCCTCAACAACCCCAAATATTTTCCAACCTCATGCATTTAAAATAAAACAAAACAATTAGTATATTTCAACAAATCTAAATAATCTTATTTATTTAATTCCCATATAATTTAATAATTAAAAGTTTTTAATAACATAACTAAATTAAATTAATTAACTAATTTATTTTAAAGCCTTCACAACAATAATTCAATTAATTAAATATTTAAATAAAATACACATTTAATCTACCAAATTAAACTTGCACAATAATAAAATACCCAGAACAACAATGATAAGGCTAAGACCAAAACTCAAACTGACGACACACTGTACTAGGGTAAAGGTATGACTAGGTAGCCCATTACTATCTCCCAATATTACTGTTGAGTAGTGAACACACTCAGACCTATGAAACCAGGTGAAGTCATTGTCCTGTACCTGCAAACCTACAACACAAGCAAGAGTTGTACATGTATACAGATAGTAATTCATACACACCATGAAGAGAGAATCACGAAAATCACTGGGCACTCGCAAGTGAGTGATGCAATACCGATCTCTTCACCAATACAATGTCACTTCAACTGACGAGATAATATATCAATTAAACTGCAATAAGCATATATAGCAATGTCATCACAACTAAGCATCTATGCAAACATAAAGCATATTAACATAATCACCATGCATATAATGTGTCATCACATCAATATAGTATATCATCGCTCCACTATCAGCGATAGAATAACAATAACATAAAATAAAGTCTAACAAAGTATCTGAGCTGCCAAGGAAACATAACAAATTGGAGGGGTGTCACATCCCATCATCCAATCAATCCCAAAATTATTTGATAACATCATGTCCTAGGATGCATCCTTCCTACAATGGACATCAACATCAAGCATCACCATAGTTTAGTCTTGGCTAGAGGTATGAAGAACATTGGTTTGTTTGTTTACTTGATCTTTTATTGTTGACTTATCTCAGTGCGCTTGTTCTAATGACCTCTTGATGATGTCTAATCAAAATGATTTAGACAGAAAGGAATAGGGCATTGATCATTATCTTTTTATCTATTGTGTTTGTTGGATATTCTTGTAATATAACCTTGGTCATGCTTACTTTGTTTGGTCTATAGGAAGGGTGTTTTGTGTATCTTGTTGACCACATGGGAAGGTTCTAATTTTCTATGTTTTGGTATAAGATATTTGAAATATCTGAACTGCATCCTAAATAAGGTTTTGTATGTGAGGTGTGAATATGGATACTCCTATCTGATTGTCAAGTCAAAGTCCGTCTCACTAGATACAATGCCATCCTGGTTCTTTATACCTTGATGCATCATATCTGTGTGTTATCAAACATAAGGTAAGTCAGCTCTTTTAAAATCCCAATCCCTGATAAGCAATACATCATCACCATTCATCATCATCTCTAATAAGGTCTCGACAGAGCATGGACTTGTTGGATCCCCTTGTCATCATCTCATTTCTTCTATCTGCTTTTCACACTAACATAATATCATGTCTATCATGCATCCACAAACCATTAACATACATACATCTTATAATCATAGCATATCACATAAACCATCTCATTTGCATCATCATCATAACCATCCATACATCCATCTTGTATCTCTTTGTCGCAAGATCAACCCTCAAATTGAACTTTTCGCTCGATCTCTCGAGGGTGCAGTGTACCAGTATACTTCTTTTTGCTAGGGCATTCAAAAAAATTATAAATTTTTTGAATTTTGATCTCAATAAGGTTATTCTTTGAACCAACACAATAGGTACATTGCTTCAAAGAGGGGTAAAATGTAGATGCTCAAATAATTTTGATCAATATCATGCATTCAATCTTGATTAACTAACACCGATTCTTCCTTTATCACTTCTTTACTAATCATTTAATTGAATAATCGTTATTTAATTAAACTCATTAAATTTCCTCCTTAATCAAATAATACACTTTATCAAATTATTTTATCATAATTCCTCTTTGATTAAATAAATCAACTTTATTTAATTAAGTCCTAATGTTCTCTCTTTGATTAAATAAATCAATTTTATTTAATTAAACCCTAATATTCTTCCTTTGATTAAATAAATCAATGTTATTTAATTAAATCCTAATGTTCTTCATTTAATTGAATAAATCAAATTTATTTAATTAAAGTGTTAATCTTCTAATATTCTCTCATTTGATTTAAATAAATCTAAATATCTAAATCAAATGTCAAATCAAACTAATTCCATCTAAGTTAATTAAATCTTAATTAACTCCTAACACTAATCCTCCTTTCCTCTAGCTTTTGCAAGTTGCACATGTAAATCACTTTTATTTGATTTATTAATTCCTCCTATTTCCATTCAAATATGGCATATTCTTGGAATATTCCACTTATTTGAATTCTCCCTCCTAAAGGACTTTTGTCCTCCAACTTGGCATTAAAGGCTCTTACATGTCCTCTCCTTGAGCCAACTTGGCATTAAATCCTCTTACAACTCTTCTTGCACAAGCCGTCTTTTGAATTTCAAATTCCACCTACATGCATTTAACATGCACATTATTCAAAATGTGCTCCACTCTCCTTCATTAGCATGTTGACAAGTGGCACAATGCCATTGGTCTATCTTTAATCCCACATTCATCATATTCTTCATTCTCCTATCCTTCTCCATTATAAATAGAGGCCTTCTCTATTTGATTTGGCATCCACAATCCATGTAAGATCATTATGCTCATTTGAATCCACAACTTGATGCAAGGTTATTATCTACAAGTTTATACAAGTTCATCCACATTTTCATCCAAGTTAGCATATAATTGATCATCCAGAGCTAGGTTATTGACAATTTTGATCAAGAATCACACATCCATCATCAAGCTTACCAAGGGATTGGAAAAGGGCTTCTTTCCACATCAAAGAAGCACCAATTCCCCCATGGAATGCTGGTTTGAGCATTTGAATAAGATTCATTAGCTCTCATTTGATTATTTTACTTTGTTTTTTGTTTATTGAGTTTGAATTAATTTCATGGGGAATGTTAGTTTAGACTTGTTTATTGACTAATGTTTGATTGTGTGTTCATGTTTGAGTAGGTCTAGACCAAGCATTCACAGTTATAACAATTGTTTTCTATTACTCATGAATGTTTATATAATTATATGAATTTGTATTCATTGTTTGTTGTTGTAATCTACATAGAAGAATCTCTTACAGTTAATGGCTCAAGAAGGTGCTCTAAAAAAAGCTTCAGAGAAGGCTCCACATTCTTTTGCTTTTTTATGATTTATTCCCATGGTTTGAAGGTTAGAAAAAGTCAAGTGTTTAACGTATGTGTTCTAGTTTTCAGAGCTTGGATGTTACTGTAGAAGTTTCTTGAGTAAGGAAAGTGGTGACTGAACTATTGTAGTCATGGAAGGTTCTAAGAAATGCTTTGTATTTCTCTGTAGTCGTTGTTATGGTCTTGTAGTTTGGGGGATGTGTTTCTAATGTCTATTTGTTGTCTCTCCTCGAGTTACAGTTGTTGAAGTGTACCACAAGTTGAGCTATCAAAGTTATATCTCAAGAATGTGTTGTCTAGATTTGTGATAGATACTAGAGTTTTGTATCTGTTTGCTTGCACCAACATAATGATGCATGCAATTATAGAAGAAAAGCATGAAAATATTTCTAAATATCATTTGATGCTTGTGATATTGTTCGTATGTTGCTATCTTGCTTCTTTGATATCACTTGTCGTTTGGAGTTAATATTTCAAGGGTTGAGTGTTTGTTGGGTCGACTTAGTGTTCTAAGTCACTTGTGCCAAGTTTTTATGGGTTCGCCAGTATGGGAATGTGTGTAGATTTGAAATAAGTGCTTCTTATCTCTTTTCTTGGATCATATTTGATTCCCTTTCTCATGGATGTGTTGAAGCTAACTCAAATATGGTTGTTGCGCATTTCATGCTCATACATTTCAAGATGGCCAAGAAGGAGAAACTTTTTGTTTCTTGTAGAAGGTATAAATGTAAGATCAAGAGTGTGATCAAGATGAACAAGTGTTCAATGTGCCATCAATGCAATTTGCTGACAATAGTGCACTAAAGGTAGAGTAATGTGTATGAATTTACAGTGAAGTGTTTTATGCATGGTGGAGGCAGTGAGCCAAAAGCAGAAGAGTTTAAGTGGTGTGTGGAAGACAGTGAATTGACTAAATTGTGTGAGTGTTGGAGGTAGTGAGCCAAAGGTAGAGTGGTATAAAAATGTTGATGGTAGTGAGCTGAAGGTAACAAAAGTGTTGTGGTTTTGATTTGTCATCTGATTCTTCAAAGAGTTGTATTATGAGGTTGCAACCTCATTTTGTAAGTAAGGAGGAAGTTGTTAACTTCCTTAGGTCTTAAATCTATTGTAATTGTTGATTCATTTGTGAGGCTAGATTTTGATAGTAGCTCCAAGCAACTTTTCTCACCGTGGTTTTTCCCTCATGGTTTTCCATGTAAATTTGGTGTTATGGTTTGGTGCTCTTGCTTTGAATGTATTATCTGATTAAGGCAGTTTTAAGTTTTGATTGATAAGTTGAAATTGAATTGATTTGAGGGATATACTGATTCACCCCCCCTCTCAATATATTTGTGTGTTCTAACACTCACCACACTTACATGCTACATGACCAACCTTCTAGCAATTAAAAGATCATATTGACAAATATCTGTTGTCTAATTCTTATATCTAAGCCCATAAAAATGATCTTAACTCTATGGAATGATGAATATGATTATTTAGATCCATTCTAACACAAATCCTTATGTATGTCAAATTCATTTTTCTATTGTCGTAAAGTTACACACATATTCTCCTAAATTATTACTAGTTTCCTTGAATATATATTTGGACCAAAGCTCCTTTGGAAATTTATACGCTTTAATCCAAATAGGAGATTTGGTAAACAATTCTTCCCTAGGATCAAAACTAGGGGACCAAGCTCTTAAGTATAAATGTGTATTACCCATAAACCAATGGTCCCCCTTAAAGTCTTGTCCCTTTCCTCCTTTGATTAGAAGGTGATTTGCAAAAACCCAACACTAGAAAATTGATGCTAAGACATGGAAAAAGGGCCAAGTTTCTTCCATCCATTCTTTTATTTTGCTCATTGTACAATCTAGATCTATATAAATTTCATGATTACAACTATTTTTCATGTTTTCCACCCTTAAATTTAAAAACTCATTAGGGATATTGATCACTGATATGGGTCAATCCACAATGATATTGATAATAAAGATTGAAAGTTTTCTTTTCTTTGCACTTTCTTCTATTGCCTCCTCTTTCAAGTTAATTCTGACCTCCAACAAACATCCAACCTTTTAGTTGCTTCCATTTTGCCTAGAGAAACCCCCTTATCTTCCTTAAATTGGTTTGTCGAGGAACCATTTATTTCTACCACTACCAATGAATTCACCTATGCTAACTCGACACCATTTGTTTATGCCACTATCGATGAATTCATCTGTGCTAACTCTCCTAATC
This sequence comes from Sequoia sempervirens, assembly GCA_007258455.2. Taxonomy (NCBI): domain Eukaryota; kingdom Viridiplantae; phylum Streptophyta; class Pinopsida; order Cupressales; family Cupressaceae; genus Sequoia; species Sequoia sempervirens. Next base: position 172,658,073 of record VDFB02086081.1, on the reverse strand, counting down.
CAAAATCATCTTGCTTCTTATTTAGATGTTTCTAATCTTTTTCACCCAATCTATTTTCGTCACACATCTCCATCTCCTCTTTATATTTGTTTTAAAGTATTATCTATTATTTTATATACTAAAGTGCATAGCTATTTACTATTTTATTTACTAACTCACATTCTTATTTTGTTAAAATTATTTTATTTACTATAGTTAAATGAAAATAATCATACATGTCACGACACTCCACTCCTTACTAAAATACACTTCTCAACCTAACAAGATATTTTATGAATAAATCCTAATATAACAAATACCCTTAGTGTCTCTACTAACCATTCAAAAAATACAGGACAATATGTCGACATTATGAGGAGTATATGTTGACTAACACCAACATGTCGTCACCACTCTACTTTATGTGGATTTCTTCACTTGTGCTGTCGACATCACCTTCAACTATTTCGTCATGGAGTTGCACAGACTGAATTGTTATATATATGCACAACTGATTGAAAGCACAACATTGTTTGTTATGTTAAGGGAAAATATTTCAACTTTCAAATGATAAACAGGCCGGCTCTTTTCTTTTAGCAGTGAAGTTGCAGGCATGGATGAAGGCAACAGGGATGACTTTGAGAATACATGCCGTTCATATAGCTTTGACATAGATAATGTGTTATTCCAAGCTGTAGGTGAGTAGGCATGTGTTCTCAGGTCACCCCTGTTGGAGATATTTGTTAATAGAATACCAGAACAGCTCTCAGTGATATGTCATATGGGTATTTATTTATGATAAGAGGCTCTAGTATTTTTGTTCATTACAGTTTGGGTGGTTTTGTTTTTTCAATTTATTGGCACATGACTTATCACTATGTTTTGTTAATTGATTGGCAGGTAGTTTATGTTTTTTTTGGTAAGGGTTAGTTTAATGAGTGAGGAGGAAGGGTATTTTTTTTTAATATTATGTCAATGTATGAAGGTTTAAGTATATGCAGAGATGTGATTGGATTAGATTCATGTTCAAAGTGTGTTGCATATTTTCATGTTTAATATCTATATGTGTATAAAGGTTGAGTAAGAGCATTATTATTGTATTATGGATGGTTGAGTTTTTATATAATAGGAAAGAAGGTTATTGTGTTAGGTTTTTCACTCAAAAGAGCTCTTCCTAGCAAAATATTGCATATTGTGTGCTTCATTTTTGAATTGCTTCAAATTTTGTATGCATTGTTTTTTTGTGCAGGTTTATAGGGCTTTTTCCCCCTACATTTCAACCATTGAGTGACTTTGATGGATTGGATATTTCTATTGTGATAGGCGAGTTAAAAGATAGCTTCTGGTTTGAATGTATTTTCTCTCCTAGCGATGAATCTACTAAATAAAGGCAACAATGTTGATATCTATGTATCCACTTATTTTCATAAATTCAAAAGAGAAATTGGAGTCTTCTTATCAATATGTAAATGAAACATAATGAGCCTGGGTTGATTTGATGGCATCATCATGGTTGTATGTGTAGATTTATGTAATTTTACTTTAAAATACAATAATTTTGTCAAGATCTGAATCTCATGAAGGGGAAAATTTTGGGCCTTCAATAATTATAAATAATTTTATTTTTAGATGAGGCACATGAATGCATTGAAGAGTAGTTAAATTGTTATCCGAATGACCATGTTTATGCCCTTAATGACAAAATATAGATTATCTTTTCTCATAAAATACAATCAAAATTTTATGTATGATGGGTGTAGTGTGAATGTATCAAGTTTGTTTGTTAAAGAAAGGCCCCTATTATTATTATAGTTTAGGCACAACCTTTTGCATTGTAGTTCAAGGTAATGGATTTTTCCTAGTTGACTTTTTGGTCCCTTTGTGGGGCTAGGTTTTATGTAGTTAGGCCTTACTTTTATTGATGTGGAGATTTTTTTATAGTTTATACTTGATTTTTTGAATTTGTAACTTGTATTTGGATTTTCTAATTGTTCTTCATGCAGTTTTCTAATATCTTATGTGGATGAGGGTTCAATTAGAACCCCCCATCTTATAGATTAAGAATATTATTAATTGCTAAGTGATTTCTGGATTCTCTTGGTGCTCCCAGCTCTCATCCTGATGATGGATCATAGAGTGTGATCCGAAAAGTTGATGCAAAAAATTTGCACACAATCGAATCCAGAAATCACTTAGCAATAACATTATGGATTGTGGAAACTTGATATCACTAATATTATTAATATTGAATTTTCTTTTAGATTAGAGGTAAATTTCTCTTCAATTCAAAAATTTGTTTTAGCATGGAAAATAAAATTTTGTTCTCACTATAATTAATTCAAGTCTAATGCTAATTCACAAAAAATCAAACTATTAAAAATAAGAGTTGAGTATTAAGTAATCAAGAGATAATAATTTACTTAATTAATTTTGGCTTGCTATTTATGTTAACCTTGTTGTTAATCAATTGGTATGATGTGCTAGACGCTCAAGATATAAGATTTGGAAACAAGATCAAGGTGTGATAGAGTTGATCCAATGTTCTTATTATTGAGGATATGACTACACCATGCGATTTGGTCTTGGATTAGGTTATACCATGTGATCTAGTTTTTTTGAGTAGCTTGGTCTTGGAATAGGTTGCACTATGAAACCTAGTTTGAACTATGTAGACTGATTTAGTTTCAAATTTTTGATTAACACCTATGAAATATTTTCTATGCCCATGAAATTTCTTAAATAGTGTTTTTTCCATTACTTTGCACAAAAATGAAAGTTTGAGATCATGATCTCAAGGGAATATTCTATTAGCACCTAATATATTTTGTCATTTTTCATTATTTTCCAACGACTCGGGCAAGTTGACATTTTATGACCAAATAGAAAATATTTTAGTGTTGGGAAGACTATCCTATCTACTAATCTCAACATGATGTCACATTGACGTTAATAGTATGGTCGATCCCTATCTACTCCCAAAGCCCTTATTTTCTCTAAAGAAGCTATTTTTTTCTTTTTTGGCATAACTTGGGCATATGATATCGAAATTTAGCAAATAAGATTGTCAAAAATTTAGTTCTAAGTACTTTCTAGTAGTATAGGTCTTTTTCTCATATTTTACTACAAATGCATTTTATTTCCCACCAAATTAAAATGTTCTTTTTGGATCCCAAGCTCATAAAATTTTTACTAGTTCTTGCATTTTTTATGATTCTTATGGTTTGGAAAGGTACTTTAGAGATCCTCACAACTATCCATGCATTTTTCTATATTTTTCCCATGTATATTTTATTCAGTGTCATATTTTCACATGTTCTAGTTGATTACTTGGATATTTTGGTACTTGGAATTTTTTTGTTTTTGTGAGATGACTTATTTTGGGCTTTTCTTTATGTATTTTCAACATGTTTTCCTTCCTAGACATTTTGAACATCTTTTCAATGCACTTTCTCATATGTAGAAGCACTAAGATAAAGTGCCACAATTGTCTATGCTTTTTGGAGGTTTTTGCACATCATGTTGTGCCTTATTTTATATTATGCACTTCTTTATAAAAGTGCCATGAGGGTTTGTCATGTGTGACTTCTTATTTTCAATCACAACCTTGTCTAACTTTATTTGTGTGTTCCTTGGTTTTCACACCCTTTTTTCAATTGTAGGTATATTTTTGTGCATGTTTAGATGATATTTCTTCTCCTTCATGCCACATAGTTTTAATGGACATGTCATACCTCTCCCATATCAATATTATGGGGGGTTTCATACTATTGGTGCTAATGTTTCCTTGGTTTTTCTTTGGAGTGATCCATGTACTAGGTGAATGGAACGACTAATTACCCATGAATTTTGGTGAGATGGAACACTTAGCATATAGGTCCACTCTTGAATTCCTATTTTGTGGAGGTGACTTTCCATCCTTAGTTGATTAGTTTCTTTAGACTATTAGAATTTGTATTTTTTACTAGTAGTTTACTTTGCATTATTGATTAGTGTTGTTGTGGTCACTCGGACATATTCATTTGTCATCTATATCTTTGATTGTTAGATATTTTTCCTTTGTTTTCCATCTAATCATTATTTGAGTAGTATCATTGGGGGCTCTCATATAGATTGTTGTCTTACTGATCTTGATCTTCATCTTGATTACAAAGGAGGTTATTTATTTTTAACACTATAATAGTCATCTTTTGATAATTTTTTGTAGCTTCTTTGTGCTTCAATGATGTTCTTCATGTTCCTATTTTATTTGGGAAACTTTTTTGGAGGCTTCTTAGTCTTTCATGTATTTCTCTCTTTTAGAGAAGAGTTTTTCTCATTTTCTTTAGTTATGAGATATCTTTTCCAATTGTATATGGGTACCTCATCAAGCCTAGTTGTTAGGATTCATCTTTTACATTTTATGCATTTATCATTTAGAGGTCTTAGCTACTCCCCAAGTTGCACTTAAGGGGTGTGTTAGAGTAAAGGGTATTTACCTAATTACTCATTTAATTGCTTTTTTTCTCTAGGACTTAAGCTTACTTAAGTCTTGTACTTTTTTGTGTCAAGTCATAAGATTATGACACATGTCATGATCTTCTTTTATCCTCACCTAAGGTTTTTTTTTCTTTGTGTGAGGATTCATTGTTGTATCCACTTAATAATGAGGTTTGTCTATTAATGAAAATTCATGTTGTAAGTGATAATTTATAAATTGAAATAGAACCAAATGTAATATAAGAGAATCTTATTATAAACTATCACAAATCTCTAGATAGAACTCAACAATGAAAGCAAAATAAGACAATAACTCTAAAACCGACATAAAATTTTACCCAAAGCCTCCATTGTCGAATGATTTTCTCCTTGGATTATTTATGTTTGGATGCTTCTTGCTTGAATGATCACCAATTTGACATGTACCTAGCTTGAATGATTATTGATTATAATTTAGATGAGAGGAGACATGTATTTATAGATTTTTGGAATGGGGAATGGATGGTCAATAACTAATTGTGAGATCAAGGGTGGAGAGTGGTTGAGAGGAATTCCCTAGGATCTAGGAGAACATGGAGGGTGGAAGTAAGGTAGTTAGGATGTGCATGGTTAGGATGAATTTACTAAGTTTAGTAAGTGGTTAAGGACATGAGGTAAGTTAGGGGCATGTGCATCTAGGGAGGCTAGATTCTAGTGTTATGTGAGAATAATGAGAGCACAATGACAAGTGTTCCAAGGTCTCCATTATTCTTGGATAATGGGGAGGGAAAATAGTCTTTAATTAAATAATAATATTATTTAATTATTTTAGCCACATGGGTGAGGTGGATAATAGGTGGAATAGGTAATTATTTATTTATTTAATGTGATGAGATGGAAAAGGTGATAAATTAAATAAGAGGATTATTTAATTTAAGTGATGGACTTTAGGTAAAAGGGATATGTCCTAGGTTAATTAGGACTAGAGGTGATGGTACATAAGCCTAGGTGATGAAATTCGTCAATTAAGAATTAAGTGATAGGTTTAGTGATGATGAATAGACCTAGGGAATATTTTAGGTCTCTATATTTTGCCCCTCTTTGATACAATGCAACTAATTAACGTTGTGTCAAAGAAGAATAAAAAGTAGGATGGAATGGAATGAAGCTTCAGTGGCAAGTTGACCCAATCACTAAAGGATGATGATGGAAGTGATGTCCCCTCAAGAGAACTCTTGGGTGGAATAGAACACAATAGGTATATTGAAAAGATATAATATGTCATAAAGGATAAAAGGTGAATTAAGAGAGATCATGTTGGGATGATGTACATGACGTGAATAGGACTAAATGATTGATTAAGGATTGGGCATTTGAACTAATTCCACTAGGATGATTAGATTGGATTGGCATGGATGTACTTGTTGGATAATGACATCTCACAAGGATATAATATAACTAAATGACACATGATTGGGATTATGGATAAGTTGATGATATAATGATAAAGGATGTAATGGATGAGTAATGCACATGTTGTCATAGTAACTTCACATGCAAGGAGCAACCTTTATTTTTACCAATGATACAATAATTTCAAGTTGTCAAATTTATACTCTTGAAATAGAGTGCACATAATTGATTATGGGAATGGTTGATGGTTTTGCTTCTTTGAGACTCTAGCTTATACATCTTGTCTTTTATCAAAATGGAGGGCCTACTTTATCCATTGTATCATCTTTGGCCAATGGAAAAACTAGAATGAGATGTTAGTTTGACAAAGCTTTTGAGGAGTTCCAAAGCAACACGTATCAAACAATGCAAATTATATTTGCTTTATAGCTCTATATCAATGAAAGGATACTAATAAAAATGGGCCCACCAGTTAGCTAACTCATTGAGTTTCATCCAATAGTGCAACAATTCCAAGTTATTAGATTGACAACTTTAAAACATTGTGCCAATCATTTGATCCTCTAGATGAGATTAATGGTTCCAAAATGTCAAGGGATTTCTTTACATGATTTTTGATATTGTGGGGCTTGCACATGCCAATGTGTCCATTTCTCACCTATGGTACAATAGAAAAGAGGTGTTAGACTAACAATATTTTCTTTTTGTGTTGGTCAATTGATCAATGAAATGATAAATGGTGTGGATATTTTATCAATGCTCTAGGCTAAATAAAACTTGTGGAGCCATTGAAAATCCTATAACATACTGAAAAGCAACATGAAAATTGTGTAACATCCTACAACCCATGAATTCTTGAATTGAAAGGGGAACAAAATTTTCATCTAGAAGTAATGATGGAGAACAATGAATGTTGATTAATGTTGTCCTAAAAGGGTAAATGGAGAACAAAGCTCTACACCAAGAACTTGTGCTTTGATGAAGATTGTGGATCTTGACTAATTCCATCTTGAGAAGAGTGATTTTTTCCAATGAATTGCCTTGGATCATATGTTGACTTTGTACTCCATTTGAGATCGTCTACAATTGTAAATTCATATGAATTTGCATCCAAATATGACCCTATGCAATATACACTTTTGCTCTATTTCTCACTTGGTTAGCCTTCCTATACTTTGCTCTTTGATATATTGTGACCAGTGGTACCTAAAAATATCTTGAAGGACTATCATTATGGTATAGGCGACATTTTCTCTTAAGTCATCTCCCAAAAATATGTGAAGAAGATCAAAGCCAACAAGTGAGGGTCTAGAATAATATATGTAGAATTATTATTGTTTTTAATTTACCAAATCCAAATGTTCTACTATTGATTGGATTTTCAATGCTCTAGGATAAGAGAGTACTTGTGGATTTGGGATAGTATTGAATGAATGACAATGAATGCTTTTAAATAATAGTGATACCATCAAATTTTGTAAAGCGTGTACTTAGCTGGCTTAGGGCAAGAATTAAAGGAGGCTAGCTGGTCAAATTTTGAATTTTAAAAAGGCAAGTGTCAAGTCTATAACCATGGAAATGACTCTAAATGGACAAATGATCACCTTTAAATGTACAATGGCTATTTTAGATTAGCTATATTAAAAGGTGTAATAAATGCATATGTAAAATGAACATATTGAAATTTGTGTGAATAAAAATAAAAGAAAGACTGAAAATGTTTATGTATAGGAAAAAGATTAATATTATTACTTAAAAACTAATTGTGAAAAAAATTGAAATAATAGCCAATTACACGTCTTGTTATCCTTGGAAAAACTGATTGCTGAAATAGGCATAAACCAGTCCGAATGGTTTGGGTTTAAAAAACCTGTACATCTTTTTGATCGTGGACGGCAGGATTCGAACCTGCGCGGGCAGAGCCCACATGATTTCTAGTCATGCCCGATAACCACTCCGGCACGTCCACATTTGTTTCAAAATTCTGCAATTTCGATATAGTTTTTTTCGAATCAAAACATCCCCAAATCTCAATGGATTCGTCAATGAACAGTGCGTGCACCGAATCTTTAGAAAGATATTGAACTCATCTCTGCTTCTGCCTAATTATTTAAATATATTTTCAGAAACAATAAATGTGTCTTTTATATTGTTTTAAAAATATATATGATAGGAAGGGAAATTACACTTTTAGGGAAGTTAAAGATTTAAGTAGAACTTAAAAAAATAGAAATATAGACAAAATGGTAAGGTGTAAGAATTATATAAAATTTGAAAATACATTTAAAAATTAATTTTAAATTTTTTAAATTAGATCTTAAAATTGACATTAAATTTGGTAGCTCAAAAAAATTTAGTTAGATTAAGAGAAAATATTCTTTTATATTTTAATTGGGTAATTTAGAATATTGAAATATAAATAAAGTTATAATCTTTTTAATAAATATTGTTTTAGGGAAACTTCTTAGAGAATTGAATAATACATTCTTCATCATAACCTCTAAGAAAGAAATAAGGTGTTTGTTCAATGAATTTCATTGAATCAATTTATACAACATCATGTATAAAATATTTTTAAATGTTTTTGTTAACCTTTCCAATCAAAATTAATATCCATCCATTAGAGTGGTTTTGTTGTTAGACACATCTTTTTAGATGTAGTGCATGATGTTTTACATTCAATGGAAAAAGTAAGAATGAAGATATGGTGTTTAAATTAGCCTAAGAAAGACTTATGATTGGTTGTTGTGACCTTTCTTGCTAGATGTTTAGTTTTTAAGATAATTTCATACCTCTCATGAGGGCCTACTTTGTCTCACTTGTTTTTAGTTCTCATTTATGATTGTATGTTCATTTTTTTTTAGTAAGTGTAGCCTTCACCAAGGAGGTCCTTTGTCTCTGTATGTATTTGTTCTAATAGTTGAAGTGCTAGGTAGAAAATTTTGTAGTGTCATTCAAGAAGGCTCACATAAAGGATTTATTCCCTCCTCTTTTATAGGGCCTACAAACACCTGGCATTTTGACCACATCCTCATGACTTACCCAACATCACCACTTCCAACACACCTAATATCAACATTTTCGACACACTTAACATCCTAGACATAACCAAATTCTTATCATATGATCAATACTAATTAATTAGATAAATTATATTTATTTAAATAACCAGGACTAGTCAAATTGGTTAAATAAATCATACTTATTTAATTAAACTAACATCCTACATCCATTCCTCCTAATTGATTAAATAATCTAATTATTTGATTAATTAACCTAAATCTCTAATCTTTTAATCTAATCCCCCATTAATGGGATAATCATGTCACATCAGTCCAAAATCATGTCAACATTCAATTATAGCCATCTAAATAATTATCCTTCCAATACCAAATCCAAAATCAAATTAATACTCAATCCTAGCCATCAAATCAATGAAGTTAATCCTAACTACTCATCTCCAACTATTTTCAATTCAAATTCAAACCAAATTATAATCCTCAACATCCATTTAATCAAATCAATCCTAGCCCTCCATCCACCAACCACCTACATTTTATTCTCTCCTCCCTCCCAAATTCAAAGTCAAATTTTCTCTCATGAAATCTTAACCCTCCATCTCAAATCAATCTCACCCCTTTATTATCCCCCATCAAATGTATAAATCCACCCATTTGCAGGCCATCTTGAAGGGACGAAGAACATCCAAGTAGGTACACATTATCACATTGAGGAATCAAAGAGAAACTCAACATCAATACACTGCAAGCACATCTTTAAAACACTAGGTTTGCATTGATTTTAAGTTTTTAATTCAAATTTGTATTACTTAATTTGGTCGATTAGAGGTAGGGGTAGAATTTCAACTTTGGATGCAAGTTTAGTTTTTTCCTTTTCTTTCCTTCAATTTCTCCACTACATTTTGATATGACCTGAGAATAAAAATTTGACATAATTCTAAGTTTCAAAAGAATAATAGCACTTACAATAAAATTAATAAATTTAATTATTATTTTCTTTTGATATCAAAAGTTTAGTGGCTTGTTTGAGAGAGCATACTATTGATTTTATTTTTCTTCCCATCTAGTTTGTTGTGCAGTTTTATTTCGTTGTCATGTATTTTTAACCAGTATCCTTTCACAACTATGGTGAAGGAGTATCCCCCTAAAAAAAACACGCCATGTTGTGCTACTACAAAGTGAATTTAGCAATGCGTTTCAAATATATTTGGAATAAAGTGTTGATTTTGTCGAGGAAGTAGTCTTATTTTGTTCATCTATTAATTAAGGAGTAGAACATTGAATTATCATTGAACATTTGTTTAATTTTTTAATTTGAATTAATAGAAAGTGGCGTATATGTTTTAAATTTTCAAATATCTTAAACTAATAAAATAGAGATATTTTAGTGTTATTTATATAATTATTTTTGTGTACTGAAAATACAATTATTTTGATGGGACATCATTTTTTGTCTTAACTATTTATCTAAAATAGAAAAAAAATGTGCTGACATAAAATCTTAGTGCATCATATTTTTTAAGAGCATTTTTAGTTTTTAAAAAATATTATTTTCATGAGTAGGAGTTGTGAGAACATCAAATTTTCTGTCTAATTTTATTTTGTTAGTAAATTGACCTAAAGTGATGTTACATATGTATTTAGTGGACATTTCAATTGAAAAAATTAGGACTTAGATCTAATTTATCTAGAATGAATCTAATTAGGCCAATGTTTAACCAAAGTTGACTTTCAATTGAAAATGATTAAATTCATTTGTACCGATATGTTGGCCTAAAAAGTAAAGTTGGCAGCTCAACAAATTTAATTAGTTGAGATTAAAAATTATTCTTTTTTATTTTAATTATGTAAATCAAAATATTAAAATACAAATAAAGTTGTAAATTTTCTTAACAAATATTGTCTAGGAATTTTTTACATTAGGGAAACTCTTTAGAGAATTGAATAATACATTTTTATGCTATCATCGAATCAACTTATGCAACATCATCTATAAAATATTTTCTAAAATTTTGGTCTTAGGGATTCAACCCTTCTGATCAAAATTAATATCCACCCATTAAAGAGCTTTTATCAAATTAGATGAATTTTTTTAGATGTAGTGCATGAGGTTTTACCTTCAATGAAAAAAAGTAAGAAAGAAGATATGGTGTTCAAATAAGCCTAAAAAAATATATGATTGGGTGTCCTAGCTTTTCTTGATAAAAGTTTAGTTTCTAAGATAAATTCATATCTCTCATGAAGGCCTATTTTGCCTCACCTATGTTTTAGTTTTCATCTATGGTTGTTTGTTCAATTTATTTGCTAGTAACTGTAGCCTTCACCAAGGAGACATGTGTCTGCTTATTTATTTATTCTAATGGTTGAATTGCTAGGTAGAAAATTTTGTAGGGTCATTCAAGAAGGATCATTCAAAGGATTTATTCTCTTCTCTTTTATAGGGCTTATAGACACCTAAAATTGACCACATCCTCATTGCTCACCCAACATCACCACTTTCAACACACCTAATATCAACACTTTCGATACACTTAACATCCTATTCATAAGGTAAGTTCTCATCATATGATCAATACTAATTAATTACATAAATTATATTTATTTAATTAATTGGGACTAATCCCCTAACATTTCCACCATCATCAAATTAATTAAATGAGTCATACTTATTTAATTAAACTAACATCCTTCATCCATTCCTCCTAATATATTAAATAATCTAATTATTTGATTAATAGCCTAAATCCCCAATCTTGTCTACTCCCCTATTAATGGAATAATCATGTCACATCCACAATTTAGAATTAAAATAAATACAAATCATCAATCCAAAATCAACTCAACATTCAATTATAGCCATATAAATCATCAAATCAATCCTAGCCTTCCAATCCCAAATCCAAAATGAAATTAGCACTTAATCTTAGCCATCAAATCAATGAGGCTAATCCTAACTACCTGTCTCCAACTATCTTCAATTCAAATTCAAAACAAATTTTAATCCTCGCCATCCATTTAATCAAGTCTTGATCCTAGCCCCTCTATAATCCAACTACCTGCATTTAATTCTCTCCCCCCTCCCAAATTCAAAGTCAAAATTTCTCTCATGAAATCCTAACCCTCAATCTCAAATCAATATCAACCCTTGTTTTCCCTCATCAAATCTACAAATCAACCCCTTTGCAAGCCATTTTCAAGAGAAGAAGAACATCCAAATAGATACACATCACCACATTGAGGAGTCAAAGAGAAACTCAACATGAACACATCATGGACACATCTTTATAACACTATGTTTGCATTGATTTTAAGTTTTTCATTCGAATTTGAATTACTTAATTTGGTCAATCAAAAGTAAGGATAAAATTTAAACTTTGAATGCAATTTTAGTTTTTTTTCTTCACTTTTTCCACTGCATTTTCATATGAAAAATAATAAATAATGAGAATAAAAATTTGACATAATTCTAAATTTCAAAACAATAACACTTAAAAAATTAATAAATGTAATTATGATTTACTTTTAATTTTATTTTTTTTGTGTGCTTCATTGTGAAATCCTTGTCTCTCGAATGTGGAGTGTTCTTTTGATTTCAAAAGTTTAGTGGCTCTAATTGCTTCTTCATGGGCATATACCATGCAATGCTTTAAATTGGCAAGCTATATCCATCCCATCTCTACACATCATGAATATTAAAAGGTTTGTTCTCAACTCATATTCTAAATATACCTTGTGGATTGCATTTAGGTTTGTTTTGCATTGACTGAGATTGGTGGTTGTAGAATTTTGTTAATGGGTTTGGACCAAATCAATTAGGTCAAGCAGTTGTTTCTAATCTAGTTGAGTTTCTAAAGGGTTTTCGCATATGACAATTTGGTTAAGAGAAAAAAATTGTTTGGGTTGATCTTCTTTGGGGTCTTATATTGTTGGTTTGGAATACTTGTCTTTTTTTATCTTCATCTTGATGGGTTCAAGTGGCAAATTCCTTATCACCAAAAGTGAACATCTTTTAATAGACTTCTTTCATTTTTATTTTTTACAATAATTAATGAGTGAAAATTCAAAGTTGTGTCACATTTTTATAAAGGAAACCACCAACACTTGTTTAACTTTTTAACTTGAATTAGTAGAAAGTAGTGTATATGTTTTAAATTTTGAAATATTGTAAACTAATAAAATATATATTTTTTAGTGTTATTTATATAGTTATTTATGTGTACCAAAAATACACTTATTTTGATGGGACATCACTTTTTGTCTTATCTAAAATAGAAAAAATATTGTCTTGACAAAAATCCTAGTGCATCATATCTTTTATATTTTCTTAGTAAACTTAAGTATTTTTTTGGTAAAACAATTAACCTTATATTTTGGTGTTTTGATTAAGAGGGAAAAATAGGTTTTGAATGGACTCTAAACCATTAAAAACAAGTTTTGAATGAACCTGGAACCATTAACAATCAGGTTTTGATGAGGACCTGAAACCCACACAAAGAAAAAAAGCTGCTAAAGAATGAAACAAAGATAACCAATAGCCAACCAGAAGCGGATTACAAAATATAAGCTTTAAATCTCAATTTGCACCAATAGAGGTTGAGACAGGAACCTTACACCCAATACAACCACAAGGTACAAGGAATATAAACCCAATAACAACCTGAATTGGCCAGGCAACCATCATCCTGAAACAACCAGATTGCAACACAATGCTTAACAACATCAACCATTAGCGAACTAGAAATGACCAAGTAACCAGCTTGAACCAGCCAAACAACAACAAAATACTTGTCAACACCATCCAACAAAACTAACCTCTCCACCTCAATAGAAGAGTTATGAATCCGAGAAAGACACTGAAGAGTCTTAGCAAGCACACAACACCAACCCAACCTCCACCTCAATAGGAAGGAGCACCCATCTATAAGAGAGGATGAAAAGAGACCTAAAACCATAGAAAAAAGAGCTTCCCACACGGTCCACAACACACCTCTCCACCTCAATAGAAGAGGGCTCCACCTCCAAAGGAGTAGTCTCCACCTCAAAAGAAAACCATAGCTAAAGAAATTGAAGGGAAGCAACTTCACCCATAGCAAGGACCACCAAAACATCCTTTGGAAAGCAAGTAAATTGAAGCAGAGAAAAATAAACAAAGCCTTCCTCAGACAACAACACACCCCCAGCCTTAAAATTGAATTTGAAGAAGCAAACGGGGAAGAGCAAAGCATTCAACGAAACCAACAGGTAAAAAACCAAATAAAAAACCCCACACCAAGAGAAACACTCCCCACCGAAAGCAGAAAGAAAACTAACATTGCAACGAGACATGATCCAAAAAGTAGCAGACTACCTACCCAAACAAGTAACCATAACTAACAAAATGATAATGGGCCACGAAAGAGGGGCAAGGAAAGGAAAGCCTCCAAACAGAGGGAGAAGAAAGCTGACAATACAATGAAAACAAACCTCCAACCCTACTTGCCATTCAGGGTCCGAAACATGCCAAAAGCACTCCACAACCAACTCCACCAGAGGTAAAACAACAATCAAAACCCCGAGCAACAAGAACACCCTAATAGAGTAAGAAAAGCCCTAAAAAAAGCTAGAGATAGCCCTGAAAGCCAACTAAGAGAGAAAGGGGATAGGAGGCATAGCAATAAAAAACCACTTCCAACCCAACATGCCAGTTAAGGTCTGAGATAATGCCACAAAACTCCTCAAACAACCCCTCAGCAAGAACTCCAAGCACTACAACCAACACTAGCACCAAAGGAGAGACAAAGGGATCCAAAAGGAGGACAAGGTGAGGAGAACCACCAAGCAGTGAATGCAAAAAGCCAACAAGACAGTGAAAAACAACCTCCAACCCTACATATGCCAGTCAGGGTTTGAAACATGCCATAAACTTTCCACAAAAAACTCCACCTAAGGAAAACCAACAACCTCATCCCCACACAATGAATACCCCCACCCAGAGGTAAAAGAATCCCTAGAAGGCCAAAGGGAACTAGAAAAACCAACAAATGGAGAATGAGGATATAAGGCACAACAATAAAGCACCACTTCTAACCCTACATGTTAGTCAAGGTCTGATAATAGGCCACCAAACTCCTCTGACAAACCATTCGTAAGAACCCCAAGCACCAACCCCAACACCACACACTGAAACACAAATAGCCACTCCCAAAGGAACAACCCCTAGCCAGTAATGAACCGACAATGGGCACAAAAGAGAAAGGACCCATAGAAAATGAAGTGCCCCTAGCAGTAGCACAAGGTAACACCTGTACTAGAGAACCAACAGCACCAATTGAGCCAAACTAGGCCATCGTCATCTTCAACCAGGATGAAACCATCACTAAAGTCTCCTTCAACATCCCTAAGCCGACCATAAGGAATACAAGCTAGATAAGGAGAGAGAACAAAGCGTCCCCAACAGCAGCACAAGCCAACACGGGAGCAACCACAACAAACAAGCCACCCAAGACCAACAACTTCAACTGGGTTGAAACCACCACAAATAACACCATCAACATCTACAGCATAAAAATCCTTTGACACGCCCAGAACACAAAGCCACAGGTCTGAAAAGGATAGAGGGAGCCTCAACGGACCATCGAGGCCATTTGCTTCGCCATCGTCATCTGAATAAGCTTCATCACCATCGCAGGATTTGAATTTGGCATTCCCGCCTAGCTCGCTCCTCCCAGACCTCTCCATGCCTTATATTTTGGTGTTGATGACTTACTTTTAGTTAAAAAAAAATCTCTTTTAAGATATTTTTGAATGAGAGCCCTAATTACTTTGAATATATGGTATGATTAAATTATTAAAAATATATATCTTAAAACTTACAATTGTAGATTTTAAAAAGAGCACTTTTAGTTTTAAAAAAATATTATTTTCATGAGTAGGAGTTGTGAGAACATAAAATTTTCTAAATAATTTTATTTTGTTAGTAAATTGACCTAAAGTGATGTTACATATGTATTAAATGGACATTTTAGTTGAAAAATTAGAACTTAGATTTAGTTTATCTAGAATGAATCTAACTAGACCATATGTTTAACCAAAATTGACTTTCAATTAAAAATGCTTAAATTCATTTGTACCGATAAGTTGGCCTAAAATGTGACATAACTTTAAACTCTCACACTAATTTGATTAAGAGAGGGTTCATGATTCCTAATAGGTTTGTTCTTTGTGAGGATGATGTTGAATAGATTACCCATATTTTCTAGAATGCCCAATTGGTTGGCACATTTTAATCTCTTGCATTGAAATTTTGAACTAAGTTAGACCTCCCCCAATTATATTCTTAACCTTACCTTATGTTGGTCTCCTCCTTTTCCTTATCCTCTTGTTAAAGAGATTTGGTATTTAAACATACATCATTTTTATTGCGGTGTAGACCCACAATAGTGTGTCCCACTTATGGATAGCAAAAATTTGCATGGTTAGGGAGAAAAAATTAGCTGCATAAATACCTTCAAATAAATACAAAATTTCATTTGAAATTTACTATTTTTTTTACAATTTTAATAATTTAAATCATAAAAAGGACCTTTGTTCTAAGGTATCTTTGAATATAGGTCATTTTATACCTTCAAATGAAGGTAATTTCATTCAAAAGGGTCCTTGGATGGGCCTTTCCCCCTTGGTCTTTAGATTTTTCTCAATTTTCGTATTTCAAACCTTGGGTTGAACTAGCAAATGGAATCAACATGATATGATAATTTGTAAGATCATAGCTCTAGAGGAAGATTTTTAAAAGTATAATTGTGAATATATTTAATTTGATTTTTTTTTTTGAACATAGGGTTGTCACTAAATATCAATTTCTTCATTCCATAAATGTGAAAAAATAAAAAAATATAGAGTATTTAACAAAAAAATGCACACTACATATTGATGTTCTTGTTTCAATTAAAAAAAAAGTTAACTTGGTTATATATAGAAAATTTATGCATTATACAATAAACCTATGTCTAATTTATAATTAATATCATTTTAAGAATTAATAAGAAATAAAATATGCAAAAAAAAAAAAAACAAAAAATTATGCAGTAGATATTGATGTTACCAATTTATATTTAAAAATATATAATTTTATCCATTTTATAAAAGAAGGTCTGTGTTATGGAATAACTATCACTTTTAAAAATATTACTAACTATAAACATAAGCTATTAAAAATTATGTTAAAAAATCACCTTTTTTTAATTTAAAAAATATATATTTAGAATCTACACGCAAAATCTCAAAAATCACCACTTCACATCATCTTCAAATTCTCAACAATTTAGTTTCTCTAAGTGAAAAAGGTGAAATTCTAGTTAAAGATGATTTCAATGCCCCACTTTGATAAAAAGTGCTCGACACATTATCATGGGATCACCCTAAGCCTGTAGTAAGAGAGAAATATTAGAATTTTAAAGAGAAGGAAAAGATGAAAGAAGTGGGTTGAAGGAGCTCACATGCTATTATGAAAAATCTCTCTATAATCAAAATCAAGGAGTCTTCACCACCACCTTTAGAAGTGGAACTAAGGATTTCTATTAATTGGGGATTACTATTAACCTTAGATCCCTAACAATCCCAAATTATCGAGAAGAAAAGATACCAAGTGGAGTTGTCTCTAATTGGACCAAATTAAATTATGATAGTTTAGTAAGGAAATCCTTTCCCTAGTGGAGGAGGAATCACCAAGAACAATAGAGGGCATTTTGTGGTAGCTTGTGCATGGTGCTTGGGTTCTCAATCTAATCACATAATGAAAGCCACAAATACCTTATGGGGCATTCAACTTGCCAAAGAGTTCAAGGTTTCTCATCTTATTATTGAGATTGATTCTCTTAATGTCACTAATTTTCGTAACCTCGTCTTTTGTCCCCCTCTTGGAACACCAAAAACATTATTAAGGAATCAATTAAAATTTGTAATTGCCTTAAAGAGATGCGTTCTCATGGACTACAAGGATTGTAATGTATGAAAAACTAGATTTATTAAAAAGGCTTTAGAAAAATTCAAGAAAATACAAATGCTGATTGTAAATCAAAATCCAATGACCTAATGTAGGAGCATCTGGGTCCACGAGCAATCCTATGTTGCCCAAAAACATTTCCTTTATCAGTTCCAGTTTTCCTTGATTTTGTTGTTGATTTTTTGGTGAGTTATTCCACAAGGAAATTTTGGCCAAGTGAAGGCATCATCCTGTAGAGGAGCCTAATGGGTTCCTACGGTTTCAATTTGGAAAAAATAAATTAATTTGGTCAAGTTATGCCAAATCAAAGGTTTTAATCTCCTTAGGAACTAAGTTAGAGGTTATGAGGGTTCTTAGAACCCCAAGAACCCCTAAAAGGTTCTAGTTCCCACCCTAGTTCTCAACAGGGCTCCAGGTGCCAATGAGTTCTTGATCAACATCATTTCACCAATGAATAATTATAAAATTAAATTTTGTGGAGTTCATGGAGTTCCTAGCCATTCAAAAGCCTCAATTAAAGATAGGATTAGGAGGTAGGGTTAGTTCCAAGGACATCAAGAACCCCCAATAGTTCTTGATATCACTTAAAACCTCGATTGGGTAAAATGATAGAGTTCAAGGACAAGCTTGAAGGTTAGATAAAGGGGAAGGAAAAGTTCCAAATGAATTAAAAACCTTGACATGTGAAGGAACCCAGGTTCCTCAAAGACCCTGAAACCATGTTAAGCGATAAAGGGATTGGGATCTTGGTGATGCCACTATCCTAATGAAAACAAGGTTGAATGTTCAAGTTCTTAGCGAACCCCAAGCCCTAATGACATGTAATTTTTTTGAATTGAAATAAAAAAAATTCAATTGCATGAACAAGTTGAAAGAGGAATCATGTGATGACACATGGTAGGTTATTATTGGATAGATTACAAAAGATTATTGAACCTCCTAAAAATGGTTGAAATTCCTTTCACCAATGCATACGAAAAAATAAAAATACAATGGGTGGGCGGAGGTTGGCGAATTGGGGAAGTGAAGGGATAGAAAATTTGAGACTGGAAAAGAGAGAAGGTCAAGAGATATAAGGTTGTAGGCCTATACATAATTGACATTGAAATTGTTTGTACTCCTAAAGATGCAAATATATAAGACTTGACATTTTCCTTGTTGCATAACATTTGTAACTGTTGTTGATTGTGGCTGCATGGTTGGGCTACCTAGCAAGGAATTCCAATCGTGTCTTAACAAAGTGGTATCACAATGAGTACCAATTGAATATTGTGATCATGTCAAGAGGGGGTTGTGGATATTTTTTGTGGGTAAGGGAAGATTGATAATACAAACCTATCATTGTAAAGAACTTGAAGTAGACATGGAACACAAAGTGCATGGTCAAAGAAAAGGAGCACCATGAGGTGGTGATGCAAGGATTGTTGAAATGTTAAGGGGGATAAAAATTAGGCTAAAGGCAATAGAAACAACACAAAGAAGAGGGGTACACATCAAAGATGTTAGTGAGGACAAAGAAGAAAAATTGGTAAGAGGAAATGAAGCCAACCAAGATGCATGGGATCAAGGAGAAGAAATATTTTTCAGGGTTATCACAAGGTTAAACAATAAACCATGAATTGATCCCTTGAGTTATAAAAGACCTAAATCCCAAAGATCTTGTCGATTGGATATAAAAAATGTAGTACTTTGACTTTGAAGATGCTAAAGATGACAAAAAGGTTAAATATGCTTGGAAAAAAGTAAAAGGACACATATCCCTATGGTGGGATCCCTTGCAAAATAATCAACATAGGATAAGAAAACAAAAGATTAAGTCATGGAATTGAATGGTAATGAAGATGAAAGCCAAATTATTGCCAGTGGACTACCATATAAATTTGTTCTACAAGTTCCAAAACTTGAAGTAGAGGGAAACAAGTGTTAAATATTGCACTGAAGAGTTTACCAATTGAGAATTAGAGTGGGACACATGGAAGATGATGATGAGAAAGTATCAAGGTATGTAAATGGTTTACAATTGTCAATACAAGATGAGATAAGTTAGGCAGGGTTTCAAAGTTTAGAGGAAACCTACCAATATGCCTTAAAGGAAAAATAAAAAAGGAATAAAAAATAATAGAACAATACAAGAGTTTGGGGAAGAAATTCATGTGGTAGAGGACAATCAAGTGGTGGAAGAGGTTATTTTATGAAGCGGGAAGAGTTTCTAGCACCTCTCAAATGAGTTATTGCATTGAAGATATTGGAGGAAGAGGAAGTTATTCTAAAGGTAGAGGTGACTATTCAAGAGGAAGAGGAAGAGGAAAAGGTTTTACTAGTACGTATTACCAACGTGGAGAAGCAAATAGTAGAGAATTTGAGTGTTCACAAGAACAACAAAACATTAGTAAAGGTAAAGAGGCCAAAGTTCATGTGGCCCAAGGTGCAGAGGAAAGTGTGATTTCACCCAAGCATCGAAAAGATTCAAAAGATAGAGATTCTTTGATAATAAGAAGAGTCTTGTTAAAACCAAAAATAGAGGAGGAACCAACACATCAGAGGCATTTTTTTGGCCAAATGTAGGTCTGTAGGTAAGTGCTGAAAGTTTTTCATAGAAAATGGTAGCACTAATAATTTAGTATTAGAGGAGATGGTAGAAAATTTATAGTTGAAAAATATGAAGCACCTTAGTCCCTACAAAGTCATGGATGCAAAGGAAACCCCAAGTATTGGTAAGTGAGCAATGCCTTCTAAATTTTCATATAGGTAGTTATAAGGATGAAATGTTATGTGATGTTATGCCAATGGATGTATGTCATATTATATTGGAAAAACCTTGGCAACATGATAGATAATCCATTCACAATGGAAAAATAAATTTTCATACCATAAATAAGAATGAAAAGGAGTATACTCTAAACCGCATGAAGACATAGAAGAAGAAGTGGAGAAAAATTCTCAAGTTCATTTGGTGACAAGGAAACAATTCTTGAAGGACATGAAGAAGGAGAAAGCTTGCTATGCTTTTATTCATAAGCCTACAAAGGTTAGGATATTATAGAAGAGAGAATAAGTTCCCATGGAGGTATAAGCTATTTTGGATGACTTTTCAAAAAATTGAAGGAATTTCCTAATGGGTTATCACCAATGAGAAGCATCAATCATTGTATGGATTTGATATCAGGGGCTAGTTTTCTTAACAAGGCTCTCTAGAGGATGAACCCAATGGAGAATGAAGAGATAATCATATAATTCTATGAGTTATTAGACAAATTTTTGATTAGATAAATTTTGAGTTTGTGTGTTGTACCTATAATACTCACATTGAAAAAGATGGAGAGTGGAAAATGTGTACCGATTCCAATGCTATAAACAAAATAACAATCAAGTACAAATTTCTTTTACCCTAGATGGATGATATGATGAAAATTTTGAGTGGAGCAAGATACTTTACCAAGATATATGTAAATAGTGGCTACCATCATATAAGAATCCAAGAAGGAGACAAATGGAATAATAGTTTCAAAACGAAGGATGGTTTGTATGAGTGGCTAGTGATGTCATTTGGTTAACAAATTCCTCAAGTACCTTAATATGGTTGATAAATGAGGTACTGCAACCTTTACTTAGCAAGTTTGTAATAGTATATCTTGATGATATTTTTATTTTTAGTAGGACAAAAGAAGAACGTTTTCTACACGTAAGGGAAATTTTGTAGAGATTGAGGGAAGAAAATTTGATGGAAAGTATAGTTTCATGTAAAAAGAGTTAGCATATCTGGATCTTTTTGTGTATGAGAAAGGGTTAAAAATTGACTCTGAGAAGATTAAGGTTATTGTGGATTGTCCTTCACCAAAGAGTATGTTTGAAGCCCAAAATTTTCATGGCTTAGCAAGCTTCTATAGGAATTTCAATACAGGATTTGAAATTCCTATCATGGAGAAAATTAAAGGAAATAAGAAAGAGTTTGTTTGGATAGTTGTAATAGAAAGGAGTTTTCAATTGTTGAAGGAGAAAGTGACTGAACAACTAGTGTTGACAGTCTATATTTTGGAAAAAAATTTAAACTTGATTGTGATGCAAATGGGACAACCATTGGAGGTGTGTTGAGTCAACAGGGTAGGCCCATAACATATTTTAGTGAAAATTTGAATGATGCAAAGAATAAGTATTTAGTATATGATCAAGAGTTCTATGCAATTTTACAAGCATTAAAGAGATGGAGACATGATTTTCTGCCCAAGGAGCTCATGTTATAGATAGATCATGATGCTCTACAGTTCATTAACAACCACAATAAGCTAAATTAGAAACACATGAAATGTGTTGAATTTTTATAAATTTGTTCTTTTGTTTTCAAGCAATGGAGTGGAAAATATAATTAGATGGTTGATGCTTTGAGTAGAAGACATTTTTTTAATTGAGTTGTGTGTAAATTTTGTGGGCTTTGATTCTATGTAGGAGTTGTATGAAGGAGATTTTCATTTCAAGGAGGCTTGGAATACTTGTAAGAGTCTAATGGAAAAAGATAGGACACCATAGTTAGAATATTTTATCTAGGAAGGATTGATATTCAAGGGGAAGAAGTTATGTATAGGTCTCAAGGGTTGATAAGGGAAAAAATGATAAATGAGAAGCATTGTGGTGGTCTATTTTGACATTTTTGTGTAGACAAGACAACAACACTATTAAATGAAGGATACTTCTGGTTGAGAATGAATGTTGTTGTGAAGAAGATGGTGCAAAGGTACAAAATTTTCCAATGTGCCAAAGGAACAAAAAATATGAGGCTGTATTAGCCTTTACCTATACTAGAAAGGTCATGTGAACATATTAGTATGGCATTTGTTTTGGGATTGCCTCAAACATAAAAGGTAATGAATTGGTTTTTTATTGTTGATAGATTTTCTAGAATGGTTTATTTTATCCCATGTCAGAAAAGTAGTGAACACGGTTGGATTTTAGTTCAACCTACCATCCTCAAACTTATAGTCAAATTAAGGTTGTGAATAAAAGCTTGGACAATTTGTTGAGATGTCCAATAGGTAATAAGCCCACTAAGTTGGCTTTGACATTAGCTCAGACAAAATTTGCCTACAATAACTCAATCAACAAGTGTAGAAAAAATCCCTTTTTGTATTGTATATGGGTATAGCCCAAGAGGGGTGGATGAATTAAGGGATAGTGAAGATTTTTCTTAGTGCATTCATGATTTACATAAAGAAGTAAGAGAGAGTTTGGAGAAAATTGCCACAAAATACAAGAGTCATGTTGATACACATAGAAGAGAGCAGGAGTTTTAGGTTGGAGATTTGGTTTTGACATATTTGAGGAAGGAGAGGTTACTATAAGGAACATATAACAAACTAAAATATAAGAAGATAGGCCTTTGTAGGGTCTTATGGAAAATTTCAACCAATATCTCATGAGATTGACCTTCCAATAGGTACAAATATATCTCCCATGTTTAATTTTGCTAATATGTACAAGTATCATGAAGGAGAGATAAGCACACAAGGGGACACACTTGTAGAGTTGTAGGATGTACAAGGATGGATTCATTAGTTGTTTGAAAATAAATTTGGAAAATTTGATAGAGTGATTGGTTCTCACATGACAAAAAAGACAAGTGGAAAAGAATATATGGAGTACCTGGTCCATTGGAAGGATAAAGCGATAGATGAAGCATCTTGGATGAAAGTTGTAGAATTGGCTAAGTATGGAGTTCCAACTCTAGAGTTGTCAAAATGTTCATGAGTTACAAAATCATGGAGAATATCACTTACCCGATACATGTTTGATGCAAGAGCATCCAAGTCAATGATAAATCTTGTGTCACCCAAAAAAAACCTTATTTTTGTTCTAGTTTACCTTTCTTTTATTGTGAGTTTTTGGTGAGTTGTTGTAGGAGGAAATTTTGATAGATTTGGCCAAGTGAAGGCATCATCCTATAGAGGATCCTAATGGGTTCCTATAGTTTCAATTTGGAAAAAAAGGAACTAAGCTGGAAAATTTATGCAAAATCAAAGGTTTTGTACTCCTTAGGAACTAAGTAGGAGGTTAGGAACTAAGTCAGAGGTTATGGGGGTTCTTGGAACCCCAAGAACCTTTGATAGGTTCCAATTCTCACTGTAGTTCTTGACATGTCTCTAGGCACCTATGAGTTTATGATCAACTTATTTTCTTCAATGAAGACTTAGAAACTTAAAGTTGGCAGAGTTTGCAAAGTTCCTAGTCATTCAAAATACCCCACATAAAGCTAAGAGTTAGAGGTGGGGTTACTTCCAAGCACATCAGGAATCGCCAATAGTTCTCGATCTCACTAAAACCTCTAACTGAGTTAAAGGACAAAATTCAAGGACAAGATTGAAGGCTTGATAAATGGGAAGGAAAAGTTCCCAATGGATTAAAAACCTTGACATGTGAAGGCACCCAAGTTCCTGAAAATCCCCAAAATCTCAATAAGATATAAAGGGGATTAGGATCTCAATCATGTTGCTATCCTAATGAAAAAAAGGTTGAATGTTCGGGTTCTTAGAAAACCTCGATCCTTGGTGACATGTGAATTTTCGATAGTTGAAGACAAAACAAATTTAGACTGTGAAAACAAATTGAAAGAGCAATCATGTGATGAAACATGTTAGGTTATTATTGGACCAATTAGGGAAGAATTTTGAACTTCTTGCAAATGGTTGAACTTTCATTAAAGAATAAGAGAAAAAAAATGTAATGAGGGGGGAGATTGGAAAATTAGGGAAGTGAAGGGTTGGAAAATTTGAGATTGGTAGAAAGAGAAGGTTGAAGGCCTATGTGTAATTGACATTGAAATTGTTTGTACTCTTGAAGATACAAATCTATAAGACTTAAAATTTTCATTGTTGCATAAAATTTTGTAGCTATTGTTGACGGTGACTACGTGGTTGGGCTACCTGGCAAGGGACCCAATCTCGTCTACACTATGACCTTTTCTAGCATTCTCCCTTCTTGAGTCAAAATAGGGGCTTTGGGATAGGGTATGGACATCCACCAAAGCATTAAGGATGGAATTTTTGTTAGAAGTTACATTTGCAACATCCTTGGTAGACATGCACGTGAAATATGGAATCATAGACAAGACATGTGAATTGTTTGACAAAATTCCTCAAAGTTATGGTCTCATAGAATGCTTATAGGATATCCACAAAATATTTTTTGCACATATTCTCTCAAATTCTTTAAATTAATCAAGCACTATGGAACACATCTTGACGTTGTAAGCTTTGTTTTTATTCTATGTGCATGCAACCGTGTAAGTTTTGTGGATGAGTGTTGCATATACTTCAATCACACACACTTTAGTCACACACGATTAACTCTTATTTTATTACATGGGAAGAGATATATGATAAAGCATAAAGATTTTAGAAAAAAATAGTGTTACACATGTAGAAGAATATTTATAATAATTTCATTTAATTATTGTTGTGTGTAAAGCTTTAGAATCTTTACATTCCCCTCCTTTAATCCTTTTGCACTTTGTATCAAAACTAAATGGTTTTGTTAAAATATAACAGCTCTAAAGTTGATGAATTGCATTGTTAATTAATACTAAATGTTCAATATATAAACAATGTTCACAATAAGATATTATTCAATGTGTAATATATCATTTTACTTATATTTTATATTATTTTTTTCATAATTATACGTTGAACCTTTTGAAATAATTTTATTGAATAAAAATACATTTCTTGACAACCACTTACATTTTAAATATATTTTAAATAATCAAATAATAAGAATGTAATGGTATCTATGAGATGACATTGAAGTTGATGGTGGAAAGATGTATCATTCAAGGAAATGAAACCATGTGGACTGTGAATTTTCCTCTCATTTTTGTTTTTTCCAAACCATATACAACATTGTTTCTATTTTCGATCACTTGCTCAACTATGTATTCAAAATGCAATTCTTATCGTACACAAATCTAGTGTCTAATTTATTTCTCATATTTTAGACAATATTTTGGCATGAGACAACTTCCCAAAATTAAATTATATTTTTTTGTTTTTCTCATCCTACAATTTCCTAGGGGCAACAAATGTTCAAAGGGCTTCCCTCTAGAAGTTTTTCTTAGACATGACCTATGAATCAAAGAAGATGAAGAGATAATAGAATAAACAAGTTTTCTTGTTGGTAAATGATGCATACTCACCACCATGCAATTCACCATCATGGTGAAAATTACAAGAATTTTTATTTTTAGTGCATGTGTTTTAGTTTTTTAAGACACAAACTCATCCTCTAAATGCATGAAAGGTAAATACATTTATTATCTTCTACTACTTGTTTTAGTTTTTTAAGACACAAACTCATCCTCTAAATGCATGAAAGGTAAATACATTTATTATCTTCTACTACTTTTTATAGGATGCAAAATATTTTTGAGAGTCTATTACTTCTGTAAATATTTTTGTCTTTGTGTTATTTATGCAAGCCTTGAAACTGTTGTGTAACCAATCTTCTTAGAAATAATACATATAATTATTACATATACCAATCACTCACTCATTTTTTTATTAGTAGTTTATGATGATTTATTTATTTTGGTGTTTTCTATAAGTGGTATTATTATAATTATTGTTATTTTCTTTCTATTATAGTTATTTTATCAATTGATTTAAGAAATACGACTTGTATCAAAAATTTCATTTGGTATCAAAGTAGGTTATTGATTTGGGTTAAAGATTTTGTGGTTTTGATCTCTCTTTAACAATTGATCATAATATTAAATTTTGATAGCTCCTAAATTTAATGAATAAATATGAATATTGAAACATCAAAATGACAACTCTTTTGATAGGAATAGATTTATGAGAAATACAAAAACAGAGTGTGAAGATCTAGCTGATTGGACCAATATTGCACTTAATGATATAATAGCTATGAAGGAGGATAAAAATAAGAAATATTTAGCTTCATTTCATATTCAAACAATTCTAGGTAAGAGGCTATTTCCAAGAATTACTAGTGCAAAGATAGCTAAGGGTGCTTTCCAAGATAAAAGTTTAGAAATGTGTGTGTGTGTGTGTGTCACACACACACACACACATACTTTAAGAGAAAACAATTTAATTGTTAATTGTTAAACTTTTTTGAAAAAAAGAGCTCAATGGGATATTACAAAAAAAAAAGAGCAAACCATTTATTTCCTTATATAGCTAAGTTGAAAATATAGTGTATGAAAAATTAAAACTCAATGATTTTTTTTTAAATTCAAACTTAATGAAATGTTGTAGTTTTCATGGGACATCAACTTAAATTATTTGAATTTTTTCATATTTTAAAAACAAGTTATACCCTCTTGGAAAAGACTTTCTCCTCTAGTGCACCATAATGTATGTATGTATGTATGTATGTATGTATGTATGCATGTATGCGCATGTATATATATATGTGTGTGTGTGTGTGTGTGTGTGTGTGTGTGCACATGTATATATATGTATGTATGTATCTATGTAATATGTATGTACATATGTATATGTATGTATGTATGTAAATATACATGTATGTGTGTGTATTATAACTAATTAGCCTCATAATTGATTATAATAATTTATTTGCAATCAATTAATTAAATTAAAAAATAGATTCTAGACTTTGAACTCTACAAAAGATATTTTTAGATTATTAGGGGAGTACTCTTGGTGTGAGAAATTTGGAGTTCAAATTGAGTTTTTGTTGAATTTTCTACCACATAGATAGTTTTACATGCAATTGATTTCACTTGAAACCCTTTCACATGTAACCTTGCATTCAAATTTAACCTTCTACATAAATTTCAACATTAAAATATGTGTACTTAGTAGCTTCAAGTGAAAGGGTTTCACTTGAAACTCAATCTACTAAATAGTTTTAGGAAAAACTATTTCACTTGAAACTATTTAGTGTGAAACTATTTTGTTGGATGGAAGTGTGATACAATTATATAATTTTACTCTTGGAAGAATCTACAAAAAATACTAAGGTAGTGATAAGTCAAAGTTGTCAAGTTGCAGAACTTAAAGCAAGAATTTGAAAATACAAGAAGTTGAAAGTATGAGTAACTATTATGTAAGAGTGAAATAAATGGTCAATAAGATAGCTACTATTGGAAAAAAACTTTAAACAAAGAGGTTATGATAAAATAAGTATTGTGATCCTTAACACCAAGGTGGAACCATGTTGTACTAATCATTGAAGAAAGTGAATATTTGACTACTCTTGAGTTTGATCACCTAGTTGAATCTCTTATGTGTCATGAAGAAATATTAATAGATTCATTTGAAGAAAGTTATGAGAAGATTTTTCATCAAAATTATAAATTACAAAGAATGAAGGTATTAATACTAGTAGTAAAAGAAACCAAGAACAAGCTAGAGGTAAAAAAATTATTCAAAAGGAAATAGAGGAAGAAGAGGTGATTCAAGAAGACAAGTAGAGGAAAATTTGATAAGAGAAATGTCCAATGTTATCATTGTAACATGCATGGTCACTTTGAAAGGGATTGTCGATTAAAAGCATGTAATAACAAAAAAAGCATTAATTATGCTCAAGAGGATGATGATACTTCTCCAAATAATTTATTTTTATCTTATGGAAAGCTAAAAATGCTACTAAAGATGTTTGGTATTTAGATTCAAGGTGTTTTAACTACATGTTAGGAAATAGTGAGCTCGTGTCTACTATGGATGACAGTTTCAAATCTAATATTAAGCTTGGTGATGAAAAGGGTTTGGAGGTTCCTATAAAAAGAGCTATAGAAGTACATATTAAAGAAGGTATAAAAAATATTGATGATATTTACCACACTCCATGGTTAAAGAAATTTTTATTGTGTTGGATAATTATGAGAAAATAATTACAAAATGGTCTTTAAATTTAATAATGTACAATTTATGATAAGAATACAAAAAATGGAGTTGGTACGATTGTGTCCATGTCAAAGAATAGGATGTTTTCCTTAAATTTTGGAGAACATGTAGTAACAATCTTACCAATTTATAACATATGAGGACAAAAGTTGGTTGTGACATCTCAAGTATGGATAATTCAATTTTCATAGTTTGAAGCCACTAACATCAAATTAATTGGGTTATGGTTTGTTTAAGGTTGAGTACAAGGAGACCTTTGTAAATAATATGTTGAAGCCCGTACCATCCAAGAGAGAAATTTTCAAAAGGTAATGCATGGAGATCCCATTATCCACTTTAGCTAGTTCATTCCAACATTTGTGGTCCTATGCAAACAAAAAGTTTGGGTATGTCATCATATTTCATTCGGATGATTATTCATAAAAATACTGGGTTTAATTTTTGAAGAATAAGGATGAATCCTTTGATACATTCAAGAGATTTAAAACTGTTGTAGAAAATGGAAGTTGCTACATAATAAAGTGTTTAAGGATTGATCATGGATGTGAATTTTGTTCAAGAGATTTAATGGATTATTGTAATATTCATGTCATCAAAAACAACTCACTACTTTTTACACACCTCAAAAAATGTAGTTGAAAGGAAGAACCACATAATGGTGGAACTAGAAAGGAGTGTACATAACAAACAAAGGGATTGAGCAATTATTTTTAGGGTGATGTAGTTGCTACAATAGTGTATTTTCTCAATCGAAGTCCAACTAGTGCACTTGATAGGATCATTCCATATGAATTTTGGTATGCGAAAAAGGCTAATATTAATTATTTTTATTTTTCTTGTTGTTTAGCCCATATTCTTGTAGTTGAACAAAAGAGACAAAAGTTAGATCCAAAAAGTGAATCATGCATTTTTGTTGGGTACTATGAATGAAGTAAGGCGAGCATAGTTGTATGATAATCTCACTAACAACATTGTTGTGTCAAGAGATGTGATTTTTGATGAAGGGAGAGTTTATGGTCATAAAAAAGGCCATGTTGACAAATCAAAATATCTTTTTAATTGCAATATTACTAATGACATTATTAATGAATAATCCACTCATATTTTAATTCTAATTACTATTAGTCCACCAATTATCCCCTCTTCTAATTCTAATACAATTCCAAGTTATACAAGAAAGATAGAAAATGACATTTATTAGAGGAGTACAAATCAAGAACATGAGAAGAATCTAAGAAGTGAGACAACAAATTTTGCTTTATTTTCGCAACTTGATTTTGAACCATCATGTTTTGAAGTTGCATGTATTAATAAGATTTGGGTAAAATTAATGCAATAAAAGATAGATTCCCCTCATAACAATGATACTTGGAAGCTTCTAGATCTTCCATGTGACAAGAAAACAATTCCAGTACTAAGTTAATCTATAAGATTAAGTGCAATAGTCATGGTAGTGTTGAAAGACAAAAGACATAATTAGTTGCTAAAGGGTTTACATAGGGGCATGGGATAGGTTATGAAGAGATATTTGCGCTAGTAGCAAACCAAAAGGCTATTAAAATAATGATTTCATCAATAGCTCAAAATAAAGAAACTTTCATCACATGGATGTGAAAAATTCCTTCTTGAATGGATACTTGGAAGATGAAGTCCACGTACAACAACCACAATGTTTTGAAGAACATCAAGTCTACAAGATGAATAAGGCTTTATATGACCTCAAGAAAGCACCGAGAGTGTGGTATGTTAGGATGGATGAATATTTTCAATAAAATAACTTCAAGAGCAGGGATAACTTTAAGAAACCCCCCCTTGGTGAAAGTGTAAAATCCTAGAAAATATTTCCTTTTATTTGAAAAAATATATTAATTTTCTTGGCGAATCTATGCACAATATTAAAAAATATGTAAAATCTTGGCGAATCTTAATAAATAATTGGTAAAAATAATAATCGCAGTAGCGAATCCTAGCGAATAATCACTAAAAATAATAATTACAATGGCGAATCTCCCCTTTAAAAATTTGCATAGTTGGTTGGCGCAATTCCCCCATATATTTTTTATTTTTTGTAATATTGAAGTAGGGGCCCGAGGGCGGCAGCCACTGGTGGGGTCAAGGGGCAGCGCCCCTTGCGGGGGTCGAGGGGGCACCAAGCATAAATTCACTATTGAAATCGCATTGGAGCACACATGGATTAAGTATTTTTTAAAAATATCACTCTAAAATTAAGACTAAATGAAAAGTGAAATTTTTACCATTGATTAACTTTTTAATCAAACGGCTGTAGGTTGATTCCGCGCCCTAATACACACGTTCCTTTTAAAAGGATTATTGACTCCCATAATTCGTTTTGGTCTGATTTCGCGCCCTAATATGCACGTGCCTTTTAAAAGGCTTGTTGAGGCCTAGAAATTATTTTGGTCCACATGATTAAACCTAATCGTGTGGACCAAAACAATTTCTGGGCCTCAACAAGCATTTTAAAAGGCACACGTGTATTAGGGTGCGGAATGAACTTGCAACCATCTAATTAAAACGATAAGCGATGATTTGATGGCAATAAATTAAAGCCCTATTCAAGGCTAAAATATCCCTAATTTAATTAAATGGTAATTTATTATTGTGGCAATATTGCCCCGAAATTAATGGTAGTAATATAATATTACTGGTGAATTTAATTAATATTTGTAAAAAATTTATAGTATAAACTACTGGCGAATCGGTTCCAATGACGCATCATTTACATAGGCGAATTAATCGAGACGAAATTAATTTTTTGTAAAAACTTGGCGATTCTACATCGTTTTTAGCTTGTACTATTCGCCATTTTTGGAGGTCTCAATTTTAATTATTCGCCAATTGGCGACGATTCGCCACTAAAGTTTTCCTTGTTCAAGAGAAGTAAAAATGAACCCACCCTTTTATTAGATAGAGAGGAAGATATATTAGATGACCCACTTTTTGAAATCAACGGTTGAAAATTAAGGAAAAGGATGCAAGACCATGAAACTAATCTCAACCATCATTCTCTATTTTTATTTTAAAAATGATTTAACAATTTAAAAGTAGGATTTCTATTTTAAAAATAAAGAAAAGAAAAAAAGTTGATAAGATTGAAATGAAAAATACAATTATGTTTTATTAATATTTTAATTCTAATAGCTTTAAAAAAAATGATTTAGCAATTTAAAAGTAGGTTTTTTTAATTTTAAAAACAAAGAAGAGAAAAGAAGATAAAATTGAAATGAAAAATAGAATTATATTTTATTAATATTTCAATTCTAATAAATTTAAATTTAGTTTTACTTTTTTATTTAATTATTTATTAACTTAATAAGTTTATTATTTATTATTAATATTAAATTAAATTATTATTTTTATTAATATTAATTTTTTTATTAATTATTTTTTGATATATTTTGACTTTGCATTTAGTTTATATTATTTTAATTTTTAATTCAAACTTAAGTTTTAAACATATTTTAATTATTTATGTCTTCTTATGAAATTAAAACAAAAATTATTAAAATTAATTTAATTTATAATTAGTTGTCTTATTAAAATTTTAATTATTGTAGAATATTATATTTTGAATTTTTATTTTAATTTATATAATAAGATAAATTTAAAAATTAATATCTAAATTATAAGTTGGAGAGAAAAACTAATTTTTGATCATCATTTTGTGCAAATAATTCAAGGATAACATGTGTCTCTAGGGAGTTATGCTTAGGGTAGCATGTCATATGATTAAGGATATGATAATTCACCTTTAAGACCTCTTTCGTGTACCCATTGCACACTTAAGAATGAAAATAGATAAAAAGAAAAGAGAGGAAGAGAGAAGGGAGAGGGAGATAGGGATAAGATATAAGAGGGGCAAAGGGAGAAAAAATCAAGGAATATATATATATATATATATATATATATATATATATATATATATATATATATATATATATATATATATATATATATATATATATATATATATATATATATATATATATATATATATATCGAGAGAGAGAGAGAGAGAGAGAGCTCGTTATAACTTTGTCTCCCTCTCTATCTCTATATCTTTCATTACCACTCAATCTCTCTTCCTCTCTCTCCCCTATTTCTTCAAGTATATTTCTCTTTCTCCCTCTCTCTATATCTCTCCCTTTCTTTTTCTATCCCTATTTTTCTCCCCCTTCTATCCCTCTATCTCCCTCCCTTCATTATCTCCCTCTACCTCTCTCTATATATGACTTCATATCCCTATTTTTCTACACCTCTATATCCCCCTCTATCATTATCTCTCTCTATTTGTCTCTCCCTTTTTCTATCTCTATTTCTTTCTCTCCCTCTTCTTCTCCTTCCTTCTCTCCATCCCTCTCCCTATCTATATATTAATCCTTATCTCTATCTCCATCTCCATCTCCATCTCCATCTCCATCAATATATATATCTTCCTCTCTATCTCTCTCCCCTATCTATATCTCACCTCTTCCCACATCTCTTTCTTGCCCTATCTTTCTTAATTTATGTATCTCTCTAGCTCTACCTCTTTCTATCTTTATATTTCCATCTCTTCCTCTCTCCCTATCACTCCCTCTTTCTATGTCTCTCTACTTCTCTATCATCTCTCTATTTCTCTCCTTCTCTCCCTTTCTCTCTCTATTTATATCGCTTTCCCTCTCTATCTCTATCTTCATATCTCTCTCACTCGTGCACACACTACTTATTTCTTCCTCCCTATCTTTATCTCTATATATCTCTCATTCACACACACACACACACACACACACACACACACACTCCATGTTTCACCCTCCTTATCTTTATCTCTATCTCTCTCTTGCTCTCTATCACTTGTCTTTATCATCTCCTTTATCTCTTACACTTTCCCCCTCTATCTCTATCTTCCCATCTTTCCCTTTTTATATCCTTGTCTCTTTCTCTCTCCCCCCCTCTCTCTATTAATCCCTCTTTCTATATCTCTCTAATTCCTGGGCCCTCTCTCTATTTCTCTTCCCATATCTCCCTTCCTCACTCCATCACTATCCCCCTATCTATCTCTTTATCTCTACCTCTCTCCCCTTTCTCTTCACATATATCTTTGTCTCCCTCTCTCTATCTCCTATTTCTCTCTCCCTCTCTCTATCACTATTTGTCTACCTCTATTTCTCTCTATTTTTTTATATCTATATATCTCTCTCCCTCTCCCCCTCTATTGATATTTGTATACCTCAACTTCTCTCTATTTGTCTATATCCCTATTTCTCTCTCCTTCTCCCCCTCTTTATATCTCCTTATATATCTCTTTAACACTCTATCTCACCATCTATATATCTATCTCTCTCCCCGCCTCTATATCTCTCTATCTCCATCTCCATCTCTCTCTCTCTCTCTCACTAGACCGGATTATCATTTTGAGTTGTGGATTTTGGGGAAAGTTGTTAAATAACTATTCTATCTTATTGTTAAGTTTTGTGATGTCACATTAATCGGTGTGTAAGTTAGGAGATCCAATAGGATGATTTTTTGTTTCTTAGCTCATGGTGGCCGACTTAGTGAATATGGCATGTCACGGATATTCGAGGTATAATTAATTAGGGTATTCTTGTGTTGGAAATTTTGTTTTGGGTTCTAGCTATGGTTTGGTCGACGTATGTGGATGCGCATTAAAGATTACTCATGATTTGAGCCGACATTTGAAAGATATTTTCTATTCTATTGAAGCCGACATATAGCGATTAAAATCTTGGTAGCAGATATATATATATGAGATCGGTTAATTCATTTTGTAGAGTGAGTTGGTGTATGTTCGAACTGTGCGAATAACAGAAGGGTTGTTGAGTGATTTGGCATAGTTTCACTTGTGCAGAAGAGGATTTTTGTGAAGTGAATTAAGGCAGAGTAGAGCGAAGTGTAGAATCAGACAGAAGGTCCAGAATCAGATCCATGAGCCTCACCGGAACTGATACTAGACATTTGTAGATGCTACTTTCTCAGTTCAACCTTTTGTTGTAATCCAAATATATTGTAAGGTAGTGAGCCTACCTGATTTTGAGCAGCGAGTTCTAGGCAGTGTACTTGAATGCATGTGCATTCCCCTTTTTCTTCATTCTTTTAACAGAGTATAAATTATGTATTAACCTCCACCATGGTTTTTCCCCTAATGGGGTTTCCACGTAAAAATCTTGGTGTTATGGTGTCTTGATTGATTCCTTCATGTGCATGCATCTTTACTTTTGTTTAAATGTTGTAAATGGTTTAAGATCTGGATTGTAAGTTAAATATTGTTGAACATTGATTCACACGCCCCGCCCCCCTTCTCAGTGTTCCTTGAGTCCAACATCCCTCTCTCTCCATATCTATATATATATTTGTGTATGCTGAAAAATGAAAAAGCTGATTTAAAACTATAAATCCAAAATCAAAATTTCAACATAACTTCAATGAAGCTTTTCTTGAATGAAAGCAGATGCAAAATGTAAACAAAACTATGCAAAACCCAAAACACATGCATTCAAAAAAAAATCAACTCCATTGTTCTCCTATTTACCAAGATTTTGATTTATGCATTTAGCGCTCTCAGAATTTCACAAGCACAAGTGCAACAAGAGGCTATGATGAACGAAAGATAGAATTGTATGATCGAAATTGAATGTCTATGCTTTTTGGTGAGAAGAAAGGGCTTTTATAGATGAATTCATGGGGTGAATTCAAGTTACATGAGAGATGTGGGATAAAAGACTGAAGTGGAAAAATGCATATTGAAATTAATTAAAATTGATTAAAATGAGAGAAATAAATAAATGGATTTATGATAGAGTGTAGGTTTAGAATTATATTTAAAGTGAGTTTGTGAATTTAAATGATTGATTTAATGAAAATGGATTTAATGATTAAATGATTTTATGTATTTAAATTATTTAATGAAATATGTAAATGGATCATGTATGAATATTTTGATGATTAATGCAAAATGGAGTAATATGAAATGGAAAAGTGACTGATTATGTAGATGGATAAATGGTTGATTATGTTGATGAATAAGTGATTGATTATAATGATGGATAAGTGATTATAATATGGATAAATGCTTATAAATAAATGCATTGATACATGAATAGAAGAAAGTATTTAAATGAATTAATTAAACAAATAATAATATCCATTTAATTAATAGATGAAAAATAGGAAGATTGCGAAGACAACATTTGAATGTCTATAGTATCTCTTCCATCTATATCTACACCTCTCTCCTCTCTCTGTCTCTCCCTCTCTTTCTCTCCATACCCCTTTCACTTCTCCATATCCATCTCCATCTCTATCTCTCTTTCTCCATAATCCTCTCTATCTCTCTCCTTACTCCCTCTCTCTCATATGCTATTCCCCTCTCCATCTCTCTTTCTATCTCTATATTTCCCTCTCCCTGCATGTTGCAAACATAACATGACTCTCTTGGTAATGAAGCTTGATTATCTTCCTAATTCAGAGGTTTTATCTCAGTCATGTTTGGATCCTTATAAGTGGATAAATATTTGGTTTGAAGCTATCACTTCTCCATTGAAACCTTTGTTGCATGTAAAAAAATCATTTGCTAGATGGCCTACCAATTGAACTCACATTCTATGCAAATGCAAAAAATAGATCAATTTTTTTCCTAATTGACCTTCCACACTTTCGGCGTACCCATTGCAAAATGAACTGATCCTGCATTTAATAAATTCATTATCTTCTACTGTTTTTTAGAGGCTGCGAACTGTTTTCTTAAAAGGCTGCGACCTCTATAAATATTTTTGTCTTTGTGCTGTTTATGCAAGCCTTGAAACTGTTGTGTAACCAGTCCTCTCAGAAATAATACATAGTATTATTGCATAAACTGATCGGTCATTTTCTGATAAGTATATGATGATTTATCTGTTTTTGGTCTCTGCTGTAAGTCGTATTAGTATTGTTTTTATTATGAAAAACGCTATTGATCGGAATTATGAACTGGAATTATTAATATAGTTGTTATTTTCTTGATATTATAATTGTTTTATCAGCTGGTTTAAGGAACTGCGCGTATCAGAATCTTCATTTCTCTGAGAAGCAGAGAATGAATCAGACTCACTTACAGAAAAAGATGAAGAAAGCTTTGCCTTTTTAGTACCTCCATCCATATACAGAGAATTCAGAAAGCTTACGAACTTAATTCCAGGGAAGATTGGCTGCTTTGGTTACTTGGAATCCTTGCGAACCTTGGATTTAAAGAGACTTGGATTGAGAGAACAGTGTTGGACTGATATAAATCTTCTGCAGAATAATTGTAGTGTATTTAACTAGACTTAGGGCCAGCGGAAGAGGTGGCAGGATTTAGGTCGGTGGGAGAGACAGCATTACAGAGAAAATGCAGCTAAAGCTCTCAAGAATGCATTCAATCAATCAAACTGTATCTTATTTGTATACATCCAAAAATATTGTGCAAATAGATTTCACCACCGTATTGATCGGAAAATTGAGCCTTCTAAGGCAATTAGTTAAACAAAGTGAGAACAATTTACCGGCCTCCTGCAATTTCTCGGGACTGACTTAGGAGCTTGCAAGCTCAGACAATATAACCTTTCTTTAGCACATTCAAGTAAATTGTGCAAAGAGTTTTCACCACTATATTGATTAGAAATTTATCGCAATTATTTAAACACAGCGTTTTTTCCCTTGTCTGAGAACAATTTACCAGCACCATGCAATTTCCTGGGACTGAATTTGGGAGCTTGCAAGTTCACACAATATAACCTAGCAGATAACTACTTCAATCATTTACAAATTTATTCTTTACTTTCTTGTCATGCTTTAAGGCACAAACTAAAAAAGAAATCAAGTTTAACTTGCTTATCATGACTAGAAAACCAGAATTTCAGTGGCAAATAGGCATTTGGCATAAATAAACGCATACATATTTACAGGGGAACTGAGTACCAGCTTATAAAAATGCAATGCATGGAAAAGTGCAGCATTAATCCAAATATGCCTGAATAGACCTCAAGCTTACAGGCTCGTGAAATTTAAATGATTTTAAATACTACCTTCCATGAAACCATAACACAAGCACAAAAAATGGCAAACATATTGATTTTACCAAATAAAAGTTGCACTTATCTCAAGAAAATTTTCTGTATTTATTAATTGCTTCGAGGAGAGACTCTGAGTAACAATCAGCTTTCCATTAAAGAAGAACCTGGAACACAGAATCACCAGTAACACTGAAAAACTGACTAAAGCATCTCAGCCTTCATATTCTACTACTATTCAGAAACATTCAATAATTCTGGTGTTTGTACACCATATGAAAAAATACCACAAAAATATCTTCACCCTTATTCTTGATTAACCTTATTAACTAAGCAAAGAGGTCAAGAAGCATTAGCCTACTAATAAGCCTTCTCCGAGTCATCTACATCAGACTTCTCATTTTGAATTTTCTGAAATACAGAAACTTCACTAGAACTCTCAATTATTGGAGGCTTACAAGTCAACTGGGCCTGACTATGTAAAGAATTTGTACTTGCTTCACTCTCTTTCTCTAGAGCTGCCCATGGATTTTTGGAAGCAATAATGGGATTGTTGTTTATTTGTCACGCTGAATTGGATACTTCAGTAGTTGGCCAATCCTCGCTTCATGAATGCTCCATCCTTGTCCTGTTCCTTCTTTTTCCATGCATTTTCGTTCTCTGCATTCCCCACTTCTTTAGCTCCCCAAGCACTGGAGCTGGGCAATCCACCATTTTGGGGGACTAAAACAGCACCCCGATATGCAGATGCATGGTCAATACGTCTCATAGCCGTTGCAGCCCTTGCCACATCTGTAAATATGGCTAATGCATTCTTTTCATTCAGCCATACAAGTTCACACTCCCCACCGAATCTCAGAATCAATGAGCTTACACTGACATCTGTTTCTTTTGGTAAATCAAATAAGGCAAGTACAAGCCTTGGATCCATGTCTACTAATGAATTGAAAGCAGGAGGTTGCACATACCCTGTGGTTTGCAGTTGACCTTTAAGTAACAGGTTGCGTGCTGGGGCTCTTGACTTTTGTGTGGCCTGTACAATTAAGAAGCGTCTCGGTTCCCATCCAGCACAAAATACAGAAAGGTTCCACCTCTCTGCAAGTTGCCTCAATATGTCCCTTTTCTCCTTTGGCATAGCATTGAAAATGTGGACACGAACGGTGTTTGTGTTTATTTTTGTCCTTCCCAGAACTAAATATTTAAACCTATCCTCAACAGCTGAGACCCATTGTGGCTCTCTCCGAATCAAGTCAGCAAGCATTTCTGACGTTGCTCCATTCACCCCTGGCAGACC
This sequence comes from Sequoia sempervirens, assembly GCA_007258455.2. Lineage (NCBI taxonomy): Eukaryota > Viridiplantae > Streptophyta > Pinopsida > Cupressales > Cupressaceae > Sequoia > Sequoia sempervirens. Next base: position 172,619,008 of record VDFB02086081.1, on the reverse strand, counting down.
AACTGTTGTTGAAATTTCAGAGACATTTACCAGAGTTTTCTTCCTCTCCAACTTTGCACATTCATCATCACATGCAAGCTTTCTCTGGCCCATAGGAACTCTAGTCAAATGTGACTCTGTCGGCTGCAGGGGAGCAGGCAATTTGTGACAAATAGAAGCTTCAAAGACTGGATCAGCTCTGATATTGTTACCTCCAGCATCGCATGGAACCTGTGCAGTCAATCGACCGCATGAGCAAGTAATAGTCACTGGAAATGTGCATCTAGTATCAGGACAAGGGCTAGATGGGTGACACAAAAAACTACATGTATGTTTGCAATCTCTGCGGGAAGCTCCACAAATTTGCCCACATGAGATTCTAGCTCTAGATGATGAACTTTCCATGGAAACTGTGTCACAGGGTGGTATATGGCATGTCCTAGCACAAGCATGCATTCCACATTGTCTTGTTTTCCCACAAAGCTTACTGCATCTTATTTCCCGTGAACCACATGGAACATTTCTAAGGATTACATGATTTCCCACACATCCTTTTGCAACAGTCACTGTGCAAGGAGGGCACTCTCCAATATGACAATTATGAGTTGCAAGATGCCCACACGGTTGAGGAATGGAGCAAGGAAATGTGCACGAAGGAATAGGTGTTCCACATGGTACTGGAGGAGGAATTGAGGTCTTCCCACATGCACAAGAGAGATCAGTAAAAATAGTTTCAAGACATGGAGGGCAATAGCCACTGTGGCAAAGCTCCTGGCAGAAATGTTGACCACACCTCATCTTCTTCCCACAAGGCATAAGACATAAATGTGGATCCCAGTCCCCTGTTTGACTATCAGACAGCCCTCGATGTGACAGACGACAACATCTATCATTGCATCTGTGTCTACCACAGTTTTTCTTCTGTCCACAAACCTTTTCACACAAAATTTCTTTGTTGTCCTCTGTGGATGATGTGGTTTTCCAGCAACTGACTTTTATGGAAGAAGATCCACATCGACATTTCTGATCCACAGAAACCAAACAAGGAGGGCAGATGCCCTGGTGACAAGAATTTATGCACTTGTGTTTCCCACATGGAAGAAGCTTTTCACATACTTCTGAGCAGGTTGGCACAGGATCCATGCAACTCTTCCTTTGTTTTAGAATTTGTGTTTTACCACAGGGACATGTTTTTAACTTCTCAGGCAATAAATCACATTCTCTGCATTCTCCTTGGTGGCATCCCAAGGTGCAATTATGATTTTGACAGGAGAGCATCTTCATACAAAGGTTCTCACATGCATATACACCACTCTTCCACTCAACTTCACCATGGAACTTCAGATCCCCACAAAGCATCATCTTCTCATTTTTCCCACAAAAACATGATGCATTTATTAGAACAGTGCATGAATCACAAGGATCCTCATGGCATATTTTATCACAAAAATGTCGACCACAGTTAAGAAGCTTCTCACACACTTGTCCACATGATTCAGCTGATTTCTGATCAGAACATCTCCTTGTAATTGTTTTTTTGCCACATGGGCATGGCTCAGGTGCAGCCATTGCTGTGCAAGGAGGACAAGGACCTGGATGACACTGGAGTGTACAGCTATGAGGGCAACGAGACATTCTGTTCCCTTTATCAAGTGACTTTCCACATGACTCTCCACATGAGTGTGGAGTGAGATAGAAATCGTTGGAAGGGTCTTGCATTTTTCCACAGAAACAATAATACTGAAGATCCTCTGGTCTTATATACGGCACTGATTGACAACCCGGGCATCTCCAATTCGAACTCTGCCCTTGCCCAGCAGACAAATCTGTGGAAGTTGGAGCTCGTGCCCACTTCCTTATGCAATGCATGTGAAAGAGTGCATAGCAGCTATTACAAGACCATATCGCTGCTGATCTTCCCACCTTCTCATAGCATATCATGCAGTCCACCTTACTTTTATGAAGCTTCTCTTCAATCTCCTGCACAAGATTTGGCACATTTGGTCTCTCCAAATGACTAACCATCTCACTTTCCTGACTCAATAGTGGAATAGCATAAGCCACTGACAATGGAGCATAATAACTCCAATCCTGGCTCCTACTTCTGTTCATATCTCCAAGATCTTCCATTTCTGATCTCTTATGATGTACAGACTGTGAGGGATGCTTTCAAGGGTAGCATTAAACCCTGAACTGAAGAATACTGTCCAGTCTCGGATGCCCCATTATCTTTCATTATAGTTTCTAAGTACAAACGGGTATTGCTCCTCCGCAAAGATTGCCGAAACCCTATCCTACCAGCATCTCCCGGAGCACCTAGAATCCAGTTGGGGGACCTCTTGCTAGGCTAGGGAATTCGTATAGTATCACTTAACTGGTCCTCAATCCTATCCGATAGAACCATTGTTGCCTATAGATAGTAGGGCACCCTAACTGTTTTTGATGTTCTTTCACCCCAGAAATAGATATTTCCATATAGCGTCGATAAAGGGAATATATGCTGAGTAGCTTGCGGGCCAATCTAGCTGTTCGCCGACCTAGTCCAATTCAGTTCCACTGCCCCCCTTGAAATTCTGAAGAAAGAAACCCACACAAAGAGTTAGCTTCTTGAACCGCCTTGTCCTCGCCTCACCGACCTGCGCCCCCCACGACGGTGGCTGGTTCCAGATGCACCACGGTGGCTTAAACAAATACGATGGTTTCCAAAAGATCGAGTAAGAGAGATTGACTATCCATCTCCGGAATATTTTGAATTCAGGTTGCCAAGTGGCATGCATTCCAGCACTCTCGTTGAGCAATCTAAAGGCCTCAACAGCTTCCAGTATATTCCTCTAACGACCCTCCTGCTTCAGAAACTTGTTCCGGTGGGGTGGCAGGACTGTCTAACTATAACTCCTCCCGATGGAATGAGTATATTAATTTTAAATATTAAATATATCTTTATTTAATGAATATCGTGAACCATAATTTACATATTATATATTAAAAATATATGTTGATTATCCACTATTTAATTAAAATATAATAATATATTTTATTATTAAATCTAATATATATTGTCATAATATATAAGATATAGATTTATTTAATAAATAATGTATGTAATTTAAATAATATAAAAAATCTCTTTCAAATAATAGTAATATTATGCATGATGTAAACAATTTATAAGATGTACTAAAATATTAATGACAATGAAATAATTAAATATATTTTGAAGAAACAATTTCATGTCAAACTAATAATTCATTTACAATAGGGGAGAGAGCGCAATAGTGGTGCACCCTAACTTTATGGGTCGACATAGCAATGAACATGCAACATTGACAATTCAAATATTTCGTTTCACCTGTATAGACCAAGAAAAAAAGTGTCATCAACATGCTTTTTGTTGAGGGGTCATAATAGATCCCCAAAATAAGTTAGACCAATAGTGGTTCATTAAGTCATGTTTTTTAGTGTGTCAATATGGCATCATATGATTTGTTGTTTTTTTAATGTAATGGGCATATTTTGTTCAACTATTGGATCCTCTCTTACAATTACTAACAATTACTAGTTCCATATTGTTAAAATATCGGACTTTGAATGTACATGTACTATGACAACTATTGGTAACCGCACCACTATTGGGCCCTCTCCCCTAGTTTTTTTCTCAAATAACAAGTAAATATATGTTTTTTAATGTTATTTCTTTTCTATTAAATTAGGATTAAAATCATATTTATTATATAATTTTAAATATGTAAAAATAAGCTAAAAAATATACAATATAAATTAAATAAATCAAATCAGTCTATGTTTATTAATTAATAAGTGTATCTAGTCAATAGTGTCATGGTGTGATGGTTAAGTAGTTGTGTTTTTATTATTGCCATCAAGGAAATTCCTTCAGGGATCCCATTTTTGACCTCATTGATTCATAGTTCTAGTCCAAAATGTTGACTCTCTTATTAAAAAAATAAATTAATAAGTATATCTATATAAATAAATATTTAATCATATATCTATATTTATATAATAAGTAATAAATTATATTAAATAATAAATATATAAATTAATTTTTTTAATAAGTGTGGATATATGTAATTTTATAAAATTACATTATATTGATAAATTTTTTATAATGATATCAAAAAGTCTCATATTATGTAAATATAAATAACAATTATTTAATTTAAATACATTCCTAAAATATAAAATAAGAATAATTATATTAAAAAATCAAAATACTCAGATTCGTTCATCCATGATATCCTTCTCAATTACTTGAAACTAATAAATTCACAACTAAACTACCACGATTTAGAGCAATTTATATATGCTAAAATCTACCATAGTTTTATTTTAAAAACTTACTTTGAATTTAAAATAGGATATGGTAGCAAGAAAAGACATGAAAATTTGCGAAAAAAGAAGCCAAGGCAACCTTAAAAGAAAATATTTTTCATAACATGGGGAGAGTAGTGTCCTTTATGATTAGATAGATCTAATTTTTCAATAATATTTTTATATATAAGGAAAGCTTGAAGTTTAGGATTCCATCGTTCTTAATGATTTGTCAATCTATTAATTTTTGTATCTACTAATTGATTTTATGTCATAATTTTTCATGAGTAGAGTTTGTATTTATCTTCTAATGTAAACATATATAATTTTTAATCAAAAATATCTTAAGAAATATTTGAAGACTTATTACAAACTTCATGAAACTAGTCACTTTTACAACATGGGGATCTAATGATCTAGGTTATATACATCTTCCCTTAGATTCTATAATAAAGAAAAATTGAGCTATTATTTCAAACTTCATGAAAATCAAAGGTCATTAGATTTCACATAAGGGTAAGTGCACAAAGATTGGGGACCAAAAAGGGGTTTTAAGTGACTACTTTTTTGAAATTACAAAACTAACTTTGGATGAGACATTGAAGATAGTTACATTCAAATTTTGAAAATGCCATGAAAAAATAGTTGTATTGTTCCAAATCTACTTTTTAAACTACTATTTTTTTAAATGGTAAAAATTAAGGGGTTCAAAATGGGAGGCCACATAAAGTGGTCCTATTTTTTTTAAATAACATGCATGTGGGGTGCCCCCCCTAAAATGTTAACTTTCTAATGTTTCAAAAATTGCTTCAATGAGAAATTAGCTAACACCATGTAGTTTGTGCCTAATTTTTTTAATTTTTAATGAATATATAATTTTTTACTAATTGTCAAAGTGGACACATATTGAAAAATGGAAAATTGAGTGTGATCTCACTAAAAATATTGAAAACTAATTGGGTAAGTGCACCAAGATGGTTCCCAAAGAGGGGGCTTAAGTGGCCACTTTTTTTTCTTCTTCTTCTTCTTCTTTTGAAATCAAGAAATATTGACCTTGGACGTGAAATTGAGGATAGTTACACTCAAAATTTTGAGATGGAACAAAAACAAGGATCAAAGTGCTCCGAGTCTACTTTCTAAACTATTAATTTATTTTTAAAATGGTTGAGATTAAGGGGTTCAAAAGAGGGACATACACAAATTGGTGTTGTTTTTGTTAGAAAAACATAACATAGCAACTCTTGTATGACCCTAGCATGGTGAATTTTTTTGTAGTATTTTTAAAATCGCTACGGTCATAAGTTAGCTAACAATATGTAGTTGATGCAAGATTTTTTTGATAATTTTTTAATGAATATTTGATTTTTTACTAATTTTCTAAGTGGGCACTTCTTGAAAAGCAAAATTTTGGTCGTAATTGCCCTACAAATTTTGAAAAGTAATTGATTTTTTTTAAAATAAAAATTGTAGAATGGATTCTAGTTTCTAAAAATTGTAATTTATTTGAAAATTTGATTAATGGTTTATTTATAACGAAAAAACACCAAACATTACTTTTTGGCAAAAAAGAGACATACAAACAAAATAAATTATAGATAAAAGGCTTAACATTGTCAAAAAGTTAAAAAAATTACATCATTCGATAGCTGAGAGAGAACCCCATTACCGATGTGTTCAATTTTGTCGATATTGAACTAGATAGAATCCTGACGGTGAGCACAAACCCGATTATGTGAAAATTTGTAGAATTTGCAAAAAAACGTCTTTGGTCATTGGGAATGCCCTCCAAGCCTTTGGGTTGGTATTCCAAGGCAAATACCAATCCTAAGGCTAGGGGGTTCCCAAAGCAAAATATAACGCGAGCATGTTATAACACGCTCGTGTTATATCTTAGTTTTGACATGGTTTTTTGCTTCTCCAGAAAACATGTCAAGCAAGACATAAAACGATTACGTTATAACGTGTTCGCGTTATGTCTTCCTTTATATTAAATGCCACTCTAAGGTATGTACAAGATCATCATGGAAAAAATAGGCCCTTAAGTGGCGAAAAATTTCAGAAAAATCAGAGTTAGGAAACTTGATGTAAAAATTTGAATAAGTTATCTATATTATTTCAAAAATATGTAAGAATAAAATCTATAGAAAATTGAATGTAGTTTCTAAACTACTAGGTTTATTTGAAAAAAAAATCTATTTGATGAAAATTTGAAATTTCAATGCAGTAGTACTTAAATTTCAAGGAAAAAATAAGTAGGTGTCTGTCTAACCACAATAAAATGATAATATTTTTTTATAAGATTTTAGATATAAGTAGAGGACTCATGTCTCGATGTGATGCATATTTTTTTGTAATTATTTTCTGAGTAAATAATTAATTATGATTTTTTTATTACATCTTTTAAAAAAATAAAAAACTCATATGTTTGACCACCTTAACTTGGTCAAAACTTCATGAAATTCAATTTTTTTAATCCTATAGTATATGAAGCATAAAATGTAACACATGTTTCAGATTCAAAAAATGTGATACCATTTGAAAGCTATAGATGTTTTTCAATCAGCCTATCAATCAGGACTTTAGTCGTAATTCAAATAGAAAATGAATAATAATTATTTATTAAATCCAAAGTAAAGTATAATTTATATTGGTGGAAAGTTGAGAATCTCCTTTAAAAACCCTTTTCATTTCATCAATTTTGAGTAAAAGAAAAGTCATAAGCCACATACCCTACACATACCTATCATATCCCCACTTTTTGGCACATCATGATCTTGCACATACCCTCTATTGAATGTATGTTGATATATTTGTATGTTTGTATGTACATGTATGTTGGTGTGTTACGTATGTATGTATGTACATGTATGTATGTATGCATGCTTGCATGTATGTATGTATGCATGTATGTATTAGTGCATGCATATTGTATGTATTCCTATTTGTCTGTAAGATTGTATCTACACATGTATGTATGTATGTATGTATGCTTGTATGGATGTGGGATTGTATTTACATATGTATTATGCTTGTGTGTATTTATGTATGTTTTTAAAGGGATGGAGAATTTTAAGAGAGAGAGTTTTCTAGGTAGGGTGGGATGGGG
>VDFB02086081.1:172536162-172611494 GCA_007258455.2 Sequoia sempervirens | reverse complement strand
AAAAAGTAGCTTTTTGATGATGTGAAGTGTGCATGTATGATTTTTAGATTCCACCACCTTTTTCATGATATTTCCACCACCTTTGTATATATGAAATAGCAGAGTTTTCACATTGAAAGACATATAATATCAATTCAAGTTTGAATTCCAGTGATAACTGATATACAATTGAAGTTTAGAGAGGAAAAAGCTTTTGAAATAGTCAAATTGTTGAGGAGTTTGAGGAAAGAAGAAGAAAAGGATACATAATTGGGTAGAACTCCTCCATTTGAAACTCTGGTTTTTTAGGTATGTGAAGTATTTACACATTTTCTTTCATTCTATTATGGCTTGCTTCATTTTTGTTGTTTTGCATATTCCATGTTGATCATTGTTTGTTTGTCATGTTACAACCTTAGGTTGTCAATGGACATTTTAAATTACACAATTCTATACACTTTCCAATTACATTTTTAAACCACATCTCTTTGAGGAATTTTGTTATTTAACAATTGACTTACTTTGTGTATGCTTCCAAAGCTTTCATTGAGATATTTTGTCAAATAGTTAGACAACCAACTGATAGCCTTGTCTATGCTACCAAATTTTCCATACATGTCTCTAAAAAATTGGAATATACTCCTGATGCAGTAGGGGGAGACCTGCAACACACAAACACAACTCCAATCCGCAAACACAATTTTCAATTTACAATTTCATCAAGACCTTTTCATTCAACAAATTCACATTGTTCCTTGTAGCATATCAAAGTCACTCAATCGAGTATAATTCCACTCACACAACCTTTAATCTCACAAAACAACACACATTAGGGGCCCATTACAGAGCCTTTCAACATATCCAACAATCACCAATGCTTGTTTTGTACCAAATTGCACAAATCAAGTTTTCTACACTTTTAAGGGCCCAAATTAGCCCACTTTTACAAAGGGACCACCTTCAAAACTTGTCCAAATCTCCTAAAACCTTGGAGAAACACTTTATATCTATCAAAACTTCAAATTCCAGGATTAAATTGCAAAGATTCAATCATTTACCACCCAAACCATAAAACCCGCTTGCTAGGCTTAAAAACCCTAGGTTTTATTGAAAGTATCACTTGCCAAACACTCCAAAACTTGAAAATTTTTAAAACAAGCCTAGAATAACCTAATCATGCTTAATCTAACATAAAATAATGTTTCACAACTCAGAAACTCAATTTCACTCACCAAAACCTCATTTTTCTTAAGGAAAACTCAACATTTCCTCATAGGGTTTCACACCCAATCCACTTCCAGACCTCCCCTACTCTATTTCAACATTACTACACCTAAAAACTATTGTTTCCAACCCACCCCACCAAGTTACAAGCCTTACAGTAGGTGGGATGTAGTTAATACATGTTTGAGGTTTACAAACTTACAATAAACCCTATTTTAGCTAGTTAGAGAAATCTGAAGATAAATCACACAAAACTTAATGGAAAAAAATAAAAAAGGATTCAAATGAGATAAGACACAATATACTATGCTATTACACAACAAAATTAATCAAAAATATGATTAATCAAAAATATGTTGTGCGGCTTGTACCAACTGCTGCTATAATGGAAAATACAGAAAAAATAGAGAAATTCTGAGTTTTATTATTCAAATTCTTCTTTCCAATCCAAGGATCATCCTCCATTCGAGTTTCTCATAGCATTTTATAATTTTTCCCTCCTAAAAAAAAGCCACTTCAACTTCCAAAACTAACATTTGAAAGAGGTGACCGTTGGTCTCCCTCTTTAATACACTTTTACAACCCTTCACTATTTGTTAATTTGGCAACTTAGCACTTTTTGCACATTTTGAAAATTCTACTACCTAGACCCCTAAATACTATAAAAAATGACCAATTACATCACCGCATGGTCTTATAGACCTTATTAAGACAAAATTCCTCCAAAACTATAATCTAGACCTTATGACCTTAAATGGATTAACAACTTTAAATGGTGCTCCCGCACCAACTCCTCCCACATTGATAGCTCACCAATTTAAACTATTTTGGTTTTCATCTCTATTTCTAAATTACCTCATCAGTAAAGCTACCTCATCACCTATGTTGTCATATATTTTAAATGTTTCCTTGATTAGTCTACCTACAAGGGATTCTAACCCTTCTCTCCACTATTCTAAGACTCTTTATTCAAGGATAAGTTAGCAAAATGGGGAAATGTTGCACAACCAAGGCTTCTAACATCTTGATTTCAGTCTGCACAAACTCAAAAGAACAAAATGCTACTACCCCCAAATTTTATATACATTTCCCCTATCAAACCTCACCATTTCACCCAAAATGCATATTTTCACCACCAGGGCATCATGCCCAAACACTCAAACAACTTCCCCTACTCTCGGGACTCATTCAAATATCTATCCGTAACATTTTAGACCTATCCCACCTAGTTACAAAAATTACAGAGGGTGAGATAGGTTTTTTTTCATTGTGGACAACTACAAACCCTTAAAACAAACACTTTTTGAAATGATAACTTTTCATATTTTGCAAAAGTTTGCAATTTTTAACTCTCTAACGTCCTACAGGATGATTGTAATTATTTTTTATGAAGCCTTGAATGACATATATTTCATTTATTTTAATGGATACATTTTTGAGGAACTAATATTCATCTCATTACCATGCTACAGGTAAAATTATCCATCATTCCGAAGAAATGAACAAGGAAAAAACTAACAGATGAACAAATCCAAACCTTCAAAGAAAAGGAGAAAGAATGGTTGAGGGCATATCGTGAAAAGAAGAAATTGGAAACAATTGATGAAAAACAAACCAATTGAAGAGGAACCCCAACCGTAAAAAAGAGAACAAAAATTGGCAGCACAAAGGGCACGAATGCGAAAGCGTCGTGCTAGGACAAATTCAGATACCATAGTTGGAGACACACCCTCTATCGCAAGTGAATACAAAGGGACACCATTAAGCACAAGTGAATATGGAGGGACACCATCTATCGCAAGTGAATATGGTTGGACACCATCCACTGCATCTCAAGTTAAGAGTACATAATCACTCAGATTTGATGAAGAAGGTATGCCATCATCCCCACGTGAACCTCAAGGTATGTCTTCTACTCTACCCTCTATCGAAGGTACACAATCTAGCCCACCTCAATTAAATATTGATGAAATTGCTAATGTTGAGATGTATGTACCTAGGAGAACACCACCTAGAATTTTGCGTAGAAAGCCAAAGTATTTGATTAATATTGATGAGGATATTTTGCAACACATGGAAGGTAAGATTCTAGAACACACATGTAGAAGATATACTGATAAGATTTGTTGAAAGTATAGAAGATATGCAAGATGTCAACTATTTGTTGAAATGATGTAGGGTTTAAAGTATAGAAACATCATGAAGACTCTTGGGTTGAGTGTGGGTAAAACCTCACACTCAAAAGACAGTAATGTCACCTGACATGTCATTACATCGACTTTGGTAAGCTATCAAACAAAGAGAGCTCATCTCATTAAAAAGATAAGTGAACAAATGAGAATTAGTAGAAAAACTTTATCAAAAGTCGTTCAAAGATGGAAAAGAATTGAGGGCACCAATTCAAATGAATTTATGGGCATTCTCAGGGAGATTGCCACAAAAATATAAAAAAGTTGTTGAAGCATTGAGAACACTAATTGAAGAGTATTGTAAGAATAATACAAGGCCATCTCCAAATCAAAGGGATGTCGTAAGAAGGAGAATTGGTAGTCGGAACCGTGAGCCACATCAAAAGTATTTTTTGGATATGACTCAAACCCAACTATTTTTGTAAATTTAAAAATTATTATCCTAAACTTAGTATTTCTCAAAGATTTTTTGAAATGCTTAAACCTTTTTTATGTCAAGATAAATCACACACACACACTACTTGTTTCTACAGACTACATATTGAATTCTCTAACCATTATGATGTTTGTCATTCTATATGTTTAGATTTGCATACTAATGATGTTTTGGAAGATTGTGGCATAGAAGTCCCACCAAAATCTTCAAGAGAGTTCTTATCAAAAAAATTATGTGAAATAGAGGATGGCAAAATATTCTATATGACAACATGCTTGGATGGTTCATGCGAGTGTTGCGATGGCTTGCAATGAATGCCAATATGTCAACATATGGAAAGCACAAATGAGGTGGGACATAAATTAGTAGAGTTTAGGAAGTATAAAATAGTGTCATATGTTACAAAAGATGGGTCTCAAGAAAAAAGGTGTGATTTGATTATTCAACAGATTCCAGTGTATTAGTTTATGTCCATGTTTCGTGACAATATAGTGTATGAGTATGCAAGGCATACCCATAGAGCCTGATGGTTGGACACACAATTCAAGCTATGCAAGGACACCTTTCCAGTTGGAAACATAGTATCAGTAGTTGATTTTGCAAAGAATTACACTGTACAACCACAACGTGAGGTGCAGTCACAATATTACAACTCCACACAGGTTTCAATATTTGTGCACATAACATTCATTCATGCAATTGATAGTATAGAGGACCAAAGGAAGGTATTGAGGGAGTATCACTTTTATATTAGTGATGATCGTACACATTCTCCAGAGTTTGTGCAAGGTTGCTTCCAAATGTTCTACAGTGATTTATCTCAGAGGGGCATAGCATATAATTGACATATAATATGGTCGGATAACTGTGCAGCACAGTTCAAGAACACACACATGTTCTACTGGTTGTGCAAGATGCATCTCACTATAGGTGTTCAACATATGTGGAACTTTTGTGAGGCCGGGCATGGAAAGGGGGAGCATGATGGTGTAGGAGCATGCGTGAAAAGAGCATTAGCACGAGAAGAGTTAAAGTATAAAGACAGTGCAAAGTTGACAAATGCAAGATCAATCATCAAGTGGTGTAATGCTTTGATGGGTCCAGGTAATGAAGGTATGTCTTCAATTCATATATTTTTTTGGTTGATGGATGATACTAACATTGCACCATATGAGGATAGTTGTACACTAACATGATCGAGTGAGCTACACTCTTTCCTTAGCTCAAATGCAGGTTCATGGAGTATTGATACACGTAAGATGGCATGCTTTTTTTCTTCATGTACAATGCAAGCATGGAATGATTGTGAGTCAGGGGAGTGGATTGAAAAATGGTTGACAAGTCATCTTAGCCCACTTCACACGTATCACCCTCCGACGACATTGGAACTAACACAGATGGAATCATCGGTCGAATTTGACCATGTATTAGATCTAGTTCAACTAGGTAATATATCTTCTTGCTTAGTTTTTGAAATTCCATATTGTTATCTTACTTTGTATTGTATTCGTAATGTTGACTAATTTCAAGAGATTTGTTGCACATATCAATGCAGGGCATGCTTATGCAGTTATTGTAGATGAAGACAACAAAGAGGGAACTGACTTTTACTTGTGTCATTGTGTTGCAGCCAAAAATAAATTGGAAGCCCCAGTTATAGATGGAGAAAACATCAAATACCCTACAGGATTAGTTGTTGTTACTAGAACGTGGCTTAGAAGGTACCCACATAAGAGTGTTAAACATTTGCTGTTTCAAGACTTTGACACACATCATAAGATTCTTCATTACTCGAACCTTGTCTTGGCATCCAATATTTGTTTGACCAAATATGGGGGTAGACCTTTGAACAAGACCTTGTGGAAGGTCCGCAAGTCTGACCAAGAGGAAATACTTGACACAATAAAGAGTAGAGCAGACCCGGATGGTTCATTGGATTAATTTGTAAACTTGTATATGCACATTGGTTCTTATTAATTTATACTTGTATTCACGTTAATTTGTTTGATGCCAATGCTATCATCTTCTTTTACTTTGCATATCTATAAGTAACCTGGTAAACATTGATTGGTGTTCCCTTGCATAAAATGCATATTTATGAGCCATCCAAGAGAATCTCAGCCAAAAAAGTAATGCAACATCATTATTTTGATGATCTTGACGAATCTCAATTATGATTTTAAGCCATTACAAAAGTGTGTGCAAAGCTCAGTGAGGGAATTTCAAGTTATTCATTTAAAGTTAACCTTATCATGAGCACCTATGATGTAGACATTATAAGAGCATCTTGAATTTCAATATATTCTATTCATGAGAGGGGTTGTGTGCAATAGGTATCTTGGAACTCCTAGTGAAGATGTATGACCAGGAGTGACTAAGTTGAGAGACTGCCATGCCTATCTGTAAGTTCCTTCCATCTATTTTAATTTCATTTCCATTTTGGATGTTGTTTCTTTTTCCTCTTTTACTTTGCGTATCTATAACTAAACTACTAAAAATTGATTGGTCTCCCCTTGCAGAAAATGTTGATTTATGAGCCATCAAAGAGAATCTCAACCAAAAAATTAACACAACAACCTTATTTTGATGATCTTGACAAATCTTAATTATGATTTGAAGCCATTATAAAAGATCATGTGAAGCTTTGTGAGGGAATCTCAAGTTACTCATTTGAAGTTAACCTCATAATGAGCACCTATGATGTAGACATTATAAGAGAATCTCGAATGTATGAGTGACATTGTAAAAGATCTGTGAGAACATAGTACCTAAGGAATTGTAATGAGATTTACTGAAATATTGAAATTTGGTGCAGGGGCATGAAGGTTATTGAGCAAATTTGGTTCATGGAATTCTTAAGTTAGTTTTGTGTTTTGAGTTTTGTCAATTGAATAAGGTCATATTAGACCAATTGATTTATAATGTAATAAGTCATGTTAGGTACAAAAATAGCAGCACAATTGGAAAGATGTAGAATCATTTGTAATAGCTATTTAAAGCCTCTTGAAGGCTCAGACACAATGTAATTTTGCTGATAGAAGAAATTCAAAACTGAAAAGCAACATTTTCTCAGTATTTTGTTGAGTTTTATGAACTTTCTTTCCCTTGTACGGACCCGTACAAGTCCTTCTTGCTCTAAAACCTTTTGTATTGTGTGGTAGTGTGAAGTAGCTTTAGTTTGCATCATTTTGGAGGTTCTAAGACAAAATATTGAGTGATTTCTCTTCAGTACTTTGCTTCTCCCTTGATTTAACACTGTTTGCTTATTGAGGGTCTTCTAAAATGTGGATTTGACCCATTCCACTTTATGTTTCCATTGTTTCTTATGGAATGGGTCATGAAAAGTGTAATCTAACTGTACAAGGGATTTGGAAGGCTGAGAGGTCATTTGGTTAGTTTTGAGTGATGCCCTAGGGCTAGGAAGAGCAAAATGCATATGAAAATGGAGGTTTTATGAATGGTTTTAGTGAAATGTTGATGGATTTTGTTTGGTAATGGTGTAAAATGTCTATTCAGACCTAAATAGGTGTGTTGGAAATAATTTCAAAGTTTGGAAAGCTCAGTTTATGGTAGATCTAGTAAAACCCTAGTTTTATACATGAAAAGGGAGGGTTTACTAGGACAACACCCTACAAGCCTTGTGTTGGTGTAATGATCAGTGAATTTGATGTTTTGATTCACAATTCATGACTTTCCAAGGGATTGTGTGATTACACAATTTTTAAAAGGTACTTTGTTTGGAAAAGTGGGCTAATTCTAGTAGCCCTTTAGCAGGTTAGTTTGTTGGTTCTCCATGATGGCACAAAGAAAATTATGGAGATATTTTTTGAATCTTGTAGTAGGACTATGGTAAGTCTCTAGTGATGATTTTTTTCCTTTGTATGGCCTTAGCAGTAGGATAACTTCATTTGTTGAATATTGAAGGCTATAAGCCTTTTGAGTGTGTTTTGAGAAACTGGGTGTTTTAGTGATCAAAGATTGGGTTCATTGTTTGATAATTGATTAGTTGATGTTGAATGGAGTTCCTCCACCTTGAATTGCATCAACAAGCCCTCTAACATAACAAACCCCAAAATCCTTTTCTTTCATAAGTTAGGCAAGGCTTTAATGAAAACCCATACTCCAAACCTTCCCACAGCCAACCAAAGCCTGAAACACCTTCAAAAAGTTCTGTACAAGCTTAAAATTTGAAGAGATATCGCTTCCCCCAAATATTTCTTCAAACCCTAGCACTAAACCACCATTTTCCACTAAAAAATGCACCATTTGACATCTAGGGCATCACCTAAAAACCCTCTATTCACCTCCCTTGTGCACAAAATTTTGTAGACATGTTTTATAACCCTAACTAATCCTTTCCTTTGAGTTATAAAAGCATACAGTGGGTGCAAGGCTTAATATGACATTTTAATGCACTCAAAACCCTTAAAACATGGTATAGAGACCGACCCTCAGTAATTGGCTTCTAAAATGCACAAAATCACTTGAAATCCAAAAAAACCAAAACTAAAACAGAGTTAAGTCTGTTGTCCACAAAATTCAATCGAAAAGAGAGCACAATCACCCTGTACGGAATCGTACAATTCAAGGAAACATAAGATCCTAAAGTGCAAAAGGGTAGCAATTTTTGACGGGTATTACTCAAAAACCATGGCACTTACGAAATCTCCATCTAAACCTATGAGATCACATTGGGCCCCTCTACAATAACCTCTCAATTTTTTTATCTCATATTGGTTTTTCCGTTTTGTCCAGTTTTCACTTGATGGAAAAAGTTGCAAATGTAAGCAGTGGAAAGTTGCAAAATGGTGCAACTTTCCTTCTGCAACTCACATGACTAGACATACTATTCCAATGTGTCTGAATAGGTATGTTTACGCTAGGCATGGTCCTCTTTCACACCCAAACACATGAAATCACTTCGAGCTATGTTCAATTGAATCAATCCCTTAAGGGTCCAAAGCGCAAAATGACTGCAAACTTCATCATGTTGTTACTCGGGTACCATGATGCTTAGAAATTTCTCATCTGATCCTATGAGATCATGTTGGGCCCCTCTACAATAATGTCTCTTAGTTTTTGTTATCTCAGAGTGGTTTTCCCGTGGTGTCTAGTTTTCACTTGATGGAAAAAGTGTCAAATGCAAGTAGTGCAAAGTGGTGCAACTTTCATTCTACAACTCGTGTGACCATACAGACCATTTCAATGCATTTGAATAGGTATGTTAACGCTATTCATGTTCCTCTTTTTCACCCAAACATGTGGAATCGCTCTTAGCTATGTTCAACCGTATTGATCCCTTAAGGGTCCAAAGTGCAAAATGGCTGCAAACTTCAACATGTTTTCACTCAGGTATCGTGATGCTTAGAAAATTTGTGTCTAATCTTATGAGATCATGTTGGGCCCTTCTACAATAACCTCTCTCAGTTTTTGTTATCTTAAAGTAGTTTTCCTGTGGTGTCAAGTTTTCATTTGATGGAAAAAGTGTCAAATGCAAGCAGTGCAAAGTTACAAAGTGGTGCAACTTTTGTTCTGCAACTCATGTGACCAAATAGACCATTCCAATGCATTTGAATAGGTATTTTTATGCTAGGAATGGTCCTCTTTCACACCCAAACACGCGGAATTGCTCTGAGCTACATTCAATTGGATCGATCCCTTAAGGGTCCAAAGTGCAAAATAGCTGCAAACTTCAACATGTTGTTACTCGGATACTGTGATGCTTAGAAAATTCTCATCTAATCCTATGAGATCATTGGGCCCATCTACAATAACCTCTCTCAGTTTTCACTATCTCAGAGGTATTTTCCTATGGTGGCAAATTTTCACTTGGGGAAAAAGTTGTCAAATGCAAGTAGTTGAAAGTTGCAAAGTGGTGCAACTTTCGTTCTGTAGCTCGTGCAACCAAATGGACTATTCCAACGTGTAAAAATAGGTATGTTTACGCTAGGAATGGTCCTCTTTTGCACCCAAACATGCGGAATCCCTCTGAGCTACGTTTAATCGGATCAATCCCTTAAGGGTCAAAAGTGCAAAATGGCTGCAAACTTTAGCATGTTGTTACTTGGATACCATGACACTTAGAAACTTCTCATCTAATCCTATGGGATCGGGTTGGGCCCCTCTACAATAACCTCTCTCAGTTTTCGCTATCTCGGAGGAATTTTCCCATGGTGGAAAATTTTCACTTGGGGAAAAAGTTGTCAAATGCAAGTAGTTGAAACTTGCAAAGTGGTGCAACTTTCATTCTGCAGCTTGTGTGACCAAACGAAGTGTTCTAAAATGTTTGAATAGGTATTTTTATGCTAGGAATGGTCCTCTTTCACACCCAAATATGCAGAATTGCTTTGAACTACGTTCAATCGGATCGATCCCTTAAGGGTCCAAAGTTCCTAAATGATGCAAAGGCATGGACAAGAAGTTCTAACTCTTCACATGAGAGGAGAGATGTTGGATAGTACATCAAATCAGTGAGAACAAAAGTGTAATGTGTTTTAGTTTGTAGTATTCCTCTATTTCTCTACAGATGTGTGATAAATTCTCAATTCAATGATGCAAAATGATTTTTGAAAAAAGAAAGTTATGTCACAATCAGCTTTCAATCTAACAAGCAAAAATGAAAGCTCAGCGTCTTGGAATGAAAATGATTGTTTGCAAAACAAATGAATAAAAATGAGGTAGTTAAGGTGTTTCAAGTGATTTAGAGGTCACTTTTAGGGTTCCCCTGGGCGTGGGTCAAAGTCAAACTCCATAAAACATTAAAAAAATGTTCAAAAAAAAACTTTTTGGATGCCTAGGCGTGCAGGTTCTGTCTTGGTTCGCCTAGGTTCTGTCTCGGTTCTGCCCAAGTTCTCTTGGGTTTTTCCTGGGTGAACCAGACCCAAAAATGAAGGACTCTAGTCAAACCCACAGGCGAACTGAACTAGGACCCACACCAAGAGCGAACTAGGACCAAAACCAAGGCTAAAATAGAATAACCTAGTAACATAGATAATGTGTCAAGAAGTTGACTACTTCATCTACTTTGAATATTATGTTTTGCAAGTGTTGTGAAGATTATGTATCCTTTGCTTAATTGAGTTGTTCTAATCAAAGGATTAAATATATTGGAATCTTTTTTTGAATAATTTCATGGAATACCAATTGAAAACATGTTTTTTTCTTTTAGATAAAGTTGTTTAGCATCAATCAATTAATTTATTCAAGACAAACCATAAAGGATATCAATGATCAATGCTAGGGCTAACCAATTAATAAGTATACACGTGAATAAGTCAAGCATGTACATGTGAATAAGGGAAGCACAAGTAGTCACATGCACATAAGCCTTGAAGTATACACATGAATACATAGTATACACAACTTAATACAAAGTATATGCACGAATACATGTATACACATGAAAACGCGTAAGTCACAAAGTATACATTATAACACGTAAAAAGTATACACATGAATAAGTCAAACATGTACATGTGAATAAGGGAAGCACAAGTAGTCACAAACACGTAAGCCTTGAAGTATACACATGAATACATAGTATACACAACTTAATACAAAGTATATGCACAAATACATGTATCATGAAAGCGTAAGTCACAAAGTATACATTAGAACACCGTAAGTCACAAAGTATACATGTAAGTTGTAAAGTATACATAACTCATATCTATTGAACCATGAATTTATAATGCAAATATGGACACCATCGATAAAAAAGATTTGTATTAACCAAATAGCCATGTATGCATACATCAATATATGTCAATATAAGTATAAAATATAGGTAAAAAATAGCCATATAGGCTTACGAGAATGCCATATAGGCATACAATGTCAAATATATCCAATACAAAATATGTACAAAACTGCCATGTAGGCATACAACAAAGGGCCCTGGAATCAAAAGTCATTTCTCTCCATGCTCTGGAAATAAATTTTTTCCCTTTGCTTGTCGATCCGATGGCGATAATTCTGTCACTCATTTGTGTTGTGCTCGAGGAGTGCTCCTGCTACTACTCCTAGTGTTTAGTTCTTGGTGAAGTTTTAACTGCTACAATAATAAGTAAATACATTAATATATAGAAATTACATTATAAAAAATGATATATTTAACAAAATAATCACTTACCACCATCTCATGATCACTCTCCATGAGGAAAAAATTCACACGCCCATGCTGAGATGTGCTCAAGCCCTGTATAAACCATCCAAATAGAAATTAAACTACGGATAAATAATGGTTTGATTTTTCACTAGAACTAACATCTATAACAACTAATGTAAATTGAAATTTAGTAATTTGCCTCATACCTCCCCTATTAGAGCCATCAAGGATTGTATAGCGGATGAAACACCGATCTCCATTTCCCTCGTAACATTTGGAGGTGTTTCCGCCTCCAACATCTAAAAATAAAACAACAAATTATTCAATCACAAAAACTACAATAGTGATCCACGTCATGACTTATAATGTATGAGATAATGAACAAAATTTGTAGTACTTATTAAACTATATATTTCTAACTATCATGCTTACTACTTTCCCTATCCATATCTTGTTTGAAAGCACGTATTTTTAGGCTTTTACCCATAGCAACAAGCCACTAAACCGTTTGATAAAATTCTTTCGTAGACATGTACGATAACTATGGTGGCATAGAGAAGGCAGTGAAATGTTTGAAAAAATTCCTCAAAGAAATGGGGTCTCGTGGTGATGGAATGCCATTACAAACAAATGCACATAATGACATTCCATCACCATAAGACCACATTTCTTTTAGGCATTTTTTTAGACAGTTAATTTCCTTCTCTATTGTATTATTGCTTACTATTATGCTTTGATAGAAATTTTTCCAAGCATCCATAGTTTGTTGGAAAGCACCTATTTTAGGCTTTTAGCCATAACAACAAGGAATTGAGTAGTTTGATTAAATGCTTTGGTACACATGTATGGAAAATGTGGTATCATAGAAAAGGTGGTGAGATGTTCAAAGAAATGCCTCAAAGAAATGTGGTCTCATGGTGATGGAATGGCATTCCACCACCATGAGACCTTATTTCTTCGAGGCATTTTTTCAAACTACTAACTACCTTGTCTATGCTATTGCTTACTATTATGCATTGATAGATTTTCTCCAAGCATCCATAGCTTGTTGGAAAGCACCTTTTTTAAGCTTTTAGCCATAGTAGTGAGGCAATGAACTATTTTATAAAATGCTTTGGTAGACATGTAAGGAAAATGTGGTAGCATAGAAAAGGCGATGAGCTGTTTGAAAAAGTGGTGCAGGTGCACCTTTACAAGAGCATGCCTCCATGAGGAAAATTTAGGGTTTTGAGGTTGTATAGGTATTTTCATGATGTAATAAGGCTTAAATAGCCATTTTTGAGTTTGTAATGGTCTTTGGTAGTCATTTTAGGCATAAATTGTAAAGTTGCAGAATCTTAACAAAAGTTGTCAATCAATGTTGTAAAAATAAAAAAGGTGACAAGCAAATGCAATTGGAAGTTGCTCCTAGACTTATTACTTATGGTATGTGAAATAATTGCATCATTGCTTATGTTGACTTTCTAAACAACTATATTTTAGTTGAAATTTTTTCATCTATCAACATCTAGTTATTAGTTATGGAATGTGAAGTAATGCTTTGAGTGTGAATGATGTGCAATGTAATTTAATCAACGATATGAATATAAACTACACAAATCTATTAAGTATAATTCATTAGTTAAACTCTTTATTATATTACCTGCATGTAGGTTTGGGTAAATCCACTGGCATCAAGAGGTGTTCCCTCAAAACCTCCAATATTAGCCTATTCAACATACAAAATCACATATTAAAATACCATTCATAAAACAATGCTATTAACATGTAATAAATTTATAATTGTTTACTAGCTACATACCCCACCGATAGGTGTACTGCAAAAATAAGTAGGTGTTGGGCTAGTGTATCCATTATCAACAATGTGACCCTACAAGTTTATTAAAATCATAAAACTAAATTAGTTAATCTTGCATTTCAAAATAAAATTTTAATAAATTAATTTCAATGAACATGCTATCTTTTACCTTAGTATCAATGTCATATGTGTCATGCAAAATGTCAGCTTCCCTCTCCATCTCCATAGCTGCAGATGGATCCTGCGTAGCAGCCTCCTGAGTGTCGATGGCGTCATATGAACAAGTCACCCCACAATATTGACACACATGGGATCGAATCCCACCTCTTGAAGACTCCCCTGGATGGTGTTGTAGAAGAGGGCTCTCATGCTCGATGAAACTCTATGTCAAAGTGTTGATGGCCTGCAGAGTCTCTATGTCGATACTTTCCTTCACGACAAAAGCGATGCCGATGTGCTCATGAGGTGGCCTAGTGAGAGATCGTCTCACTTGCTGCATAGGATCCAGATGTGCATCGGATCTATCTTGTGCCGACCCCCCACATCTCCCCTGGAAGTCCCTCATATAAAAATAATTTGGGATTTTGTTCAAGATGAACTCAGCGTATAGTTTCCTAAGGAAATACTGCGGGACTTCACAATTATTGCACGGAGGGTAATAAAAAACCAAGTACCACATATCATAAAAAAAGTTCCTAATCTATTGGTGGTGGCACCAATGAATAGGAAACCTCTTTGCATTGAAGGTAAGATTTTGATTTGTGTGTGGGTCAGTGAATAATGAGCACAAATCACCTTTTGTAATTTTTAAATCCTTTACACCTTGATATGATAAATTATCCATGTAATATGCCCTAGCCGTCTTCCTGGACTATCTTGTAATCCAATTATTTGTTTACTAATTGAATCTACATTTTTTAACATATCTTTCAATGAAGTTGCCAAGGTCATTCTTTATGAGGTTGAACCATTTGGATCACTCAACCTCCTGATTAAATCCTTAATTTGGTTTTTTTTGTTCTCAATTTCAGTCATTAAATTTTGTTGAGTGTCAGGAGGGTGTTGAGGGATTGGTGGAGGAGCTTGTTGTTGTGGTTGATTTTGTTGTTGAGGATTTTGTTGCTCTGCTTGTTGAGGATTTTGAGGGTTTGCAGGTTGATTTTCATCTCCTACAAATTCAAAAAAATAAAAATCAAATACAACCTAAAACTAACAAATTCAAAACAAAAAGAAAACGATCCTTACCTCTCACACTTATTTGTCAACTTGGTGACATCCTAGCGATGAAATAGCAACCATTGATGAAGAAATTCACAAATTTTCTCCTCCTAGAACACAAGTGCAGAATAATGGTGGTTTTTGGCCATGGGCTGCAAACAAAACATAGTGACAAATAAAAATGAATTCGTTTTACTTTTTTTTGCTTTTATTAGGTCATAATGCGCTCATATTATGAGTTTTCAATTTTTTTAAAAAAAGTGGCCACAAAATTGCTACCCATCTTCATGCATCCACCCAATTGAAAGTCATTTTTTTAATATGTGTATAATGGAGTCTAGTTTATAAAAATGTAATTTATTTGAAATTTTGATGAATGGTTAAAAAATATAGTAAAAATTACCACAAAGTGGTTTTTGACAAAAAACGGACACACTAACAAAACAAATTAAATATGAAAACTTTAACATACTCAAAACGTGAAAAAATTATATGGTTAGATAGCTAAAAGAGAGCTTAACATTAGCGTGATATTTTTTGACTTGACATTGAAACATGTGCAAACCTTATGGGAGCACACTCAGGACTTGTCAATTTTTTATGATTTACAAAAATACATCTTTGGAAATTGAAAAGTCACTTCAAACCTTTGGGTTGGAAGCCTAAGGAAAATCCATGCCAAAGGCTTGAAAATTTCCAAATCAAAACATAATGCAAACATGTTATAATGCACTCACATTATGTTTTTCTTTGAATATTCATCTCCCTCACATTCTCTCTCCCACTCTCTATCAATCCTTCCCTCTCTATCCCTGTATTATTTTTCTCCCCTCTTTAGGTCTCTCCCTCTCTACCTCTTCCTCCCTCCTTACCGCTCTCTTAGTTCTTCTTTGGAGCCCCATCTCTTCTCTTAATCCCCTCTCTAGGTCATTATCTCTTTCTTTTTCAATTGAGGGTATAGATTTTAGGATTGAGGGTACAAGGTTTAAGGTTGAGGGTATATATTCTAGGGTTTAAGGTATAAGGTTTAGGGTTGAGGGAGTGTAGGGTTGAGGGTTTAGTGTATGGGATTTAGGGCCTAGGGTTGAGGGATAATGTTTAGGCTCTAGGGTATAGGGTTGAGTGTATATGGTATAGGGTTTAAGGTAAATTAGATATAGGGTCAAAGGTATAAGGTTTATGGTGGAGGGTATAGGGTATAGGATTGAGAGTGTAGGGTTTAGGGTTGAGGGTTTGTGTTTACAGTTGAGGGTATAAGGTATAGGTTATAGGGTATAGGGTGTATGGTTGAAGGTACATAGGGTTGATCTAGTTGAGGGTATTGGTATAGGGTTGAGGGTATAGGGTTTATGGGTTAGGGTGTATAGTATAGGGTCGAGGGTATATGGTTTAGGGTTTAAGGTCAAGGGTATGGAGTTTATGGTTGAGGATTTTGTGTATAGGCTTTAGGGCCTAGGGTTGATGGATGATGTTTAGGGTTCATATAGGGTATATGATTTAGGGTTGAGGGTATTGGGTATAGGGTTTATGGTGGAGTTTATAATGTGAAGAGTGCATATAGGGACACATATGTGCCTTATGTGATAGAGTATTTTATCTTACATATAGTAATAAAGGGTGTATCGATCATTTGAGTATTTTTTTGACATATATCAACAAATAGGATTAATAATGAATGAAATTGAGGCTAATATTTTGTGTAGTGTTCATGCAAGAGTCCAACATAGTCATTCGAGTTTTTTATTGGAAGCTAACAAAATTAATTTGCAACTTTATTTGTTCTTCCTTCTTATGGTGAATGTTAAGATGAAAATATTTGAGGTAACTATACCACCTTTGATGTTGATCATTCTACAAAATTTCTTATATTTATACACATTTAAGAGGCTTATGATATATGTGAATAGCAATGGATTTACCCAAGATATAGTAATTCCATGTTATTTGTAGGATTGAATAATGAATATAACTCCTTGTCATACATGGGGTATCCATACATGTAGCATTAGATAAAATCTCATTACATGTTAGGAAATTAGATGATCATATTTAGTCAAAACTACTCCAAGTGCATATTTGGAGGCATCAACCTCAATTTTGAAGGATTATTTCAAATCAATAAGATCTGGTGTAGGTCTTAAATAAAGTCTCTATTTCAATTGTGTGAATGGTTGTTATAGTCTCTCTATCCAAGGGAAATTTTCTTTTACTCTCATATGAAAGCTTGGTTAATAGGTCATGAATGCCAAGTGTGAGAATACCAGTACACAAAGCTCTAATAAAAGTTGGATGATCCTAAAATTCTATAATGTTTATGATATTTTTATGAGGGGGCCAATCTCTAATTACCTCTATCTTTTTAGGATCCACATAAACAAAATTCTTGTTAATAATGTATCTAAGATACTAAATCCTTTCCATACTAAAGGAATACTTTTCTAAATTATTATTATAGAGCTTATGTTATTGTAGATATGAAAGTATATATTGAACATGATCTAGATGTTCCTCCCAGATATTTATTAATATGAAATTATGTTATATACATAGAAAAATTAACAAATAAAATAGTGAGAGGCCTCAGTGCATCATTCATCACTCACATGAAGGTGGCAAGTGTATTGGTCAAGCCAAAGAACAAGGCTAGCCATTTGAAAAGTCTATTTGGATTTGAAGGTATTATTTCACACATATAATGACTTAATGATAAATTGGTGATACCCAATCATTAGTGAAAAAATTAGCCCCCTTAAGTTGATCCAAGAGGTCATCAATGCAAGGAGTTGGGTACCTACTCATTTTAGTGATCTTGTTCAAAGATCATATGTCAATGAAGAGGAATCAATTTCCATCCTTCTTATAAATAATATAAGTTTTCATAAGGTGGGGAACTTGGTCAAATGTGCCCCTTTTGAATCATCTATCATTTGATTTCCTCATTCTCTAAGATTCATCTTCTTTATCTAGTGGCCCATTTGGTAATGGTGTCCTTGGAATGAGATCAATCAAAAAAAAAAAATGTAATAGTGTAGGGTTCCCCTCGTTAGTGAGGTGAATACATCTTGATGCCCTTTAATAGTATCTATTCCATCTATTTTTTGTTTATTCGTAATGGTTTCTTTTACTTGAGTAGTTACTATAATTGATCTTACCTCCATATACATACACACACACACATGAACACATATAAGAGTATTAAAAAGGAAAACATATAAACCTAAAAAAGGTTGAAACCAACATTAACCTTGCCAATCCATTTTCTTGAAAGTTTATAGATCGTGTCAAAAATAAAATAAAATAAAGGGATATATATGACAGATATAGTTATAAAATAATTACTTCAAAACTTAACCATGCAAGGCTTGACATGATCTCTCCTTGGAGTAGCTTGTCCTACTACATGAATTGTGGCCTCAATACGGTCACATAACCACAAACAGTCATCCCTTGAATATGTCACTCTTGTAATGTTAAAAATAGAATTTAAACAATATATTAAAAAAACACCAATAATAGATTGTGTAACATTAGTATGATTACTTTGAGTCTAAACAATAGAATTAAAAGAATGAAGAAAAATAGAGAATATAGATTGGGTTTCTAAATATTTCAAAGTTTAAAAATCTAATATAAACTATCTATTTTATTATTATAAAATATACAATCTAGTTTCTATCATATAAAACATCTTACAATATGGAATATAAGTACTACATATAAAGTTATATCACAATATATATTCTAAATAAATATATTAGATAATAATAGTATGGAGATCAAAGTTTCTAAATATTTCAAATTTATTATCTATTATTGAAGATAAATTCATATTAGTTGTTAACACTTGCACTCAATTATTTTAATGCTCTAACAGGGTTCTTTTTATTTATTCTTTCATGTACATACATACATATATACATATGTGTGTATATAGATACATATACTTATATACATATATATACACATATGACATATATACATATATACATACACACATACACACATACACACACATACATATATACTAATGTTTAACTACTTGTCTATTCTTTAAAAAAAATTATTATTATTTTGAGTTTAGTATATTGACTTTTTTTTTTGAACTAACACACTCGCATCATTACATTTCATCCCTTAATTTCAGTATAGATAATATCTATAGGCATAATAATTATTTAAATAAAAGATAAAATAAATAATATCTAAAATAAATAACTTTTAATTGAAAATTTTAATTTGATTTCATATATATAATAAATAAAATAATTTTGAAGAAAAATAAATATAATTTTATATATAGCTTAGTTATGTATCTATATTTAAATAATAAAATAATTTTATATCTTATTATTAATAAAACCTTATAAAAATGAAGATTTGGATATAGTTGTTTAATAGAATGGTCAAATTCTTTTATGTTCCTTCAACTTCAACAACTTATTAAAATTGATATTTGGAATCTCAAAATGACTATCTTTAATGATTTGTATTAGCATTAAGATTTCTATAAATTTAGTAGTTTATCAAGGTCAAGGTGTAGTGGTTATATCAAATATGACTTTT
This sequence comes from Sequoia sempervirens, assembly GCA_007258455.2. NCBI lineage: Eukaryota > Viridiplantae > Streptophyta > Pinopsida > Cupressales > Cupressaceae > Sequoia > Sequoia sempervirens. Next base: position 172,591,980 of record VDFB02086081.1, on the reverse strand, counting down.
TGACTTAATTATATTTGTAGGGTTGGATGCAAAAATATGGATACAATTGTATAAGAGTGAATTTGCACCCTTTATGCAAATTCCCATTTTTCGTTTCTCCACTTTAGAAAACCAAGTTTGAAGGCTTAATTACACATAAGCCCACTACTTGCATCCCACTTGGTGCCAATTTTGAGAGTCGGTGGACACATTTCTGTCAGGGACACCCACACAGCACACAGACATCCACGCGACACGCTTATGTCCCTGACAGATTCCTATGGCTGAACCTACAGAGGCGTTACACTTCTCATTGGGAGTCAAGTTGTAACACTCTCTTTGACCAACCGACCTGAATATGGTTGTTTTTCTTCATCTCCTCTTCAAATTTACTCCTTCAACAAGCATTTCATCCTCTAAGCATTCAGTTGAACTTCTTCACTTCATTCACAAGCTCACTTTCATACTCTTGCACTCACTCCAAGCATTCCAAGCACTCAATCACTTCGATAGAGAAAGTTGGGGACAACACCATTGCAACAGAGGCTCGAGTACTCTCATTTTCTCCCCCAAGTAGCCTTGAGTACTCTTAGTGGAGGTGGTAAGATTCCCTTTCCTCTCCTCTATCACTTGGTTGAGTAAGCACACTTAATGTTTTGTAGTGTTTTTGGAATTCTTTATTATAGTACTTCCTTTATCATACTTTCTTTCTTGGTTGTCCGTGGAGGTGGAAACACCTAAACAAGGGTTTGACTGAGGTAGGCCCCTATATAGCCCCCCAACATTTTCCTCTTTTTGTGTGTAGGTGTATGTGCTTTGCGGAGCTAGTTGGTGAATAGGCTCTTCTACAAAATCATCTGTCACCCTAGCTTTGGTATATTTTCTTTATCACATTCATTTGTACTTCTTGTATTTCATAGTGTTGTTTTTCTATTTTAGAAGTTGCTAGCTAGGCTACTAGCTCATTTTTTGATAGTTCACATTATACTTTTGGTCGTCTGGTCGTACAGATGCCAACTCACTTGAGAGACGCCAACACATCGCGCTGTCATCCCGAAACTATTCTTTCGTCCTTGGATAGAGAGCTATTCGAGATATAGTGTTGAGCTTGAAAACCAACTAACCTAGCCTCACTTTGAATCTCGAGATTACAGAGTGGTTGCAGGAATTTATAGTCCTCATCATTCTCATCCTCATATCCTAACACCTCATTTAGCTGATCTAAGTTAGGGAAACCTTTCGCATCTTGGCCCTCCGTGACTTAGGGCCTTACACGTGGTGGTCCCCCTCTCTTACATTTTTGGTGAACCCAACGTGAACCAACGTCTATTCATCCATTGGTGTTGAGACCTCTCTCGTGTACCTCTTGACTGTTGTGTTCTTGAGTGTTGTGAAGGTTTATGAGCATTACAACCTAGTCTACAACTTCTAGGTATATTGTTAGGAGAAGTATACGACACCTCCCAATGGAAAGGATGAAGGTCTCTACTGGTTTCACTACAGGCCTTTTCTCTGGTCTTGTCGTTGGTCTATCCGTACAAGAGTAGTTGTCAAGGAATGAGATGGGATTCGTTGATGAAACTGATCACATTCCCACTCCCCCTGCATCTCCTACACCATCATTAGTAGATGAGCATGAGGCCATTCAAATTCCCTCAGAATATGTCTCTACCCTTGCTAAAGGACTGGGTGACTTAGAAAACCACTTGGAAAGAAATTCGAAGATGGCTAGAGCCGCTCGGTTTGTTAGCGAGTTAAAACAAATGATGGATAAAGATCGAATAGGACATAGAGCTTCTAACTAGCCTCCTCGGTCTCGCTGAAGCATGTGCTCCTTTGAACAATCCTAGCTTTGTAAAAGGATCCACTTTTGAAGAGCGTGAGTGACAGGAGTATCAATGCCTCCCACGTCCGTTTACATGGCCGATGTGGTCCCCTCTATCAATATCCCTTTTGTCTCTGAACAACCCAAAACTATCAAAGTAAACAGGGTCCCCTTGGGATTTAGCTTCACGCCCCTTGTCACCTCTAGTGGTGGAGGTTTTGGTGGGATGAGTGGTGGGGGATTTGGTAATGATGGTGGATTCAGAAGCGAAGGTGGTGCTGGTGGAGGTGGTTTCGACGGAGGTCATTGTGGTGGCTTTGGTAGTGGTTCTGGTGGAGGTCACATTGGTGGCAGTTCTGGAGGTGGCTTTGGTGGTGGTTTTGGAGTCTGGCCCTCTATCTTCTAATGACCCTATTCTAAACACTCTTCTAGAGAATATGGGTAAGATGCAAACCCAATTAGCAAGTCTTTCCCAAGTCTCTGCCTAGCCTATCTTCCAGCCTTTCTTCTGACGCAACCTATTGTTAGTTTCTATCTTGAACACTCCCTTCCCCCAAGGAATGGAGATCTCTAAATTTGAAAAATATGATGGTAAAGGAGATCCACAGACACACGTGTCTACCTTTAACACCATGTGCACCGACTTCTTCCATCACGATGCATTGATGGCCAAACTGTTTCCCCAATCTCTCAAGGACATAGCGCTCGAGTGGTACTGTTCCTTTCCTAAAAATTCCATTTTCTCATTTGACCAACTTGTAAATCAATTCCTTAGACAATTTCAAGAAAACATCAGGCCGAAGATGACCTTTTCAGATCTTGTTTGATGTAAACAAGGAGATAATGAAAAAATCACCAATTTTATAATGAGCTACCAAGTGCTACTTTCACAAATCTCATATCAGCTGCTCGATTATGACATGTAGAAGGTATTCATAGGGAACTTACAAAGGCCTTGGCAAGAGAAGTTCACCCTTATGAAATACCCTTCTTTCACGCACTTGTGTGCAACCTTTGGAGAGTACCAACAAACAATTATTCAGTTCAGGGGATCCTCCTCGGGCTCCCGTTGTGAGGGAGATTCCATCGTATCAATCTTTGGGTAAGGTAAGGCCGTTACAAATGTAGTTGCTGCTACTAATAACAATGACCTCAAACATAACTGAAAGTTCATAAAGTTATTGGAATCTTATTCTTCTATCTTGCAGAAGCTGTTGAAGGATAAGATTGTAACCTTGCCAAATCCTAATCCTGTTAAGGAACTTTACCCTAATTGGTATGATGGGAGCACTTATTGTCAGTACCATTGAGTTAATGGACATGATACCAAACGCTGCATGTGGTTGCATCATGAGATACAGGACCGCATCAAGGATGGTACCATTCATCTTGACGGGAATAAACAAAATGCTAACAAATCAGTGGCGGAAGCTAATAGTGAATTGCAGATATACACAGACCTATTTTTGTCACACTCCACTAACATGATTGTCGATTCCACTAATTTTGTTACTCAACCCGAGGCTTATGTTAACATGGTCACGGTGACTTCTATTTCTCTACCTGCACCCGGTTCACTGGACATAACATTCACATCACAAGATTTTCCCTTAAACAATAAACTCTTGCCTCTCTATATACCTAATTGTGTCAATGGTAACACTATGATAGGAGTCTTGGTAGACCCCATGAGCCACGTGAATGTTATCATAGAGGAAACATTGGTGTTAAATTTGTTACAAAGGGAAGAATATGAAGAAATAAAATCTACCATCCATACACACGATGGTATGTGTCTCAAACCTTACGGCTCAATAACTTTGTCTGTCCTAGTTGGACCCAGGCTTGTTGACACAGTTTTGGATGTTATCCTAGAGTCGGATCTGTTCAGGTTGAAGCTAGGAATACCTTGGATAACTTCCATGAATGGAATCACCTCCGTTATTCACAAGCGTTTAAAATTATCCCATGAAGGTGTTGTGCATGTAGTGTATGACATTGGATATCAACCCTTGGTATCCTATGGTGGATATCTATTGGATCACCTTTGGCCCGCCCTAGTTGATCTGCTTCCTCAGAGAATGGACCTACTTTACAAGAATTATGTAAAGAATAAAACTAGGGGCCAAGGACAGTCGAAACTAACCCTTCCCACAATAAAACATCGGTTGCCTCCTCTTCCCGAGAGAAGGAGAAGCTTGTATCAACTGCTCTCTCTTCCCAAAAGGGAGGGGAGAAGTCCACGCTAACTCCCTCTCCTTCCCATAAAGGAAAATAGAAGGTTTTCTTTTCCTGGACCGCCTCATCCTCTTTCCTTTCTTGGGAAGAGTATTGGATGAGTAAGCCCAGTGGCTATCCGTTAAGTCTGATGATTCCTCCTTGGCTCAGGCCCAGGTTCAGGATCTCAGATCTCTCTAAGGAATACCCTAGACCTGTTATGCCTTGCATAACCACCCCATTTTATTTTGGAAAAAAATAGGGTCCCCCTTTTTTTTTTGTCTTTGGTTGTTTGTTTGGGTCTTAGGAGTTGTTTGTTTGGATCCTAAGTATTTTCTTTCTTTTGCTTTGGCAGAAGTAGATCGGAAACCAAATATGGATTCTAAACTTTTCACAAAGTTCCTAGTTTGGATTTTGTTCCAACTCCGGGTCTACCTTTTCTCTTTCGTGTTTTCGTTCATTGTCTGTTGGTTCACTTGGCACTCTTGGGTCAGTTTTTTTTCCTTTGAGTTGTTTGTCATTTTCGTTGTGTTTCGTTTGGTCCGATTAGAACCAGAACCATAGTTGGAACAAAACTTGGAACTTTCTCAAAATTCCAAAAGTGGTTCCCATTCTAATTTTGGCTTCGCTCGTTTGCCTTGTTTTTGTTTTTGTTGTTGTTTGGGCTGGGTATGGTTTTCATTCTGGTCTTTCTTCCCTTCGTGCTTGATATTTTCATTGTTTCTCATTCTTTTGTTGGGACCAGAGCCGAAATTGGGACTGCACCTAAAACTTTGTAAAAGTTTCTGGTTCAGTCTTGGTTCCATCTCTGCCTCCAATGTCTGTGCTTGCTTGTCCTTTCCACGAGACAAGAATTGGAATGAAATTTGGGTGAGAAGGCTTTTCAATATTTTCTTGTTCCAGTTCATTCCTGAGTCTACGTTCACCTTACTTTTGATGTTCTTGGGAGTTGACTGTCTATTCACATTGTTTACTCCACCTATGACCTACTGCATTAATGACATTAATTGCAGCATCTTCACATGCGCGAATTGATTTTAAATCTCTAATTATGTTTAATTCACTCATTATCTTTGTTATTCAAGACATTTAAGCGTGTTAGAGCCAAGAAGACCTCGACGAGCGATTTGATTGCAGAAGCTAGTTGCGAAGCAAATCTTGGTTAGATTTTTGTCTTTCCTTAGGAGCATTTTGAGGTAGGGTTTTCTTTTCTTCTCTTTTTTGTTTTCCTATTTTGTGTTGTTTCATTGTTGTGTCATTATGTTCTGACACGTTCGTCGAAGGTTTCTTTCTGGGAATTCTTCGCCCATGGTTTGTTTGTTTTGTTTTTTCTTCCTTTCCCGTTCCGTTTTGCTTGTTTTCCATTTTTCCATTTTTCATTGTTGTTCCATTTGTTGTCACTTTCGTGGCAGGTGCGCTTTGTCATGCCCTAGGTCTTTCCTAGGGTTTTCGATTTGAAAGGTTTTTTGTGCTTAAATGATGAATTTTGTTTTGAAAATCCTTTCCTCTTTTTAATCATGTTTTGACTCTATGATTTTTGTGTTGGGTTTTTTTGTGATGCCCTAGTTTTTAGAGACAGTGTGTCGAGCAACCTAGGGTTTGCTCGACAACCTTTACAAAATGGTCTTTCCTAGGGTTTAAATTTTCTTTAGTACGATTGAGCTATTTAGGGGGGTAATCCCTTCTATTTTTGATTTCCTCATAAGCCCATGTGACCTAGGTGTTAAAATCCATATGACTGTTCCTTTGGAAAGTTCCCTCTATTTTGCATATTAAATTAGTGGGGGCAAACTCGACAATAGACTCGTCCTAAAGTTGTTTTCCATTTTGACTAGTTCCTAAACTAGTTCCACTTCCGGTCATTACTGTTTTAATTTTTTATACTTATCCTTGCACAGAATCAGAGTCAGGGTGGAAGTTGAATTTGGAACTAGGATTAGTTTCTGGTTTTGTTTTCATGCTGGAGAGATGGTTGGATAAGCTCAATCAAGAAGTTGATGATGTTCTTGCTAATGGTTTTAAGACTCACAAGGCAGCTCTGGAGTTAGTAGGGAATCTAGATCAACGTACCAAAGATCTGGATAAGCAAGATGAGGAATATAAAGAATATGTTAAAAGGCTTGAGGAGATTGATAAAGTACCTAAGTCAACTTTGTTTGAACATTCAATTCTTGAGGAGGATAGTGCAGATTTTGTTGAGAAAACTGTGAGTATAATAAGATATAAATCCAAGGCTATTCATGTGCATCAAGATGAAATTCAAGAGATGAGTAAGGATTTGAACCAACAAATTGATGAATGGGAGGCAATTATAGCCATTCTAATCAATCTAGATACTTCAGTTGAAGAAGGCATTTCTTTAGATAAGATGAGGGAGAGATGGAGGGGTAGATTTGAAGACATAATGCAAAAAGGAGATGATGGGGAAGATCTATTATTAGATCAATTTATGAATGTTAGGGAAGAAGCAAAGGTTGCTGAAAAGGAATTGATTAAGTTGAAGGAGGTACATAAGTTGGTTTTAGCCAAATTAGGGAGGATAAAATTTGAAGATGATTGGTTAGATGGACCTGATGCGGGTACTCTTCAACAAGTGTTTGACAACTATGATGAATATGTCCTTGAGCATGGAACACAAGGATAAATTGGCAACATAGCACCTTCTCTTAACTAGACACAACATCTCCTTTTCTCCTCTTTTGTAGGGCTTTGATGTGGATTTGAATCCAATTCTCTTTTTTAGTTCCACCCTCTGTTTTGAATGCTAAAATTTGTGTAATATTTTGCTCTAGTCTTCTAAATTTCAAATAGTTCAGTTCCTCATTCAGTTTTGATTCCTTGATTTGGGGATCTAGATTCCAAATTGGGAGGAATTTGTGCATACTTGACATATATTTATTATTTGGTTCGATTTTAAAAAGGTTGGTTGATTGAGCAAGTTTAGCCACTTGATGATAGTAGATAGGAATAGTCTTAGGTTTTAATATTTGTTAAGTAGATACTCTGAAGTTTCAAGTAAATTTAGATATAGTTTTATAGCTTTGTACAAGTTTTATTTTATCAAGTTGGACTTATTTGATAATTAATGATATATAATCAATCCATATGCCAGTGATTTTGTTGCGCCTAAGTGTTTCTTATTTGATGAAAGTTAATAAAAGGAATTGGATTTAAGATTACTTCATTAAGTTATCTATGAATGAATTGTTGTTACATCTATTTGATTTGTGTTTAATGATGAGCGAATGGTTTGTTTCAAATTTTTATGTAGAAAGTTTGGTGAATAGTTATGGTGATTGAACTAGCACTATGGATGCATGCAATGGTATAGATTATTCTATGGATTGTTTCATGTCATGGTTGTGATTGGATGAAGAAATACTCATTGTTGGTATGCATGTCTAGATGTTAAGTAGTGTTATTCATATTCTTTTGTTTCTAAAGCTCTGATCTATCTCTTTCTTTTATTTGAAACCCCCAAAACGTAGAATAGCTGACTTTATGCAGTTTTGTTCCTTGTTACCACCAAAGGCCCCTTGCAAATTACATTTATATTGACCATTGAGCGACATCAACATAATTGAGAACCAATTACCAAGACCATGGGAGTTAGATGGCTACATGTTATCTTTCTTTTTAAGGAGAAATAGAGTAGTAATATTTTGTTTAATTTTGTTGTGTTGTTTTGACCCTCAATAGATCTGGCACTAGAAGGAGGGCCTAAAGGAACACACTAGCTCAAATTGGGTCATTCTCACTAGATATGTACGAGAGAATTCTTAGATCTTCTTAGGATCCTGAATCATTGGTCAAACTCCAAACCCCTGTCAGGAATAGGCCCCAGGCTTGTAGAGTCTTGATTCCACCATTATCACCACTTCCCACCCCACCTGTGTTTTCACAGAATCCATCCATATCACCTCACATGCCAAACTCACCCATTCCACAACCAACTCAACTAGTATCACCACCAAGACCTGTGGCTTACTTTGTCAATAATCCCTCACCACTAGGGAATATCGCTGGGGGGATACACGATCTCCCCAAGAACCTAAAGAGGTTCTATCCTAAGTACATGCATGGAGAATCAAGGAGTGTCAAGGATCACACAAATGCATTTAAGGATGCCTGTACTCATGCTCAGGTGGCTCATCATGATGTTGTGTGCAAGTTGTTCCCCGATTCTTTGGGTGACATGGCATACAATTGGTACCTAAATTTACCCCAAGGGTCTATTCTAAGTTGGACAGACTTGGAAAACACCTTTATCAATCAGTTTAGGGTTTATGTAGATCCTGATATCCTCTACCACCAGTTTCCCACAATAAGAAAAGAGCACCATGACTTAATGCCTTTATTCAACACCAAGTTTCAAAGAATGTATCAGAGGTTACAGGACCCCTACCTGGTGGCTGAGAACATTTCCATTTTGGCGTACTTAAGAGTTGTGGATCCTTTGATTGGCCTGTTCTTGAAAAAGACATATAATGCTAACAAAATTGATTCTTTGGCTAAAGTATATCATCTGGCCATTCAGCTGCAACAACATATAAGTTTGCAATCTGGGAGTCTAGGAGGATTTCTTCCTCCTATAGGATACCAAATGCCCAATCCACCCCCTTTATTCAACACGGCCCCAAGGATGTCTTATTCCAAATACGAACCAATGTCCGAGTTCCAAACTTCACCTCCTTTACCATTTTTTAACAATGGTCCCTAGGACTCCTCCCAACAAAATCAAAATTACCAAAATCAAGTTGGAGGACCAAATTTTGCTAATCAAACACCTGTAGTAAAGACTACAAAAAGTGAAAAGAATCTACAACTAACAAATGAGATGGAGACTCTCAAAAAGACCCTATCTCAGATGTCTAATGACATGGATCAACTTAGACAAAACCCCCCTCAGAACTAGAACCAAGGTTTTCAGAATCAGGAAGGATATTGTAACCAAATTTCTAATCAAAATCCCAACCAAAATTTCAACCAGAATTATAACACCAACCAGAACACCAATAGGAATTTCCAGAACCAAAACTCCTCTAATCAAAACTATCAAAATCATAATAGAGGATACAATCAAAGGTCTAACAACAATAGGCCATGGAATACTATACCTAATAACAAAGGAGTTTCCCACAATTAGCAAGCAGGTGAGGAGAAGCAACACACTGCTAATGTAGAAGACCTCAACTTTATGACCAATTGGTGTAGGTTACATGATACTGCGTCTCATTCTAAGATGAATTTCCCAAAGATGGAAAAGATGGTTAAAATAGCCCAAGCTGATGCTCCATTTCAAGGTGAATCCAAAAAACTTGGTGGATCAACGGATGCTGCCATGGCCTATGATATTTTTGAGGAGGAGAAACCATTTCCTAATTAGGAAGAGAATAAACAAACAAAAGATTTGTATGATGTCCACGCTTTTCAAACCAAGGGAGGCCATTTACTTAGAAATCAAAATAGAGGGCCATTCATGACCTCTACCCCTCCTAATAACATGGTCTCGCCAAATCAAAACGTAGGAAATAGTCCACCACCACCAAAGGGACCACCAGATTCTCAAAAAAAAGGTAATCCACCTTCTTTTCTAACTATCAGGTTAGGAATGATTCAAAATTTTATTTCATTGCAGAGATGCAGAGGCAAAAGACTTCAATGTCATTCTTTGATGTTTTGAAATGGTTCCCTGATCAAAAGGAAATTTTGTTGAAAGCCTTGGGGAAAGTAGATAGGTCAAAAGGAAAAGAAAAGGAGAGTCCCTCTAATGAGATGAATGCAACACTTTATAAAGGTAAGACTGGTACTCCACCTTTCTTGTTGAGTTTAAGAATTTTTGGAAATAATCTACACAACTGTTTGTTAGATTCTGGGGCATTGGGAAACGTCATGCCATTTTCAATTTGTAGGAAGTTAGGTTTGAGTCCACTCCAGACAAATAAAAAGTTTATCCAATTGGATAAAACATAAGTCAATATGGTAGGAGAGCTTAAAAATATCCATGTATAGATTGGATCTGATCCAAGGATTCAAACTTACATGGATGTCCAAGTTGTTGATATCCCAGAAACCTATGGTATGCTCTAGAGAAGAGATCTAATGAAAAGTCTTGGGGGATATTTGTCTTTGGATTTATCACACATGTGGCTGCCCTGGAAGGGGATAGCAAGCCAGATCAGAATTGAAAGTGAGCCTAGGCTCAAACACATGATCACCAAGTATGATTCCCCTAATGAGGTAGCCTATTTCAAAACCGAGATAGGAGTTTACAAGCAGGAGGAAATCATGACATTTTCTATACTCCATTCTGATGACCCACCCCTTCTAGAACAAAATGACCCAATGATGACAGTTAATTAGCAAGTCCTTAATAAAAAAATTGCAACAAGATAGGCTAGTACTGGGAGAGGAGGTTGATATGTGGAGTCTGTTGCTTCCCAATCATTGTAGGGTCCATTATCAAAGTCATTCTGAGTTAACATGCCAAACCTGTATAGATATCTTAATTCATGTCTCCCAGGTTGAGGAAACTTGTGAATGTTCACATCGAAGCTCCACCAATAAATTTTCATTTCAAGCAAAAGATGAAACTATCCTTACTAGAGCTAGTCTTGCTCAAGAAGAATCATCTTCTCAACTCGGGAAAACACAGGTTCTATGCTCTGAACTACAAAGAGAGAATGAGGAATCTCACTCTTTGCAAATTACACCTACCCCAAAAAACATTCCAATTCCCAAGGCATTGGTAAAAAATGTACTAACTCCTGATCTAACCCAAGAAGAAGTTCATAAATTAGTTCCTGATCAAATTTTGAATCTAGAAGAGCCTTCTAGTGAACTGTGCCCCCAATTACCTTTGATACTTGATGAACATCAACAGTCTGAGCTGCCATGTGCTTCTAGCAAGAAAATACCTATGGACCTAAAGAAGAAAGAGATCCCAACTCCAGATCAATTGTGGGGTCTAAAGTTTGACGACTCTAAGTCCAAGTCAAGAAGCGAAGCATGGATAGAATTAACCAATCCAAAGGGGAAGACTTACTTTGCTTCTTACAAATTACATTTTAGATGCACTAATAACATAGCAAAGTATAAAGCACTTGCTTGAGGGCTGATGTTCTCCCATCAGAAGAAAGTTACATCTCTCATGGTGATGGGGGATTCTGAAGTAATTATCAAGCAGGTTCACAACCAATATACTTGCCATAACAAAAGATTGGATGCCTAGAGAAATAGAGTTTGGAATCTGATTGAGGACTTTGAGGCTTCACTTTGATTCCTAGGGAACAAAATTAGATTTCAAATGCATTGGAAGTAATTGCTAGTACTTTGGAGCCTATGCAGGACTCCAAATTGAAAATATTTTTAGTTGAACTAGTTTCAATCCTAGCAGTCCTAGATAATGTCCAGAATTTTTAGGTCTTCAATGATGACCAACACATACTCGCCTTCTTGGAAAGTTCTGATGTCTTCAAAGGACAGATCATAGATGAATCAGATAGGGATCAAGGAGAATGGGACCCCGAAGGTTGTGACACTAAAGGAGTGATGAATTTGAAAAACAACAACATTCCCAAGGGTATGGTAGCTTTAGAAAGAATATTTGATTCTAATCCTCGGGCTCAAGAGAGAGTACCAACACAAAGTGATGGAGGGAAGTACAAATCCATTAATTTGGCTGATTCAGGTCTCGAAAGAAACATTCTTATAAGCAAGACCTACCCTGAGGAGATCAAAAATGAAATAATTAAGGTGTTAAAATAAAACATTGCAGCAATTTCCTAGAGTTATGAATACCTAAAGACTTTTGACACCTCTGTAATCACACATACAATACCCCTGAAGCTAGAAGTGAAGCCCTTCCGTCAAAAGTAGTTCCCAGTCAATGCTTTGATTGAGCCATTAATACAGAAGGAAGTACAAAAGATTTTGTCAACAAGAATAATTTTCCCAGTACGACACTCCATTTGGGTTGCCAATTTAGTTCTAGTACGAAAGAAAAGTGGTGAGATCAGACTGTGTGTTGACTTTAGGAACCTCAACAAAGCCTCAAAAAAGGATAACTATCAACTTCCTTCTCTGGATGAGGTGTTACAAATTGTCAACGGATCTCAGATGATGTCATTCTTGGATGGCTATTCTAGGTATAACCAAGTGCTTATCAGCCATGAGGATAGGATGAAGACTGCCTTCACTACAAAGTGGGGTACATTTGCCTATCACAAAATGTCGTTTGGACTTACCAATGTTAGAGCTACATTCCAACGCAACATGGACATAACATTCAAGGATCTGATAGGTAAGTGTATCATAATTTATGTAGATGACTTAAATATTTTCTCTAAAAACAAGAAGGACCATGTTGTTGATCTAGCAACAGTCCTTAAAAATTGTATAAGCTATGGAGTCTCCCTAAATACCAATAAATGTGTCTTTGGAGTTTCTGAAGGGAAACTTTTGGGACATGTGATATGAGAAACGAGAGTATCCATAGACCCTGATAGAGTTGAAGCCATCTTGAAGTTGACAATTCCAGGTAGTAAAAAGGAGATGAGATCCTTCTTTGGAAAGATTAATTTTTTAAGAAAGTTTATAATGGGATTTGCAAAAATCGTGAAGCCACTTAATGAGATGATGAAGAAAGATGCAAAAATAGAATGGAGTAATGAGGAAAAATCTGATTTCTCGTAGATTAAGCAATCAATATATGAGGTGCCAGTCCTAACCAACCCAAATTATCTAAAGCCATATATTCCTTTGCATTTGACCATTCATGTGCAACTTTCTTGACTCAAAGAAGAGGAGAGGGAGATGAAAGGCCAATTACTTTCATGAGATCCCCATTCAAAAATGCAAAGATCAGATACCCACCCCTCAAGAAGTAGGCCTTTGCATTGGTTTGAGCATTAAAGAAATTCAGACTTTACATTCTCAGGAGCCATGTTGTTGCCATAGTTCCTGACCCAACTGTTAAATCTTTACTTATGCAGAGTGAGTTAGGGGACAAAAGAGGAAAATGGATGGCTATTTTGCAAGAATATGATTTAGAAATCCATCCAATGAAGCTCGTCTGAGGATAGGGCTTATCAAAGGCTATGGCAGATGTTGAAAAAAATATCACTTTCCAACAGTATACAGTGCAGTCATTCACCAGTGATCTGTGGTATATAGATTTAATCTTCTTCCATTCAATAATAGATGTCCGGAGGGAATGAATGCTACCCAGAGGAGGGCACTAAGGATGAAGAGTTCCCACCACATGCTCAAAGGAGGATCTCTCTACAGGAGAAATTATGAGGGAATTTATTTGAGATGTTTATATCAACAGGAAGCCAAGCATGCTATTGTTGAATTTCATGGTAGACATGGCATAGGGCACAAATCAACGGATTCATTGGCTCACCAAATCCTTAGGTCAGGATATTATTGGCACCATGTTTTTAGAGATGCACATCAACATGTTAGAACATGTCACACTTGCTAGACCTCTGCACCCAAGGAGCGTAACCTTGCAATGCCCTTGCAACCGGTTTATGAGGTAAGACCATTCGCCCAATGGGCATTGGATTTTGTAGGGGTGATTAATCCTAACTCTTCTGTAGGACACAAGTTTATCTTAACAGCTACTAACTACTACACACACTTGACTAAGGCTCAACCATGCAAAAATAACACCATAGAGGTGGTGATCAGATTTCTTAATGACAACATTATTACCAGGTTTGGAGTACCCTTTCCCTTGGTATGTGATAATGACCCTGCTTTTTCATCTGCTAAATTTATACAATGGGCCTATGAGCATAAAATCATTTTGAAATATTCATCCAACTATTACCCATAGGGAAATGGTGTAGCAGAGTCTACCAACAAGAATTTGTTGGATGTAATAAAGAAATTACTTGAAAACAATCCTAGAGACTGGCATACCCAGTTGAGATTTTTCTTATGGGCAGATCAAACCCGTATTAAGGTTGCTCTAGGAAATTCCCCCTTTAAGTTAGTCTACGGCCAAGAGATGGTCTTCCCCATACAGCTGCAGATACCTGTTCTCAATTTTATGCAAGAGTTTTATGCAAAGGATGATTGAATTGAGGTAAGGCTAAGTAATCTTTTAAGCATGGAAGAACAGAGAGACGTTGCTCTACAACAGTTCTTCAAGCATCAGGCTGTTGTCAAAATCTTCTTTCTCATAGATTAAGCAATCAATATCTGAGGCGCTAGTCCTAACCAACCTATATTATCTAAAGCCTTTCTATATCTATTCCTTTGCATCTAACCATTCATGTGCAACGGTCTTGACTCAAAGAAGAGGAGAGGGAGATGAAAGGCCAATTTCCTTCATGAGTTCCCCATTCAAAAATGCAGAAGTTAGGTACCCACCCCGGAGAAGCAGGCCTTTTCATTGGTCCGAGTAGTAAAGAAGTTTAGACATTACATTCTCAAGAGCTAGGTTGTTTCCATACAGTCCCTAACCCAACTGTCAAATCTTTACTTATGCAGAGTGAGTTAGGAGAGAGAGGAGGAAAATGGATGGCTATTTTGCAAGAATGTGATTTAGAAATCCATCCAATGAAGCTCGTTTGAGGGTAGGGTTTATCAAAGGCTATGGTAGATGTTGACAAAAATATCACTTGCCAACAATATACAGTGCAGTCATTCACTAGTGATCCATGGTATATAGATTTAATCTTCTTCCTTCTCAATAACAGATGCCCAGAAGGAATGAATGCTACCCAGAGGAGGGCACTAAGGATGAAGAGTGCCCACTACATGCTTAAAGGAGGATCCCTCTACAGAAGAAATTATGAGGGAATTTATCTGAGATGTTTAGATCAACAGGAAGCCAAGCATGCTATTGCTAAGTTTCATGGTAGACATGGCACAGGGCACGGTGATGAGGTAAAAATAACCTTATCATGATAATACTATGAACCATGATCCTAATACCTGCAAAACACAACAAACAAACACATTAGAAGATTGAAATGCAAGTTAGAAACATGATTCCTCAAGAAATCCATTTATCAATGCTCTAAATAGGAAAATGAAAGCAATACAATGAGAAATCAACAAAAGAGATTAAATCCTATGAAAGCAATGTAAATTCTTGATCTCTTGAGGGAGTTGGTGCCAATTTGATGTGAAAATTGGCCCTTTCCCAACTCCAATGCTAGCTTTGATGATTTGATGAAGATTGTGATCCACTTTGATGAAGATTGATGAATGCTCCAAGCTAAAATCTGCAAAAACCTAGCTATGATTCAATGAGATGGATGAGAATTGCTAAGTATTTTAGCATGGTAACTTTGCTTGAGATGTGGATGATGAAATAAGGATATAAGCTCTTTATTTATAGATTGATAAGTTGAAGAGATGTCCAAATTTGATCAATGTGGGACAAAGATTCAACCAATGATATGATGCCACTTGTCAACATGTGAGAGGATGAAGGTTGAGCAAGTTTTGATCCATGTGCAAGTTTGAAATTTGAATTTGATGAGATGACATGTTTAGGGGGGATGAAAAATGAGTTAAATGCCAAGTGGGAGACATGTAAGAGACAATGTAAGAGCTTTAAATCTTTGTTGGATGGACAAGTCCTTTTGGGGGGAGATTTCAAATTTGAGGAATATTCCCACTTAGATGCCTTTTTTGAATGAAAATAGGGAATTATTAAATCAAATAAATGATTTAATTGTGCAAGTTGCAAAATCTAGAGGATTTGAGTGATTAGGATTAAATTAATTAGGATTTGATTAATTTAAGGGGATATTTAGCTGATTTGACAATTTGATTTAGATTTTTGGATTAATTTAAATAAAAAAGATATGAATATGATAAGAGGCTAATTAAATAAAGATTTTGATTTATTTAATTAAAAGGAATGGTGTTAGATTAAATCAAATAAGGTTTTAATTTATTTAATTTAACAGATAAACTTTAGAGATTTAATCAAATAAATTGATTATTTAATTAAATAGGGATAATTAGATAAGATGAATTGATTTAATTAACAAGGGAATGTGACTTAATTAGACAAAATAATTTATTTAATTAAGAGACAAATATTGATCAATTTAATCAAATAAGGGAATTTGATTAAACAGTTAGACCAAGGGATGATTTAGGAAGAAACGATGTTAGTAGATCAGAGTGTGATATTAATCTGTATATTTTCGATGTCTACATTTTTCCCCTCTTTGAAGTGATGCACTTGTTGCGTTGGTTCAAAGAATAATCTTGTTGATATCAAAGTTCAAAATTCTTTGATTTTATGATGCCCCACTATTGCCCCAGCAAGAAGAATTATGCTGGTACTGGTATACTGCCCCCTCGAGAGATCGGGCGAAGAGGTTCAATTTGAGGGTCGATCTCTCGACAAAGAGGTTCAAGATCATCAACTCATGTGTTTGATGTAGACAGATTTGATGATGTAGACAGTCATCAACCATGGGTAGTCTCATGCCTATTTTGATATATTACACACACTTGATCCTGATTCGTACCATGACATTGACATTATTGATGATGAGATGATTATGATGTTTATATGTAATGAATGATATGATGATGCATGGATGATATGGTGGATGCACATGATTTGATATGATGATGCTTTTATGATTATGCAGTGGATGATAAATGTATGGTTTATGAGATGTTTAGAATAACTAATATATATTATGCGATGATGGGGATGAATGCATGTGGTATGATTAATGCTTTCTGTATGATATGGTATGCAATATGCAGTATGTTGATAGTTTGTGGATGCATGATGGATGCAATGGTGATGATTTATGATTAACTATCATGGTAGCATGTTAGCATGATTAGTAAGAAAAGAAGAAGTCAAGACGCATGATGACACAAATGTAGATGATGATGATGACGACGACGACGATGATGATGATGATGATTACCTGCCAAGGAATTGGGATTTTCAAAGGGCCAAATTTTTTTATGTTTGATAACACACGTGGTACGATGCATCAAGGTATAGACAACTAGGATGGCGTGGTACTTAGTGTGATGGACTTTGACTCAAAAAATAGATAGGAGTATTCTTGTTCACACTTGACATACAGAAACCTTGCTAGGATGTACTTCAGAAGTTTCAGACACCTCAGACCAAAACACGGAAAGGTATAACCAATCAATGCAATAGTCAACAAGCCATCCAAAACATCCTCTATACAGATCTAACAAAGAAAGTATTCGCCAAGTTATTTTACAAGAACGTCAAACAAGCACAGCAGACAAAAGAATGATGATCGTTGCCCCATTCCTATCTCTCTAAATCCTTTGTTTGCATATCATCGAGAGGTCCTTGGAATGAGTGCAATAAGATAAATCAAAAGAAAAGATCAAGTGCTCAAACAAGCCAATGTTCTTCATACATTTAGCCAGAGGGATGTGTTTTGATAGGATAAGATCCAAAGTGATATCCAAAATGATTCCCATTGTCAGAACAATATATCCTAGGACATGCATTGTATAGGATGATGATGGTTTGATAAGTTGATTGATAGGCTGTTGATATAAGGTCGACTGACATGTTTGCGACTGATCAAGAGTTTGATTTTATTTTAAAGATTTGTCATTTTCTTTTGATTTTACAATTGAAGCTTGCTTTTGCCGATTGTTGTGATTGTTTCTGTTTGTGTTGCCAAAGGATGAAGGTGACGATCAATTTATTATGGATGATTAATTATTGCGAGTGCAAGCGAGATGGGATGGATGGATTTTTTCAAATATTTGAATGTTTTTGATGTTTTGAAATGTTTTGAGGCTATTTTTTGGATTTTGATGTTTTTTGGATGTTTTTGGATTTTGGTGTTTTTCGAATGTTTTTGGATTTTTGTGTTTTTTTTAATGTTTTTGGATTTTGATGTGTTTTGAATATTTTTGGATTTTCTGATGTTTTGATGTTTTTGGATTTTGATGTCTCGGGGGCTGATCAGGGATTAGCCTTGCCTATGTTTAAGCTCAGAGACGACGTAGTTTGGATTCCATGTTTTTGATGTTTTCTGTTTTTGACTTGTTTTTGGATTTTGATATGTTTTGAATGTTTTTGGATTTTCTAATGTTTTGATGTTTTTGGATTTTGATGATTTGGATATGGATGTGTCTGATGATATCAGTGATCTATTTGGGATTTTGTTGAAAACCAAGCTAAGGTTGATTGATCGAATTGATGGATTGATGATGATAACATTGTTGAGGATACACAACAATGCAAGGATAGTGTTAAGCAACACAAGGATTGAGATGTTGATGGGATTGGTGATGATAACATTGTTGAGGATGCACAAAAATGTAGGGATTTGATTGATGATGATTGATGATGATAACATTGTTGAGGATGCACAACCATGCAAGGCTAGTGTTAAGCAACACAATGATTAGGAATGATATCCTCAGATGATGATTTTTTGATTGGATTAGATTGATCATGAATGATTGATGAAGCTTGGTTTGGAACAAAAGTTGTTCAAATGATTTGACGTGATGTTTGAAGGGTGCATTAGATGCAGCTGATATTGATTGTTTGGATTGATGTTTGATGAAAGATGACAGTTGATAAGGAACTTCTTCTCGTCAAAATATGCCATGGGCTAGTGAATTAGATTCTAGATCACAAATGCTTTGACCAATTTGATTCTATGTTTGCCAATGTTCGGATCGCCATAAGAGTTGGAGGACGTAGACCAAGATTTATTCTCGAAGCAAGATGTATATATCTGCCCCCAATGTCTAGCAATGTATGGAGTGTCATGGGTGGATGCTCAGATAAGTGTATGGATGGAGGGACATGGATTATCTTGCGATAAGATAAGGTGTTCGGATACTGAATTTTCATTTGGATAATGCTTCATGGCTCATATAACATAGGATAGGATAGGATCAATGAAAATGACCCATGTCAAGATGTTTATCGTAAGCAAGCATAAAGTGTGCTCCAAAATCTCATCAAGATCAAGATAACTAAGATGACAGATGTAGATAGATGCGAATGGATTGGATAAATGGTTCATGGATGGATGGATTTATTATGGATAAGATGGATGGAATGCTCGATTTATTATGGATGGGATGAGATGCTTTCACCTAAAGTGGCGCATGTAGATGCTCGTTTCTACTCATGATGCCTGTTTGCTAGGTTTTCATCATGGTCTTGCCCAAAGCGCCACCCATGCAATTTTCACTAGAGGATGATTTTTTTTTCTTTACTATTTTCAATCCTTTTTGGATTTTCATGATTTTTTTTTTATATTTTTTTGAAAGATTTTAAGCTCATGTTGAATCATAAGGTGTTGCTGATGTAGATGCCCCTGTCATGATGTGCCATCGATAGCCTACCTAAAGGAGCTACTTTGCTAAGATATGTGCACTTGAATGCAGCTTTTGGGATTCCTAATTTACTTCGTTGATACTGGAGTTGACTTTGTCTTTGTGCGCACATCGCGATAGATTGCCTTCTGAATCCTTATGATGAAGGGTCATTGCCAATACATGGTCAATATGAGAATTGGATATCATGTGTGGAGGCGTGGATGGAGTGCGTTTAGGGATAAGAGATCGATTGGTTGACAGTTTGGAACCTTTGACTCTCCAAACTTGGGAAGATGAGCAATGATGGGTGGATACGAAAGTGTGCGTGGAATTAGGACCAACTGCTTGATACACTTTGTACATCGCTTGAAAAGCCTACTTTTGCTTTTGCGGACATCCTTGATGGATACTTTTCCCTCTTTTATTTTGCCCCACGTTTCTTTGACTGATGGAGTTTGATAGGGATGATCATTCTTTGTATTCTTTGGTATCCATTTGTATTTGATTTGTCCATTATGCTTCTCAGCTTCTCTTGCTTTGATAACATTCTTCATACTTTGATTCAATTCTTTCTTTTGATGTTGGTCCCAATTCATGGATGGGGTGATGGGTGGATGAAGATTCATGGCATGGCTGGTTGTAGTATTGGCAATGGTTTCACCATAAAGATTCTTCGTGCTCCCTATGTTGATGTTTGCTTGAGACGAGGTTTCCCCCAGTATGGTGGTAGTAGCACCTTCGTTCCTTGATTTTGCTTGCTTCGAGGTGTTTTGTTCAATAAACGTGCTCTGACGAATGACCACTGTAGATGACATTAGTTAAATTTGCTGCTTGGCTAACTCTGGATGTTCTATCTGACTTATTTCCTTGAGCGGATAATGATGGATATCTTTATGATGTCCTCAATCTGAGTTTGGGACATATTCGATCCTGATGTTGAAAACTCCGTTTGATTGTAGGAGTTAAGAATCTGCTCTTTTTGTGTAACAAAATCTTGTTCTAGATGAAGATCATCTACGTGCATCTATAGAAAGCATCTCATGGGTAGATGGAGGAGTATGTGCTACATGGATATGATCATCTTGCATGGATAAGAGAGTGTTCATTAGATTATTGTAGTATCTTGAAGATACAAATTCTTGATCTTGATTAATTTCAGAGTTGCTTTCGACATGCTTTGGATCAAGTTCTTGACATGGGGCAACTTCAAAGGATGGATTTCTTACAAAGGACTTTTGGATGTCGACATTAGGCATGGTCAAGTTCAAGGTTCCTTCAGCATCTGTAACCATGAGGTCAAAGGGGATCAACATGTTTTGAAAATGACCATTGCTAGACCTTAGTGAAATATTTTGATCTTGGTTTGGAATAACTTCTTGAGATATGTCCTCTAACTCATAAGGCGATGTAGAGACATTTTCAATATGATCATTGGTCAACGGATCATGCATTATGTCAATTGGATCAAATAGTCCTAACACTCCTTGAAAGAGATCACTAAAAAGTGGCTCTTGATGTATGGTGAGTTGATCATCGGATTGTGTAGATACATCCTCAATGTGCTCCTCGATGGAGAGGTTTTGATCATTGTTTTCGACAATTGCGGTGGAGAGATTGTGAATGTCTTCGACCATAGAGTCAAGTGATGTTGATATTTCTTGAATTGGCTCATTGTCGAGTTTTGTTGGTGGATTTTGATCGTGATTCAAAAGTGACTCTTGACATATGTCAATTTGATCATTGGATGAAGTAAACGTGTGCTTAGTGATGGATTGATCTTGATCCTTGTTTTCAATAGTTGTCATCTTTTGTGTTTGTGCTCGTGTTGCTTGAGTAGCTTGAGAGGCTTGGGCAACTTGAGAGGATTGTTACACTTGTTGAGCTTGTGTTGCTTGCTGCATGGCTAGATATTGTTGGAATCCCTTTTGAAAAGCAACTTGTAATGTCGCGTTGTATTGGCTTGATGTGGTGGAGGTTGGTGGTGGTGGGGGTGGTGGTGGATTCAGAATCATGTTGGATGTGGTGACAAGTGTTTGAGATACACTCGGAGTGATCATGGTAGTGAGGGGTTGAGATGTGATGGGCGTGATAGTGGTGTTTGGAATGATTGAAGGGATAGTGATGGTTGGAATGACCGAGGTGATAGGTCCTTGGGAGACCGTATTTCAATTTGGGATCAATGTTGTTGTTTGATTAGATACCATTTGTTGGTGCGATGTCGATGGTATATTTTATGTGATGGCTTGATTGACGTTAGGTGGATTGATTTGGATGGAGTGATTGGTATTAGGTAAAGGGGGAGGCCCTAAACCAAGGAATGATGTTGGTAATGGTGGTGGAGATTTCCCTTGGTGCAATGCCTCAACTATTTTGGAAAGTGCAGCAATTTGATCTCGCCAAATTTGTTCTTGATTTTGATCTTGACTCCCTTGATATAGTTGATTAGGCTCTTGTTTAAGCAAATTTGGGATGCCTACTTGCAGTTTTTTAATGGGATTATGGAAAAATTGACTTTGGATAATGTTCTGATTTGGGATGATGTTCAGATTTGGCATGATAAGATGAACATTGTTGGTATTGGGAATCATTTTTCCAAAGTTTTCCGAGTTAGGATTCATGTTTCGAAAACTTGTACTTGGTACATTCTCCTTTGGTATGTAGGGATTTAGTGGGATGACATTGTTCATTTCAAGGTTCATGCATTGATTGTTCGATTGATAGAATTGTAGGTTTGGACTTAGATCTATCATTGGGAAATGTGTTCCAAACTTTGACTTGGGCATACTCACACTTGTTGTACCATTGACATTCGTCGAAGGCAATGATCCCATGCATGGACTTTGATAATTGATAGGCATTGCAAGGCTTTGAAGATTCAACTGATTTGGATTACCCAATATGTATGGATCAAGTTTATATTCCATGTTCTTCTTGTGTTTTGAATTTGTTGCAAAAGTGACCTCTAAGGTTCTTAGGATCAATGATGAGATGAAGGATGAAAGGTGAATGATGTGAGTGTTGAACGTTTAGGGACTTTGGATCAATGCTAGACTTAGGGATTTTGATTTTGATTGTTTGATGTGGATGAACTTGTAAACCCTAAGATGTTGGATGTGATCTTAGGATGAACTGGTTCAAAGGATGGTTGATTTAATTAAATGTATGAGAAAGGATGCATTCCCACACACCTAATTAAACAATTGACTTTGATTTGGTTTTGAGGATGATTTACCCAAGTCTAGAATGATGTTTTAAAAGCTCTAAAGTTGTTTGGATGGATGAATTTTGATAAATGTTTGGATGGATGAAGTGTTTGATTTTGATCCTAAATGAACCTAAGAAGGACTTGTTTACAAGGCCAAGGTTTTGAAGAACATGCTTTTCCCTTCAAACCAAAAGATCAATGTTTGCTCAAAAGACCATAAGACAAAAGATACACAAGCACATGTGTGGGTTCAATTGATTTCATCTTGATTAGTGAATTGCTTTTACCACAAACACTTTCTTGATTAGATTTTCAAACTAAATTTCCAATGTCTTCAAACCCCACAAGATATGTTATGTGGAAATTTAATGAACTTAAGGCAAGGGTTTTCCTATTGTTTACTTAAGAAGACAAATTGAGGTATAATCCAATGCTTTAGAACCTCTAAGGATGTGAATCCCCAGGGAAAGCAGTAACATATGGATTGAGTCAATGCTATTTGTCTTTAAAAGAGTTTGAAATTTTGAGAATCATGTTGAATGTTTGTTTGCAAAATGTTTTTGAATACCACACTGTGTTTTCAAATGAAGAACAAGTACAAGCCCTATGGATGTGTAAGATAATATTTGTTGAATCCCCACTTGGACAAGTCCAATACGCCTATCTTTAGCGAATGGTTAGATGCTTGACCCCACTAGCTCCCCTCCACGACACTCACTTATACGGGGCAGCCAAGCATCAACACCCATGAAACTCCCATGGCATGTTTTCCATTTCTACTAAAGACCGTAAAAGTGTGGGGTGGCTTCAGAACGACCGTTCTTGCACCAACAAATAGATTAAGGATTTTGGAAAATTCTAGCACATGGGTTCTAGTAAGCACTTTTCGTTCGTAGGAGTTGACCCAACATGGCAAGAGTCCCCTTTCGATCCATCTTGTCGGAGTCAACCGCGTGATATTGGCGTTTCTTCCAATATCCACATTTATATCCTGGCTAGAAATACTCTTGGATTTAGAGTGTTACCGGTTGAGTCGTTCCCTTGGGTGAGTACTTTTTCCCCAAGGCAGGCCCTCTAGGATAAACAAAAGCAAATGAAGAACAATATTCGTAACTCGATCAATCCTTGTAGGCAACAAGGAGAGAGAATATACACAACAAAGCCCCCACTCACACTCGCACAATAGTTTGTTCAATTTTAAGCCCAAATCGAAGTGTGGAGGTGATTGCTTTATCTCAACCCTAAGTCATGGAAAAGACCTTTTGATTCTCAAGATCGCTATCAAAGCGTGAGAGAAGCGCATACGTCCTTTTCCAATGGCTTTAGTCTAAGTAAGCCCTCACAAACAAACAAAGCTACACTTGTTCTTTTTAAACCCTCAAAGCAATGATGATTTTGTTTTAAAGCACCAAATGAAGTGTGAGAAATTGCCTTGTTCAATTGTTAATCCAATAAACCAAATCTAGTAAGTTGTGATCCTAAAGTTCATTTTAGCCTTTGCAAGAAATGGAAAAGGTTATTTTTAAGCCCAAATGAAAACTAGTGTCCTAAGAAGGAGAAGGATGACAATTTCTTTGAAGAAGTGTTAAACAAACACTTAAGTGTTAAAAAACACTTTGATTAGACAAAATATCATCCCCATGCTCCTCTTTCTTTTGATTTTGATTTTCAACCTACCAAAGTGATCAAAATTTTAGATGAGATCAAAAGAAACAAAAAAATATAGGGGTTAGATGAATCATTTACCAAAACACCCTAAAACTTAGCCAAGTTATCATGTGTTTTTACTTTAAATGAAAATTTGAAAATTTTAACTAATTTATAGTTAAGAAAAACTTACACCATTGGATATCTTACAAAATTCTACCCTATTTCAAAAAAAAAAGCATCAAAAAATACCTTCGTATGACCAAGATATGGTCATTTTAAAACTGACTCATGGGCGCTAAAATAGTGATCATAGGCACTGCAGGAATGATTAAGGGCGCTGCAGGAATGATTAAGGGCACTGCAAGAATGATTAAGAGCGCTGCAGGAATGATCAAGGGCACTATAACAGTGATCACGAGTGCTATAATAGTGATTATACGCGTTGCAAGAATGATTATGAGCGTTGCAGGAATGATTAAAGGTGTTATAACAGTGATCACGGGCACTAAAACGCGGATTTATGAACAGAACTATAAAAAATGACAAAAATTTTAAAAACTTATCACAATATGTCGATCAACCCTCCTAGCGCCAATAATGTGAACCATGATCCTAATACCTGCAAAACACAACAAACAAACACATTAGAAGATTGAAATGCAAGTTAGAAACATGATTCCTCAAGAAATCCATTTATCAATGCTCTAAATAGGAAAATGAAAGCAATACAATGAGAAATCAACAAAAGAGATTAAATCCTATGAAAGCAATGTAAATTCTTGATCTCTTGAGGGAGTTGGTGTCAATTTGATGTGAAAATTGGCCCTTTCCCAACTCCAATGCTAGCTTTGATGATTTGATGAAGATTGTGATCCACTTTGATGAAGATTGATGAATGCTCCAAGCTAAAATCTGCAAAAAACCTAGCTATGATTCAATGAGATGGATGAGAATTGCTAAGTATTTTAGCATGGTAACTTTGCTTGAGATGTGGATGATGAAATAAGGATATAAGCTCTTTATTTATAGATTGATAAGTTGAAGAGATGTCCAAATTTGATCAATGTGGGACAAAGATTCAACCAATGATATGATGCCACTTGTCAACATGTGAGAGGATGAAGGTTGAACAAGTTTTGATCCATGTGCAAGTTTGAAATTTGAATTTGATGAGATGACATGTTTAGGGGGGATGAAAAATGAGTTAAATGCCAAGTGGGAGACATGTAAGAGACAATGTAAGAGCTTTAAATGCTTTGTTGGATGGACAAGTTCTTTTGGGGGGAGATTTCAAATTTGAGGAATATTCCCACTTAGATGCCTTTTTTGAATGAAAATAGGGAATTATTAAATCAAATAAATGATTTAATTGTGCAAGTTGCAAATTCTAGAGGATTTGAGTGATTAGGATTAAATTAATGAGGATTTGATTAATTTAAGGGGATATTTAGCTGATTTGACAATTTGATTTAGATTTTTGTATTAATTTAAATAAAAAAGAGATGAATATGATAAGAGGCTAATTAAATAAAGATTTTGATTTATTTAATTAAAAGAGATGGTGTTAGATTAAATCAAATAAGGTTTTAATTTATTTAATTTAACAGATAAACTTTAGAGATTTAATCAAATAAATTGATTATTTAATTAAATAGGGATAATTAGATAAGATGAATTGATTTAATTAACAAGGGAATGCGACTTAATTAGACAAAATAATTTATTTAATTAAGACACGAATATTGATCAATTTAATCAGATAAGGGAATTTGATTAAACAGTTAGACCGAGGGATGATTTAGGAAGAAACAATTTTAGTAGATCATAGTGTGATATCAATTTGTATATTTTCGATGTCTACAAATACCATAAAGACCTAGTTTATACATGCAAAATCTCTATCCTCTACGAATTAATTAAATTTTAGGAGAAATAATTGCTTAATTTTTAGTGAGAAATTGTATAAACTTTATTTCTTTTGATTCCTTGAAGTATTTTGCCAATACAAATTTAAAGGGTTGTTTTAAGTGTTTTGTAGATAATAATCGATCAATCAAAGTTGCAGATTGAAGCATCCAGCTGGCACGTGCTCCAAAACAGGCTGAAGATATACGCTAGAAATATGCTCCAAAACTTCAGGGTGATGGACCGAAGATGTAGTTGTTCTTAAAGTTTTTATTTCTGTTATCCTTTGAATTAAAGACTTTATGGCTCGACCTGAGCCTCTTAAATACTATGTAATGGGTTTAAAGATATACGAGTTATCCGGAGATCTGCTCTAGATATTTTCAATGGTTATCCACACCATCTAAAATATAGGATGTAGTTACAGTTTCTCTATAAAAGATATGATCTCTAGAAGTAAGATATATAATGAAAAGTAATGTTATACTGTCATAATATTTTCGAGGTTTATGAATAAAGAGATTGTTATCTAAAATTCTAAGTTATGAGTCATGGATGATAACTATGATTGATAGAAGTGTTTCTGAAATAGTTGTGAATGTGAGCTGAGAATGAATGTGATAACCCACGAGCTGGCCATTCGACAGGAGTAGATAAGTGTTCTCTTTTATTATAATGTTGTGCTGTAGAGAATCATTAAGTTTACTGTTATGAAATTTTAGTTATGAAGTTTTTGTTATCTTTTCACTTCCGTAGTTTTTGTTATTAACTGTTAGAATTTTTATTGTTAAGAAAATGTTTTATGGATTGCTATAAATTTTTTTTGTTTTATAATTTCTGCTTCTTAGTTTAGTCATTTTTGTGCTTTTCAATTTAGTTATTATGCTTTCTAAATTAGTTTTCTTATGCTTCCAATTCAAGCATTTTCTGTTTTCTTAGGAATAAATTCCTTTGTAGTTTTATAGTTAGACAATTTGAAGTTAGAATTAATCTTAAGTTGTTCTTAAAAGTTAGAAAACCTGAGGGAGATACTCCAAACTTCTTCTATTGCAGATTGCCTTGAACACTACCCAGTCAAAAAATTGAATATTATATTCTAAAGTAATGGGACCTAACGACAACCTATCACACGGGTCAGCGGATTCATTGGCTGATCAAATCCTTAGGTTAGGATATTATTGGCCCCATGTGTTCAGAGATGCACATCAACATTTTAGAACATGTCACACTTGCTAGACCTCTGCACCCAAGGAGCATAACCCTGCAATGCCCTTGCAACCAGTTTATGAGGTAAGACCATTTGCCCAATGGGCATTGGATATTGTAGGGGTAATTAATCCTAACTCTTTTGCAAGAAGTAAGTTTATCTTAACAACTACTAACTACTACACACACTAGACTAAGGCTCAACCATGCAAAAATAGCACCAACTATTACCAAGTTTGAAGTACCCTTTGCCTTGGTATGTGATAATGGCCCCGCTTTTTCATCTATTGAATTTATACAATGGGCCTATGAGCATAAAATCATTTTGAAATATTCATCCAGCTATTACACACAAGGAAATGGTGTAGCCGAGTCTATCAACAAGAATTTGTTGGATGTAATAAAGAAATTACTTGAAAAAAAATTCTAGAGATTGGCATACCCAGTTGAGATTTTCCTTATGGGAAGATCAAACCCGTATTAAGGTTGCTCTAGGAAATTCCCCTTTTAAGTTAGTCTATGACCAAGATCAAATTGAGGTAAGGCTAAGTAACCTTTTAAGTATGGAAGAACAGAGAGACATTGCTCTACAATAGTTTTTCAAGCATCAGGCTATTGTCAAACGTTGGTTTGACAAAAGAGCTAAGATTAAGGCATTCAAAATCTCAGATTTGGTGTTACTGTGGGATAAGGCTAAGGAGAAAAAGAGTGATCACCAGAAATTTGATAGACTCTAACTAGGTCTGTATCAAGTAGTCGAGATCTTGGGTGAGAAGGATTTTCGCTTGACCACCTTGACAGGAGAACCTATTCCATTGCTAGTCAATGGACAATTTCTCAAGCATTACTTCAGATCGTAAAGGTTTGAGTTCTAAATTAATTGTATATATGTATTTTGTGTAATTGTATGCTCTTTGTTTCTGTTGTTTGTTTGTTTGTTTGTTGTTCTTTCTTTCTCTTTGTTTCCTTTCAATTTTTTGTCTTTGTTTTTATTTTCTTCTGTTGGGGGCCCTCTTTTCTTTCCATCTTGAAATATAAGGGTTGTTATTCAAAGTATGCTATAGGCACTATGAGAGAAATTGATTTAGGCATTTTTAGGCATATTTGTCGAGAAATTTTGTTCTAAAACTTATGTCTTATGGTCATTTTAGCATGAGTCTGAAAGCTATTAGGAGTAAGGTATACTGTAGATAACCTCATGAACTATGATTAAAATCTATCACAAAATAGATAAAACATTTGAATATAAAGTGCCTATTCATCTCAAGGTGATTATATCTTCGATTCAAGTGAAAAATTTGTTTCCCCAAAGATGTCATAGGATCCACTGTAGTTCTCAACCCATATTTTAGACTAGTAATGTCTGAGTATTGAGAAGATTTTTAAAAAATATTTTTTCACAAGCGAAGCCTATAAAAGAAAGAGAAAAGAGAACTACTAGAATAAAAGAAAAATCAATACTAAATGGGTAATTCAAGTATCTCTATCGGGGCTATGGACGCCTGACTAGTATTAGAGAAATGCTTTGAGAGAACTAGAGTTATCTTTGTGAGAGCTATGGATATTTGACTCGCAATGGAGCAATGCCCAAGATCCATTGCACGACAGTTGAGGGACTCAACCCATGTAGCTTGGATCTTAGATATAGTTTTTTAGGTGTGGAGAAAGCTCAAATAAAGAAGAATGCGCCATAAACATGCACACACTCAATTTCAAGAGTATTTTATGTTGGTTTTACATTTGAGATTCCAGCTCCACTTTATTTAAATATTCAGGTCATACTTAAGTTAATATGTTTCATAAATCACAAGTTTTTGGGTAACTGAATTCTTCAGTATTTTAAAAATGGGTAAATCAGTTTCCTAGTTGAGTCATCATTTGTTATGCCTTGCATAATCACCCCATTTTGTTTTGGAACAAAATGGGTCCCCCTTTTTGTGTTGTCTTTGGTTATTTGTTTGGGTCTTAGGAGTTGTTTGTTTTTCTCCTAAGTCTTTTCTTTCTTTTTCTTTGGTGGAAGCGGATCCAGAACCAAATCTGGATTCTGAACTTTTGATGTAGTTTCTAGTTTGGGACGAGTCTATTCTGACTCCAACTCTGCCTTTCTCTTTCATGTTTTCTTTCATTGTCTGTTGGTTCACTTGGCACTCTTGCGTCGGTTTGGCCTTTGAGTTGTTTTTTGTTTTCCTTGTGTTTTGTTTGGCCCAATCAGAATCGGAACCAGAACAGGAGTTGGAACAGAACTTGGAACTTTCTCAAAATTCCAAATGTGGTTCCCATTCTGATTATGGCTCCGCTCTTTTGCCTTGTTTTTGTTTTTGTTGTTGTTTGGGTTGAGTCTGGTTTTCGTTCCAGTCCTGCTTCCTTTCATGCTTGTTCTTTTCATTGTTTCTTGTTCTTTTGTTGGGGCTGGAGCCAAAATTGGGATTGCACCCAAACATTTGTAAAAATTTCTGGTTTAGTCTTGGTTCCATCTCCACCTTTGGTGTTTGTGATTGCTTGTCCTTTTCATGGGATCAGAATCATAATGAAATTTGGGTGAGAAGGATTTTCAAAGTTTTCTTGTTCCAGTTCATTCTTGAGTCTACATCCGCCTTACTTTCGGTGCTCTCGAGAGTTGACTATTTGTTCACGTTGTTTACTCCACCTCCAACCTACCGCATTAATGGCATTAATTACAACATCTTTGCATACGTGAATTGATTTTAAATCTCAAATTATGTTTAACTAGCTTATTATCTTTATTATTAGACGTTTAAACACATTAGAGCCAAGAAGACCTCGAGACGAGTGATTTGATTCCGAAAGTGAGTTACAGAGAAAATCTTGGTCAGATTTTCGTCTTTCCTTGGGAGCATTTTGAGGTAGGGTTTCTCTCTATCTTTTTTTTTTCCCTATTTTGTGTTGTTTCATTGTTATATTGTCATTTTTTGGTGCATTCATAGAAGGTTTCCTTCTGGGAATTCTTCGCCCATGGTTTGTTTGTTTGTTTATTTTGTTTCTTTTGTCTTTTCTTCCTTTCCCATTCTGTTTTGTTTGTTTTTCATTTTTTCATTTTTCATTGTTGTTTCGTTTGCTGTCACTTTCGTGACACATGCGTTTTGTCATGCCCTAGATCTTTCCTAGGGTTTTCAATTTGAA
Source organism: Sequoia sempervirens (assembly GCA_007258455.2). Classification (NCBI taxonomy): domain Eukaryota; kingdom Viridiplantae; phylum Streptophyta; class Pinopsida; order Cupressales; family Cupressaceae; genus Sequoia; species Sequoia sempervirens. The sequence goes on along the minus strand of VDFB02086081.1, from coordinate 172,561,513 downwards.
AGGGTTTATGTGCTTAAATGATGAATTTCGTTTTGAAAATCCTTTGCTCTTTTCAATCTTGTGTTGACTCTATGATTTCCGTGTTGGGTTTTTGTGATGCCCTAGTTTTTAGAGTCGATGTGTCAAGCAAGCTAGGGTTTTCTCGACAACCTTTACAAAATGTTTCTTTTCTAGGGTTTAAATTTGCTTTAGCACGATTAAGCTATTTGGGGGGGCAAGCTCTTCTATTTTTGATTTCCTCATAAGCCCATGTGACCCGGGTGTTAAAAACCATATGACTATGCCTTTGGAAAGTGCCCTTTGTTTTGCATATTAAATTAGCAGGGGTGGACTCAGGAACAAACTCGTCTGAATGTTGTTTTCCATTTTGACTAGTTCCTAAACTATTTCCGCTTCCAATCATTGCGGTTTTGAGTTTTTATACTTATCCTTGAGTGGAATTGGAGCTGAGGTGGAAGTTGAATTTGGAACTAGAGTTATTTTCTGGTTTAGTTTTCATTCTGGTCCCAGTTTCAATTTTATCCTCTTTCCAACCCCCACCCCGACAATGTTGAAAATTGTTTTATGTCTTTAGTGCTTATAAGGTTTCGCTTCCAACAAAGGTGAGTATTGATTGATGTATTGATTTATGTGTGTTGATAATCTAATACATGAGTTTATTGTAGATTTTAAGAGATGTCTGGAGCATCGAGAGAAGCTTCTCAAAGGAGTCAAATAGTAGAGACTTCTAAGCAGGGAGCCAGACCAAAGAAAATTAAGGTAGAGCAGCTCCCCTACACTCTGAGGTGTAAACATAAAGAAGCTATCTTCATCGCAAGCAGGATCGATTCTGACTAGGCAGATATTACTGATACTAATCTGGGCCCTTTCAACTATGAGGAGCTGCATGGTTTGCTTCGAAGTTTTATGAAGAAAGTTTGGTGAATAGTTATGGTGATTGAATTAGCACTATGGATGCATGCAATGGTATAAATTATTCTATGGATTGTTTCATTTCATGGTTGTGATTGGATGGAGAAATACTCATATTTGGTGTCCATGTCTAGATGTTAAGTAGTGTTATTCATATTTTGTTGGTTCTAAAGCTATGGTCTATCTTTTTCTTTTATTTGAAACCCCCAAAACGTAGAATAGTTGACTTTATGTAAATTTGTCCCTTCTTACAAGTAAAGGCCCCTTACACATTATAGTTATATTGACCATTGAGCGACATCAACATAATTGAGAACCAATTACTAGGACTTGGGAGTTACATGGCTACATGTTATCTTTCTTTTTCAGGAGAAATAGAATAGTAATATTCTATTTAATGTTGTTGTGCTGTAATATTTGCCCAGTCATAATCGATCCTACTTGCGGTTAGGATAACTTCTTTATGTTTACACCTCAAAGTGTAGGGGAGCTGCTCTACCTTAATTTTCTTTGGTATGGCTCCCTGCTTAGAAGTCTCTGCTGGTTGACTCCTTTGAGAAGCTTCTCCTGATGCTCCAGACATCTCTTAAATTCTACAATAAACTCCTATATTAGATGATCAACACACAAAAATCAATACATCAATCAATACTCACCTTTGTCGGAAGCAGAACCATAGAAGCACCAAAGACATAAAACAATTTTGAACACTAGCAGGGTCATGGTCGGAAAGAGGATAAAACCGGAATCGGGACCAAAATGAAAACTAAACCAGAAACTAACACTAGTTCCAAATTCAACTTCCACCCCAACTCCGATTCTACTCAAGGATAAGTATAAAAACTTAAAACCGCAATGACTAGAGGTGGAACTAGTTTAGGAACTAGTCAAAATGGAAAACAACTTCAGGACAAGTCTATTCCCAAGTTCACCCCCACTAATTTAATATGCAAAATAGAGGGAACTTTCCAAAGGCACAGTCATATGGATTTTAACACCTGGGTCACATGGGCTTATGAGGAAATAAAAAATAGAAGGGATTACCCCCCTAAATAGCTCAATCGTACTAAAGAAAATTTAAACCCTAGGAAAGACCATTTTGTAAAGGTTTTCGAGCAAACCCTAGCTTGCTCGACACACCGACTCTAAAAACTAGGGCATCACAAAAAAAACCAACACATAAATCATAGAGTCAACACAAGATTGAAAAGAGGAAAGGATTTTCAAAACAAAATTCATCATTTAAGTACAAAACCCTTTCAAATTGAAAACCCTAGGAAAGACCTAGGGCACGACAAAGTGCACCTATCACGAAAGTGACAGCAAACGAAACAACAACAAAAAATGACAAAACAAAAAATAAAAGAAATGGAACAAGAATGGAAGAAAAGACAAAAGAAACAAAACAAAGAAAGAAAAAAACCACAAGTGAAGAATTCCTAGAAAGAAACCTTCGGTGAACGCGTCAGAACATGATGAAAAAACAATGAAACAACACAAAATAGGAAAACAGAAAAGAAAAGAAAAGAAAACCCTACCTCAAAATGCTCTTAAGGAAAGACAAAAATCTGACCAAGATTTTCTCTGCAACTAGCTTCCGCAATCAAATCGCTCATTTCGAGGTCTTCCTGGCTCTGACGCGCTTAAACATCTCGAATAACAAAGGTCATGAGCCAGTTAAACATAATTAGAGATTTAAAATCCATTCGTGCGTGTGAAGATGTTGCAATTAATTCCATTAATGTAGTAGGTTGGAGGTAGAGTAAACAACATGAATAGACAGTCAACTCCCGAGAACACCAACAGTAAGGTAGACGCGGACTCGAGAATGAACTAGAACAAGAAACTTCGAAAAGCCTTCTCACCAAGATTTCATTCCGATTGCGGTCCTGTGAAAAGGACAAGCAAGCACAGACACCGAAGGTGGAGATGGAACCAAGACTGAACCGCAAACTTTTACAAAGTTTTGGGTGAAGTCCCAATTCCGGCTTTGGTCCCAAAAAAAGAACGAGAAACAACGAAAAGAACATGCACGAAGGGAAGCGGGACTAGAACGAAAACCGGACCCGACCCAAACAACAAAAAAAAAAAGGCAAATGAGCGAAGCCGAAATTAGAACAAGAACCACATTTGGAATTTTGAGAAAGTTCCAAGTTTTGTTCCAACTTTGGTTTTGGTTCCAATCGGGCCAAACGAAACATAAGGAAAATGAAAAACAACTCAAAGGCAAAAAAACTGACCCAAGAGTGCCAAGCAAACCAACAGACAACGAACGAGAACATGAAAGAGAAAAGGCTGACCCGGAGTAGGAACAAAATTTGAACTGGAAATTTGTGAAAAGTTCAGAATTTAGATTCAGTTATGGATTCGCTTCCACTAGAGCAAAAGAAAGAAAAGATTTAGGAGAAATACAAACAACTCCTTAGACCCAAACAAACAACCAAAGGAAAAAACAAAAGGGGGACCCTATTTTGTTCCAAAATAAAATGGGGTGGTTATGGAAGGCATAACAGGACCATGGTACTACTTATATGACAAAAAGAAAGGTTCCTGAAGGGAATTAGATTTGCGACCTCCTTCCACTCCTACCCCCAAGTTAGTGAACGAGAAGAGACCCGATGCCAAGGCTCTTAAGCCAACTCCCCCACTGCTTCTCAACCTGTTCCTCCTACTCCCGTTTAGGAATCCATTCCTCCACTAGAAACAACTATAGTAGATGTCCCCATGGTTGAGCAAGAGCCTTATGTTCCTCCACAGCCTCTGGCCTCTAGCTCAAAGAGTCGTAGAAACTTCCTTGTGCGCAAGCGTAAGTGTCAGTGAAAGGCTCTCTTTGTTGAACATGCTGCCTCACAAAGGAAGGAGGAAGAGATGACTGCCCCTGCTTCAGGGCCTCCTGAAACGTCTTCCTCTCCCCTTCCTTCTTCTTCTCTTTAGTCTAGTTCTACACTACTTCTGACTTTCGCTACAAGTATGAATACGCTTAACCCTAAGGGGGTATTGGTGTTCATCGCTCCTTCGGTGGAGCAACCTTTTTTGATGTCCATTCTAGATATCCAACCTTTCCCAAAACCTGTGGACATGATTAATACCTCATTTATATCCACTACAGTTCTTTCCTCCTCGTCCTTCGCACCTCTAGCCTCATCTGTGGGGAGTTCGTCTCCTTCGACGAAGCAAAAGGTGGAGTATGATCCTTCTAACAGTGAAGGACATAAGAGGATCCCACCTTCTTCACAAAGTGGTCTCGTGCTGACTTGTTTTGTCCTAGTGACGAAACCAATCCTAGTTTCCCCTGAGTTTGTCACTACTCTCAAGTCATTCGGCAAGCCTAGCGGTGAATCTCAAGTGCAGCCTGCCCCACCCAGTGAAGTTAGACCTGACGCTCCTATAGGGTGAATGTTTAACTCTGTGGATGAAGTCTTGAGCTTGTCAATGATCTTTGCAAAGTCGCTAACCCTAGCTCAACAAGAGTTCGGTGAAGGAGACCTTTCAGGGCCTTCTTCCTTGGTCCTTGTTGTGAGAGGGCTAGATGTTCCTCCTATTAACATCCCACCATTGCAGGCTCGTCCTCCTTCCCCCTACGATGACCTAGAGTGGGAAGCAAATGACCTCTTGGTTGACTAGCATTAGGAGGAGACCTCTTGATCTTTTGTGTGTATGTGTGTGTTTTGTGATGTGTTCCCCTATGATTGTGATATGTATGCCTGGATGAACCTCGTCACCCTTGTTGGTGCTTGGATACATGAGTGGTTTTTTGTGTCGTAAACCTTCTTCTATTTGTATCATCATTCTTCCATGTTTGTGCTTGACTTTTGATAAATTGGGGATGATGCAAAGCATTAGGCGCATTTAGGCTCCCCTTCCATGTTGAACCAATTTTTAATTTTTACTTTGTTTTTCGTGCATTCTTCCTAATCCGGTTGGGGATTAATGATATTTTTCCTTGTACCACGGTTACCTATTATGAGCTTGGACAGATCTGACCCCACTAAACCAGATCCCCCTGTGCCCTTTGTTCATGTCGTCTTTTCTCTTTTTCTTTCTCTTTATCTTCTTTGCTTGAGTTGTCTCTTTGATGTGTGACAATGCTTCCCTTCAAAATTTTGGTCTTCAGAAAACACATTCGTTGCTAACGATTTTTTTTTCGAAGACCGTCACAATCTTTTCTTCAAAATCGCATTCTCAACTTGGAACCTTAACGTGACACGTGTCTTTCATCTTGTAGGGTGCATGTTTAACTTCATGAATGAAGTCCTGACCTTGTCAACAATCTTCGCGAAGTTGTTGACCCTAGCTCCACAAGAGCTTAATGAAGAAGACCTTGCAGGGCCTTCTTCCTTGGCACTTGTTGCAGGAGGGCCAAATGCTCCTCCTCTTAACATCCTACCATTGTAGGCTTGTCCTCGTTCCCCCTATGATGACTTAGAGTGGGAAGTAGATGACATCTTGGTCGACCAGTGTTAGGAGGATACCTCTTGATCTTTTGTGTGTATGTGTGTGTTTTGTGATGTGTTATCCCACGATCATGCTATGTGTGCCTAGATGACCCTTGTCACCCTTGTTGGTGCTTGGATACAGGCATGGTTTTTTGTGTTGTAAACCTTATTCTATTTATATCATCATTCTTCCATGTGTGTACTTGATTTTCAATAAATTGGGGATGATGCAAAGCTTTGGGGGCATTTAGGCTCCCCTTCCATGTTGACCCAATTTTTTATTTTTACTTTATTTTCTATGCATTCTTCCTGATCTAGTTGGGGATTGATGATTTTTTTCCTTGCACCATGGTTACCTATTATGAGCTTGGACAGATCCGACCCCACTAAACTAGATCCCCCTATTCCCTTTGATCGTGTTATCTTTTCTCTTTTGCTTTCTCTTTATCTTCTTTGCTTGAGTTGTCCCTCTCATGTGTGACAATGCTTCCCTTCAACATTTTGGTCTTTAGAAAATGCATTCGTTGCTAACAAATCTTTTCTCAAAGACCCTCACAATCTTTTCATTAGAATCAAGTTCTCAGCTTGGAATCCTAACGAGACATGTTTCCTTCATCACGGGTTCGTAAAGAAAGCCTTCCTCTGAAGCAAGAACAACTTTAACCTTCCCCTTGCGTGGGGGAATATTCTTCATTTCAAATTCCTTGATGAAGTGAACATCTTTCAAAATGACCCCTTGATGATGGATCACTCTGAGAAAGAAAACTTCTGCTTTCGAATTGTGCGTCCCTTGAGTGGACCCCCTTCTTCATGATAGGTTCTCGAGGGATCCCCTTTGAAAGATCTTGTCTTGAGTAAAATCATTTGCGTCTACCTTGGGGTAGCCCGACTAGACCTCGCTTTTCAAATAGTGTGTCCCTTGAGTGGACCCCTCTTCTTTTGAAGGCTTACTGAGGGACCCCTTTGAAAGACTTCCAAACTATTGATGGTCTACATGACTATCTGCTTACTTGCCTACATGGCCACTTCCTGACTCTGCAGAGTCCGCTCTCTTGGGTTTCCTCCATGTGAGAGATCTTGGGGGATACCTCCCTATAGGCCTGAGAGCCTATAGGGTGCTTCCTTTGGGTTTCCTCCATGCTAGATTTTTTGGGGGACACCTTCCTTGTAGGTTTGCAGGCTTGTAAGGCGCTTACTTCATGGGGCTTCCTTCATTCGAGAGATCTTAGGGGTTGCCTCCTTGTAGGTCCGTGGGCCTATAAAACACTTTCATTCTTCAACTTCATAGTTCTGAGAAGCTATGGAGTCTTTCGCTTGCCTTGCACCTTCAGGTTCACCAAATCGTGGTTTGCTTCCTCGACAATTCAGGTATACATTTCTAACCTTACTCCTTCCTTGATCTACTTTACCAAGCACTCATCAATACTCGTGATCGCTAAAGTGGGGGAAAAATGTATAAGAGTGAATTTGCACCCTTTATGCAAATTCCCTTTTTGCCTTTCTCCACTTTAGAAAACCAAGTTCAGAGGCTTAATTACATATAAGACTACTACTTGCATCCCACTTGGCACCTATTTTGAGCGTCAGTGGAGGCATTTTTGTTGGGGACATCTGCGCGGCGTGCAGGCATCTGTGTGGCACGCTTATGTTCCTAGCAGATTCCTACGATTGAACCTGTAGAGGTGTTACGCTTCTCATTGGGAGTCAAGTTGTAATGCCCTCTTTGGTCGACCGACCTGAATATGGTCATTTTTTTCATTGAATTTACTCCTTCAACAAGCATTTCATCCTCTAAGCATTCAACTAAACTTCTTCACTTTATTCACAAGCTCACTTTCATACTCTTGCACTCACTCCAAGCATTCTAAGCACTACATAGCAACAAATACATCACTCCATCACTTCAATAGAGAAAGTTGGGGACAACACCATTGCACCAAAGGCTCGAGTACTCTCATTTTCTCCCCCAAGCAACCTTGAGTGCTCTTGGTGGAGGTGGTAAGCTTCCCTTTCCTCTCTTCTATCACTTGGTTGAGTAAGCACACTTACTATTTTGTAGTGTTTTTGGTATTCTTTATTATAGTACTTCCTTTATCATACTTGCTTTCTTGGCTATCCGTGGAGGTGGAAACACCTAAATGAGGGTTTGACTGAGGCAGGCCCCTATACAACCCCCAACATTTTCCTCTTTCTGTGTGTAAGTGTATGTGCTTTGCGGAGCGAGCTGGAAAATAGGCTCTTCTACGAAATCATCTTTGTCACCCTAGCTTTGGTATATTTTCTTTATCACATTCATTTGTACTTGTCGTATTTCATAGTGTTGTTTTACTCTTTTAGAAGTTGCTAGCTAGGCTGCTAATTTGTTTTCTGATAGTTCACATTATACTTTTGGTCCTTTGGTCCTACGGATGCTAGCACACCTAAGAGATTCCAACGCATCGTGCTATCATCCCATAACTACAGTTTCATCCTCAGACAAAGAGCTATTCAAGATATAGTGTTGAGCTCAAAAACTAGCTCGCCTAGCCTCACTTCGAATCTCAGGATTGCAGAGTGGTTGGAGGACTTTATAGTCCTCATCCTTCTCATCTTCATATCCTAACACCTCGTTTAGCTGAGGTAAGTTAGCGCAACCTTCCCCATCTTGGCCCTACATGACCTAGGGCCTTGCACGTGGTGGTCCCTCTCTCTTACAATAGTTAAGAAAATTGATTTGACTCTAAAAGAAGGATGAAAATGTTACTTCAAAAAATATAATTATAGACAAACAATCCACCTTGGGTTGAACTATTAGAATGAAAAGAAATTTGGTAAATAATGATGGTTAGATTGGTGGGTAGAATATTGTTTATATATATATAATATAAACAATATATATATATATATATATTTCACTACAAATTTTCAAAGTCCACTTGAATTAATCATACATAAAAGTAAAGGGTTTACTATAAATTTAGATTAAACATCCTCCTTCATAGGATGACTCTTAAATGTTATACTTTCAAGGTTCATGTTTTCCTTTCTACTATACTTAAAACAACAAAAATCTTAAATTTTCATGAGTTGTAGCAAGCTCATAGGCTTGGCTTCTGAACCTAGTGCTCATACCCTCAATCAGTTATTCCAAGACACATTATCCAATAATCATAATTTAAAACCTCCTTTGATGCTACTCCAATGTGTTGACCAATAAATCAACATGTCTTGTTACCCTATCATGATTATTCATATTTAGGTTTAAATACTTACAAGTGCATGTCATTCTCCAAAACTTATCCTTTGTCCTTCACTAACTAGGATGATTCTTCTTCATTCTATTTCTAAATTCAGTTACTAATTTGGTAATTTAAAAAAAAAAAACTCATAATATTTTTATATTATGTGCTTGTTGTAGCAGGCTTTTAGGACTAATGTTTGAACCAAACACTTTGATACCACATGTAATGATCCACTTGGTATAGCAAATTTATTTTATACAAATAAAAAAGTAGAATAAAATATTAACAAACCTCAAAAGTTAATGTGCATACTCGTTTCACTTAACTGAATATTGAGGAAATGACAATAGCTAGTTTGGGTTATTTTGTCCAATATGGGACATTCAAATTTATTAACCAATTTGGGCTCTTGAATGGAACATGGATACTTTCTTAAAATGACTCCAAATGAGTTCATATCAAGACTATAGGTGGCTCAATGTATCCATGTTCAACCCTTCCAAATTTAGAAGAAATTTCATTGTTTTGTAGCCATAATAGCAAATTTGGTAGAAACCTTAATTTTGCAATAACTCTCTCAATCTACTCCAAATGACTTCAAATCTATATTATAGTAGCTTCAATATGTCCTTGACCAACCTTCTAGAAATAAAAATAAATAAATTTATAATGTGCTTAGGAGATATATACTTCACAACTCCAGCTCCTGAATTAAAAAGTTACCTTGTTTCTTATTTTCTTGATGCCAAGATAATGCTCTAATACTTCTTTTAATGAAATAAATTGAACAAGGGAAGAATAGAAGAAATACGATGTAAATTCTTGATAATTCTTGACTATAATAATCCAATTTGAGGTGGAAAACCTCAAAAAGTCTCCAAAAGGAACACAATTCACAATTGGATGATCATGACCTAACCAATAGTTCCTATATATACCACATGTATGCCTTGGATGCCATAAACTCTGACTTAGCTACATATATAATACTATATAAATAATTGTATAACTTAATTAAGGTTATGCTAGACACAAGTTAGCTATACATAACCTAATACAATAAATAGGTCAAGGGCATAACACTCATAATGAGAAATCAAGAATGACTTAACATGCAAAGATGTATTATTAGCACCATCAAAGTCGTCAAACGATAAATCCTCACCAAGAGCAATAATATCATCATGTACTATAGGAAGAGGCGATGAATCGTAAATGGATTTGATGCAAAGAACTATCCTCATAATGTATGCTATCATCGTAGAATGCATTACATGCTATGTAAAATCATCACAAATGTCCATAGGGTCAAGATGATAGGTAAAAGGACTATCAACACAAAGAATGTCATCATGATGTATAAGATGCATCATCAAATCACTATCCCTAAACTCATCATATGATGCATCAAAAGGATATGATTCTAAGGGTATAGAAATAGAGCTATGATGACATGTAAAAGGAACAACATTACATGGTTCAACATCATCATGAATAGCTAAGTGTAACCTCATCATACAAATTATCATTGCTAGATACAACTAGAAGGTAGGGCTAGAGATCTTGATGGCTTTAATGTGTGTTGTGTTATATTTGTAAGAGGATGAATAAATAATTCACCAAACAAGTCCTCAACCATCGATTAACAAATCTATATATTTGCATTCAAAATAAGAACAATTTTTTTCAAATTTATTTGCTAAAATACCACAACTACTATACCAACAAAAGACACTGCCCAACAATTAGACCATCTCTCCTACGCATGAAAAACAACTCAATCAAAAAAATCTAAAACAAAATAAATTGTGAAAAAGCAAAACAATAATTCTCTTGTACAACTCTGTATATGTAGCGCCAAACTTTTTTACGGATAGGCAATGTGGGATAAAAGCACGCCAGTCTGTCGCAAGTAGAGACACTGTTATCGGCAGAGGGCAGAGGTAGGCTTTGCTGGTATTGAAGTGTATAAATGTTCCAGATAACCTCAACTCTTGCTCCTGCGTCGCCTACTAACAAAGAAGAAAAGGATAGATTTCAACTGATCACAGCTGTAAACCATCCTTGCCTCCACGGAGGATCGAACTACGGACCTTCAGTTTACAAGACTGACGCTCTACCACTGAGCTATACAGGCCGTTCTGAACAACAAGTCCCATTGTTTCTTGTTTCTAGCCAATGACGATAAACCAGGAAACCTCAAATCTGGTGATCTAATATATTAGAAAAGGCAAAATTACCTAACATGTCCGGGGATGTAGCTCAAACGGTAGAGCGCTCGCTTTGCATGCGAGAGGTACGGGGTTCGATACCCCGCATCTCCATTTGCATTTCATTTTTTCTGTTTATGGCGATGGTATTTGTCATTTGTAATATGATTTTCGCTTTTGTTTTCCATTTATATGTGACTAGTCCCTCTCTATCAGATTGCTGTATCCCCGCACCAGTGGTCTAGTGGTAGAATAGTACCCTGCCACGATACAGACCCGGGTTCGATTCCCGGCTGGTGCATTTTATGTTTTATAAAAATATACAGTATTGTATTAATGTAATTAGAGCAACATTTAGGCAGTACCATATAACAAGAAGCAACCAAAGTGGGCTCAATTTGCAGATCCGTTGCACTCCATAGAGCTTGGACTTTCAATATTTTTGAGACGAAATTTGTGCCAGTTTAGGCCATTCCTTTTACGCCCTTTCTCTCTTGCCATTGGTTGGTTCATATGGATACTTGTTTTGGGGCTGTTTCAGTGGTCGCACAAATTGTTTGAAGCTTTAAAAGCAAGCATAAAAGGAATAAAAGAGAGGGCAATAGTTTTGCCACTTCGTATCAAGTCTTCTTTATGCTATTTCATATTAAGTCTTCTTTATGCGAGAGGATCAAGTTGTTGAGCATGTTTCAATAGTTGTGATATTAGTTGTTTATATAATGTCTAATAGTTGTGATAGTAGTTGTTTATATAATGTCTAATAGTTGTCACATGACTACCCATAATTAAACAAAATGTATTCCTTTGATCTAAAAAGCAATCAATCATGTGATGCCACATTAGGGCTCAAATACCCATGATGTGAATGCACAGGTATTGGTCAACTCCATTTTGACAAAAAACATGCTGATGTGGCATCATATTTGATGATGTGGTCTTGAAACGAAAGCTATAACCAAGGGACTTGCCAAGTAAGTTGATTTAAAAATTTGGGAGTGATTTGAAATTTTCATGGAGTATAATTAAAAGTGCGAAGTTAGGGTACACAACTACTGGGTCCTCTCCCCTATATCTCACTTGTATCCAGTCTAATCATTCTTTTGATGCTTCTCATTGTGCATAATACTCTTATGAAAGTCATTAGACAACAAGAAGCACATATTTCAATATAATTAAGCTATTAATCTCTTTGAAATTGAGTATATTTCTAAGGGTTTTAATCATCTTATAGTATATACTAATTTAGATTGGACAAGTGATATTGATGATAGGATTTCCATCTTGGATGTATCAATCTCTTTCGTTCTAGTTCCACCATTTAGTTTTGCAAGAAGCAATCAACTACTTGTTTGAAAAAAATTCAGGATTTGATTGTGTTGAAGCAATCAACTTCAACACAATCAAATCCAGAAAATTTTTCAAACAACATAATGGATTGTGGAAACTTGATATATTTAATCAACTACTTTCTTATCCTGGATAGCAATCAATTATCACTTAAAAATTCTTGCTAGTTTAGAAACTTTTAAATACAATAGTTGTTGATAGAGTTTGGACTTTTACGATGATCCCACTTCTTTTTAGTGCAATAATCAAATTTTCACATACCTCTCACAATCTAGTGGAGCACCAATGAACCAAACATATAGAGATCCATGTGTTGACAATATATCCAAAATTGAGTGATCGATCTTCATTGTTACCATGATACTCACACATACATATATGCTAATGTTTAATTTGTTGTCTATTCTTAAAAAAAGTATATATTCTTTTGAATTTAGTATGTTGACTATTTTCTTATTTTTGAACTAATACACTCACATTATTACATTTTATCCCTTATTTCACTATAGATCATATTTAAATGAAAGATAAAATAAATAATATCTAAAATAAAATCTTTTAATTGAAATTTTTAATGTCATTTCATAAATATAAAAAAAAATAAAAAAAATTGAAGAAAAATATATGTGATTTTACATATAACTTATTTATGTATCTATATTTAAATAATAAAATAATTTTATATGTTATCATTAATGAAAACTTATAAAAAGAAAAGATTTGGGTATAGTTGTTTAATAGAATGATCAATTTTTTTATGTTCTTTCAAACTTCAATATTGTGTGTGTGTACACTTCAATTGTGTGCGTGTGTATACACAAAACACTTCAATAGTGTGTGTATACCTAAATATAAAGGCGTATGAAGTTATAATCTAGTCAATGTTGTTGGTTGTATGATAAGTTGTTTGTGGCCATGGTAGTACAATTGTTTGAACCTTTTAAAAACTTATATCTATCTGGTAACCTCCAATCAAAAGTATTTATCAATAGTTCATAAATTAAACACTAATAATATGCTTCAATTCATGATATAACGACAAATTCTTGCCCCTCTAATAGATAACCCATGCATACTAAACTATAAACTAACATTTGCATTGAAAGTGAACAAAATAATAAAATTAAATCTCATGATTTTTCATAGTAACGTTTGAACTTTTTCATTGTTTGTCATGATTTTTTCATTGTTTTTTTAAAAATAATTTGATTAATAAATATCAACATTTCTATTGTTTATAAATACATTACAATATGATAAATAAACATACACCTATATCAAAATCCATAGCTAAAATATCTATGTACTGAAAAGCTAATAGATCAAAATCACTAAAATATTAAACTCCATCTCACCACACCTCAAAAAGCTTTAAACCTTAATAAATTCCCTTACTATTTTCATATTTACAATAACATATTTTATACTTATAAGGACTTGATTATTTACGTCATGATTATCCTAATAGATTAAGACAACTATACCAATATTGATAGATTGATGATGTGATTACTTGGAAGTCTTAGATTACTTACAAATGTATTTGGGAGGTTTTATGTTGAAGTTCTCTATTTTTCCTTATTAAAATAACACGCCCATTCTGAAAAAGAGACTTTCCATAAAAGTAAAATTCATAAACACTTTATAAATTTAAAATAATTTAATATACTTTTCTCAAATATCAAGCAACATATTGTACTACGTTAATAATGAAATAAATAAAAATGTCAACCGAAGCTACTGAATACTCGGCAATATGATGAAAACTATTAGACGTGGACGGCAGGATTCGAACCTGCGCGGGCAGAGTCCACATGATTTCTAGTCATGCCCGATAACCACTCCGTCACGTCCACTGGTGAAATTTCCTCTGTAATATATATTATTATTTAACTCTATACAATGTAGTGAAAGAAAGATGTATTGAACTTGAAATACTACTTTTGCGTAATTATTTCAACATATTTTCATTGAACATAAATTGGATCACAATATTTACAGACCCTCAAATTAATTTTCAATGTTAAATCAGCGCCTCAATTCAATGTCTATATATATATATATAGGATATATATTAATTTTTATATTAAGAGATGTTATATGATGATATAAAGATGATTCATGTTTTAAGTGTATTAAAAAAATCAATTGACATAAAATTGACATATATATTTTTAATAAATCTATATAAAATATGTTGAGAGATATCCTTTTCTAATCTTAAACCCAACTTTAATTGAACTCTAACAATAACCATAACCTTAATTTAACCATTATTGAATCCTAATTGTAACCCCAATCTTAACCTTAATCTTAATCGAACCCTAACCCTAATTGAATTGCAATTGAACCCTAACTAAATCCTAATAATAATTGAATCATAAGCCTAATCCAAAATGAATTCTAACCCTAACCTTAACCTTAACCATAATCAAATCTTAACGTGCTAATTGTAACCCTAATTGAACCCTAATGATAACATAACCTGAACCCTAACCCTTAACTTTTCCCCTCAATACAATTTAGTCTTCCTAATTTTACATTGTTCAATAAAAAAATCTAGATAATGGTTGAAAATAATCATTTATTTATCTCCAGTCTAAATTAAGTGTCTGATCTAATTATTATAAACTATGAATATTGACATTTACTTGATAACCAATGAGTCATTTTTCAATCTATTCTCCTACTAGACATGGCCTAATTTTTCTTGATTGGAGAAGTTTATATTTTGGTTTTGTAGGAACACAATAAACAACCCTTATGAATCCCTTGTAAGGACTTAGATAGTCCTCTACTTGTAGAACAATTGTCCCCATTTTTAGTTCACTATTCTCAAAACAAGAGCTCCGCTAAATAGTAAACACAAAAAGCACAAAAACAAATTATGCTTGGAGTTTGAAAGACAAAGCTACAAGACCATAAAATAGGCAATAACACAGGAATCCTTCTTGATCACTTGAATCACATGACAAGTGTAGATGGATCACAAAAACTACAAAAAATCTCAAAAACTAATAACAAGTTAACAACCAAGCCAGTTTTGAAAACTAAATTGGGACAACCTATGGATAGTTTGTATCAAAACTCAGTCATGTGGCACAACAATCTACTATTTACTTATATTACTCAATATTCTACAACCCCCATATATGATTATTCATATATGCTCTCCTTTGTATAAGGACAAAGAGAAGCAACAGTTCCTTCTTCGTCCTCCATATCTTCTCTTAGACTCAAGTGCCTCCTTTGGGTTTCAATAATTCTGGTTGACTCTTCCAAAGATTAGAAAAATAGCTTTGGAAATCATATTGGATAGACATCACTCTATAAATGAAGGTTGCATAGTTGTCCATAGAAATGTTATCTGAAATAGGAGGTGCATAGTTGTCCATAGAAATGTTATATGAAATAGGAGGTGCATGTTTAAAAGAACTTCCCCATATCCAGACAGTCAGTCAGATGGTGTGTGCTGCAGTTTTATTCTCATGGAGAGATTGCAACTATTGAACAAAAGATAATCAAACAAAAAAAAAAAAATTAAAAATGTGGAATTATAAAACAAAAATTGTTTATTTATAGAAGTTAAGCGAATAATTGATTAATTATACAAATTTATCTATGTTTTCGTGTGATTGTTTAAGTGCATTTTCTATTTAAATTTGAGTAGCTAGAGTGTTCCTATATAAATTTTTAATCATGGGAAAATGATAATTTGGAATCTTTCCCTATTTTAATGAAGCAACTATTGTTTAGGAATTGAAAATAAGCAACAGACATATTGCCAAAAATGTCACGTAAATCCACATTTTTTTTCCTTTTTTAACATTTGTCTTCAATTTATTCTTCCAAATTTTAATTGCACAAGTTTTTATTAATTCTATTAATATAAATTTAAGATGTATGCTTAAAAATAAGCAAAATAATTAAATATTCATGGGGAACTCCACAAATAATTCCTTAGTTTACTAGTGTCATGGAGAATTGCCCTAATATCAAGGCTTACCGCTCGAACTATAGAATCTCTTTCAATTATTTAACCCATTAGAGTTTCTTCTTTAATTTTTTTGTTCATGTTCTTTTGGTTGAAGACAAATTTGTTTTATGAACTTCAAAAAATATGACATGATGTGGATTAAAAAGGGGTCTGCCTTGGGCTTTGGGTGGAGTTAGAAAGGACGATCATGCATGTATGTCTATGTGGGTGAACAAATGAAGAAGGTGGTATTTTTAGAGTGTGTCAAGTTGTGATATTAATAACAAGATTCAAATGTGTAGTTTTTTTAGTCAAACTTATTGATCCATATTGCATGGAGTAGGGGTTCACATGAACCTTTTAACCCTCATAAGAATGAATGGTCCACTTAGCTCAATGCATCTAGATGACGCTCACAAGGGTGAAGCATTAAGACTTCTTGGGAGGTTACCCATCGTAATACTACTATGACTTAAGTGTGCTTAGCCAACAATTTTTCCCCAAGTTCAAGACCACTTAGCTTATTACCCTATTTTAAAAAAAAATCAACAAGTTTTAAGATTAAATAGGAATCACCCAATAATTGGACTAACATGATTTGACACATACTTTAAATGTTCTCTTTGAATAGCACCTATAAATTTTTTAGAACTGTTCGACATGACAAGAAAGATTTTGAGATGTGTGAAGTTAAAAGTATATTATGAAGTAATCAGCAATAGAAAAATTTGAGTATATTATGAAGTAATCAGCAATAGAAAAATTTGAGTAGGCACAAGCAGCAAATTGTTGCCTTTGGGAGGGCAATGAAAAACGCCTCACAAGTGGACATGAGACAACAGATATCAGTACCTTCTCTTGGGTTGGGTACAGTCTATTCTTATTGAATGCTAGTCCTTCAATTTAATTGACTACATGTAGTTCAATCATGGTTTCGCACCAGGAAAATGCATATACAATAATAAAGGAATTAAATGAACATGAAAGGGAGAAGAACGGGCAGGACGGGCAGGACGATGTTCTGCAAACACATTAATCAGTATGGCGACCAGGAGTGAGGGGTATCGAGCCAATTAAGGAGGCATGGGCACCACGTGAAGAGTAAAATATGCGCTGGTGGGAGGAGAGGACAGACGGGCTTAGAAAATAGGTGAACCTATGGTCATCCCTTCAGTACATTAATTTAAAAAAAAAGATTTTAAGTCAAGAAACATTAATTGTGCGGCAATTGTGGAAGGTAAGAAACAGTGAAAAGTTCAATGGTCAGAGGAGGCTCCCTATTGGGTCTCCAAAGAGGCTCGTAGGTTGTATTGACGGTGAAGATCTCAGAAGGCAAGTTCCTCAGGTTCTTGCAGGACGGGATATTGCAGGACGGGATACTACTTGTCACTCAAAATGAGGTCAAGTTTGGACATAGCTGGCAAGTGGGTCAACTCAGTTTGGCCACTTTCATGACTGCACTGGAAAATTTTAAGAGGGTCTTCAATGGGAAAGCCAAAGTCAACGAGGAACAGCACCAGGTCAAAGCTCCAAGGTCGCATACAAATGAGAATTTGGAAATTGAGGAGGTATTCTCCAGAGATGAAATGACGGTGGCAGAGACACTGGTTGGGTGGGGTGATCTTGACTCGGGCAGTGAAAGCAGAAACATGTGAGTTGGTGGCTGCACGGGGTCCTCTTTTGGTACTGGTTATTCAGATATACCTATTATGCAGAGTATACAGACGCTCTCTCCTATACATAGT
This sequence comes from Sequoia sempervirens, assembly GCA_007258455.2. Classification (NCBI taxonomy): domain Eukaryota; kingdom Viridiplantae; phylum Streptophyta; class Pinopsida; order Cupressales; family Cupressaceae; genus Sequoia; species Sequoia sempervirens. The sequence goes on along the minus strand of VDFB02086081.1, from coordinate 172,543,666 downwards.
GCTCGGGCCTCTTTGTACAACATGCACGGGCCACAGTTTTGCTCATATCACATGGGATGTGTCAAGGTTCATATTGCATTTGATAGTCATTTTGTACATGATGAAGTCAAATAGGAAAGGGGATGGAAATAGTTTATAGATGAAAGAGTATACTTACGTAAAAGGTGTTGATTCTAGAAGATTAAAAGATATTTGTTATAAATTGGAGTATTTAATATGTCTATATCAATTTCATTTATGTGAAGGGGAGTTGATCCAAAAAAAAAATGTACAGTGTATATTTATTGCAACTTATAATGTTTAATGTGTTTGCATTAGTTTGCTATTAGAATAAATTGTTCCTATGTTTGTACTACTTATAATGTTTAATGTGTTTGCATTAGTTTGCTATTAGAATAAATTGTTCCTATGTTTGTACTGCTTGTTTTGTGATAAGAGCCATCATGCTCTATAGCAATATCTATCTTTGTTTTCTTCATTTATTGCTAAGTCACCCTTTTGTTCCCTTCATATTGGTGCGTAGAGTGCACAATTTATGGGAGCGAATAAAGATTGGTTGTGGAAGAGGAATTTGAGTAGCTATGAGTATTGAGTGTGTTTAGCTAAGGAAGAGGTCCTCACAAAATGTGTCAAGTCAAAGTTGACAAGTAAAAGGGAAGGGCATGCGATAGAAGTACTATATTTTTTCTACAACCACGAGTAAAGATGGGTGCCTAGTCAACGGTGGCATAATGCCCAAGACATAGGTAAAATCATTTACATCAATAAAACTATCACAATGAATATTTTTATCTTCACCCAAGATGTTGATGGACACATTGTAACTATGGAAGTGGGTGGACATGATTCACATAGATGAGATTCAAACATGCAATTGTGTTAGAGATGTTAATTGGTCAAGCTCTTTGTATAGGTTTTTATGGGTAGGACTCAAACCTGAACTACATAGTGGTGATGATGTTGAGTGTAGCTAGATATTGTGACATGGATAGTTTTGGCTATATGAAGAAGAAGACGAAGGCAAAGGCATCCAATTGTTTGAATGACTATTAAATATTTTTATAGTAGTCTAATGGTATCAATGTTGCTAAGTGTAGTTGTCTAAGTTGAAGATTGCTAAGAGTTGAAGTCATTTTGTATTGGTCTATAGAGTATTAAATTGCAAATATGCTCTCAAAATTTGTGTTAATTTGTTCAAAGGGATGAAAAATAGCAATAGAATGTTGATACATGGTCAATATATTTTTCATCCATAAGAGAAGAGGAGAAGGTAGCTGCAACTCTATTTTGGGACTATGGATATGGTTGGAGATTCAAATATGGAGTTATATCATGATGTGAAAAAGAGGTTAAACAAGTTGGAAGAGAGAATAAGGAAAATACAATGACAAACAAATAGAAGACCAACAAAAGGAGTTGCAAAAATTAGAGTTGAGTTGGAGGAGTTATGGTGGACATTGGATGAATACGAGACATGTGATAATAAGAAGGTAAATAAAAAGAAATATATAGCGAAGGTGTCAAAGAATTGTGGGAAGGTGGAAAAGAATGGTGAGAATGAATACTCACCAAGTGTGAGCATAAGTTATATTAAGAGAGAAAAGTTATATAGAAAAAAAACTAGCCAAGGAAAATAATTATTAGAATAGAGAAAAATTAATCCCCATTGGCAAAATTATTAGTGGGTAGAAGACCCTTAAATGTGATCTTTCAATTGCTTCAAAAATAAAAGATATATGAATGGAATGAAGATAAAGATAATGAGTGAGATGAAACTATTGAGTTGTGTTACCCAAAAGAAAGGGAAGGTATTGAAGATTACAAGGGAAGAGGAGAGGAGAGGAGTCGGAAGACTACAATGAAGAGGAATGCAACCAATCACACAAGGTGGCCCAAGTTGTTGTAGCAGTGAAATTAGTCCACATTAGAGAAGAAGCTACAACGAAGATAGAGATCTTTGAGAGCCCCCTTTGTGATGAAGTCCTATTGGTTTTAGAGAACAAAACTAGCTAGAAATAATTAGAAGAATATTTAGAGAATCTCGTTATGATGAAAAAAGAGTAGAAGATCATTGCTTTCTCGGAGAAGGAATGAGAGAGATTGAGAGAATAAGCACAAGAACATACATTTGTTGTGTAGTAAACTATGATAATGCCAAAAAAGAGTTGTCTTGTGAACACAATCATACAAATCTAGGAAACAAAGATCTCCTAAAAAAGATGAATGGGAAAGCATGCCTAAATGGCATAATGCAAAGAATGAAGAAACTCATATAGGATTTTTTTTTAAATGGCTTATGTGCAAGTGCAAAAGAAGGTGGTAAAAGTGATGTAAAGAGCCATGTTGATTTTCAAAGGAGGACCACTAAGCCTTCAAGGAGATGAGAAAAGAGAAAGCTAATGAATTAGCAAAGGAGGAATTTTGAGCCGACAAGAGGCTAGAAGCAAAAGAAGAAGAAATATGATGATGTGTGGAGGCATCTTTAATTTGGTGGAAGGGAATGTTGTAGCTTAGTTCTTCAAGACAAAATGATGGTTCTAACATCTACCCCAATCTCTTACATGGATGTTTGATGCAGTAACATCCTAAAGTAGAAGGAATCCTACATCACCCTTAAAATAAATATATAATAGTTGAATTTTTTAGTTTCTTAATTTGTTAACTTCATTGAAATTTGTTTTCAAATAAATTAGCTTTGAACTAAAAGATCGAAAATTTTGAAAAGAAGGGTAGAATGATGTAAATTGATTCCTTAGAATTGGAAGGTAGGTCAAATTATATTTGCTAATTTTAGAAGTGGTTTGTAATAGCTTACTCTTTCGGAGAACACATATGAAGAATTAAAGTTAAATTAGGGAACATTTTCCTTATGAGCAAAGAAAAGATTTTAAGTTGAATAAGAAAGGGGATGGTGGTAGTTTTTAGATGAGAGAGTGACTTATGTAAAGAGGTGTTGATTTTGGAAGAGAAGAATTATATACTATATATTTATTACAGCTTAGAGTGCTTAATTTGTCTGCATCATTCTTAAATCTAGTTTTCTCATATTTTGTACTGCATGAACTCCAAATTCTTAAGTGAAAGGAGTTATTCTTATTTATGGCAGTCCCCAAGCTATCTATACTGCTCCATTTTCAAGAAGGAAGCATAATTTGGTAAACAATTTTCTACGAGACCAATTCAAGAAATTTATTGAATATTTTTGAGGTATTTTTGACCAACGTTGAATTCTTGGAGTGATTCAAGTAACCCGAGTGTTGCGCTGCACAACACAAGAATACCAAAAGCGCACACCTTGCAACATTAGTTATCCATCTCTAATTGACACATTAGCACAAATGTGTCAAAATTGTACATCCATTGAATATTTTGGCTGTATGTTGTTAGTCAAATCATTCTAGTCTTGATTTTTAGTTGATCTAGGGCTTTGCTATCTAGACCACTTATTAGATAAGCCCTAAGGCACGGGATCTTGCTTTTCTTTGCCTTATGAACCTCCTAGACACATAGACAGGTTTTGATAACCAATTGTGTTATGATCTTGCAGTGTTATGGTCAATTTATTTTTCCTTCTTCTTGGTTGCAGAGAATAACAGAAATAGCAGGTGATGTTTTGTCCTTTGATCAGGAAAAATCAATGCTCTGTGTTTCTGGGATTTCGTTCAGATTATTTATTAAACATAAAAATGAATCATGGGATTACTTGTTATCTATGACAAGGAGACTGAAACGGTGCTGGAATACCAGATACATGTAAGCATGATTTACCATCACCATGATGTATGTCTGTTAGTCTGGAAAAGTACATGAAATGAGGAGAATTCCTTAACAGTTGAACATGCAGCTTAAAGTACTATCATGATCAAGACACACGTATTGCTACTTTAAATGCTCTCTTTGAATAGCATCTATAAATTAGAATTGTTTAACAATGACAAATAAGAATTTGAGGTGCGTGAAATTAGGATACATGACTACCGTCTCCCATAAGTCCATAAGAAAGGAGGTTATGAAGTAATCAAGGCGGCAATAGAGAAATTTGAGGAGGCACAAGCAGTACATTGTTGCCCTTGGGGAGGTCACAGAAAGACGCTTCACAAGGGGACATGAGACTAAAGATATCGATATCTTCTCTTGGGTACAGACTGTTCCTTATTGAATGCTAGTCCTTTAATTTTATTGACTATATGCAGTTCAATCATGTAATGTGGCTGTTGTCACATCCCTCATGGTTTCGGCCCAAGAAAATACAAATAAAATAATACAGGAATTAAATGAACATGAAAGGGGAAGGACGGGCAGGACGATGTTCTGCAAACACATTAATCAATATAGGAACCAGGAGTGCGGGGTGTCGTGTCGTGAGTGAGGCATGGGCACCACGTGAAGAGTAAGATATGCGCTGGTGGGAGGAGAGGACAGAAGGGTTTAGAAAACAGGTGAACGTATGACATTCCTCACCACAATAATTAAATGTGTTCTCTTGGAGTACTATGATTGCAAGATATGCACAAAATTGATTTGTTGAAAGGGCTTTACCTCGAAACTTTCATGCAAAGGCAATCGGCAGGGGAAAGTCCAGACTCCAGAAGCTTTGTCGACATCGTCCTTGCCTGCGCTGAAATGTGAACTTTCGAACAGGTTTGGACGTCCACCAAAGCTAAAAAGGAAATGGATGTTTGAAATGTCGGAGGAATGCTAAGAATTTGTGTGGCAGTTAAAGGCTTGCATGCAGCAAGAGATGGCAGTGCATGTTAATTAATAGAAAGAACTCAAAATTTCTTTAGTTTAGAGGACATGATTTCAGTGTGAGACGTGGACTAGAAAGACAAGCAGAAGGGTGTGAGAGAGAAGCAGCTAGAAAAGGGATCACTGCCAAGAGAAGTTGATTCTTCTGGAAGAAGAGTCGGGTGTCATTGTCCAGAGCATCATAGGTATCGGGGGACTTAACAGTGATGTTGAAGCTGGTTTTGGAACAATTCCATCAGTTTGCCAAGAAAGAATTGCAAGGCTACGTTGAGGGTGAAACCGTTGTAAGAGACTTTATTGACTTCTGTGCAACTTGTAGGTCTTTCAAGACTAACCGTAATTATTTTTAGAGTTTTAGTTCAAAATCTGGAGAATGTTTTGTATGCTTATTGATCCTATTTACTAAATACAATGATACTAGTTACGAGTGGTAACCATTAGACTATATTTGTATTGTATCACATCATAAAGCAATTATTGAATCTTTTCTTTAATAGATATAGATATTTTAGAGCTTCTGTGGAGTTTGAATTTTGTCTGAGAATAATAGGGAGGCGAGACTTGTATTAAGGATTGAGATGTTCTATAAAAGGTTCTCCTCTTTTTGACGATGACTAACTGAATTACTAAGCTAATACTAGTTGATCTTAATTATATAAATAACATTGTAAGACTTCCATTGGAATCATAAGTGAAAAATTATTATGATGACATTTAACTATATTGTAATAATTATAAAATAAAAAGTCATGAGTATGTCATTATTGATCTAGATGATTAAAGATTTATTAGAGATGAGAATAGTATAATATATATATATATATAAAATGTACTATGGTGGTAAATTAGAATTATGGATATGTTTTTTCTAAGTATGCTTTTATGATTGTGTCGATGCTGAAAGAGAGAGAAAATGATTGTGTATCCTTTGAGAACCCTAAATATTGCTAGATTAATAAATATAACTTGTAAATTCAAATGTTATATCAAAATCATGATACATTATAAACTTATAACCTTGCAATTGGCCTTGGTACATGTATGGAAGCATATATGTTGTTGTCTTATAATTTATCTGCTTAAAGATAAGGGGGACAAATAAGGATTTGCAATGTATTTTTGTTGTGTCATTGATATAATCAAAGTATGAATGCTAGAAGCTAGTAATGATGTTTATAGATGATATTCTCTATTTGTTTTTGGTTATTATGTGAGAATACTTATTCTATAGCTAATGTTAAAGAAAAATATATTTGTATTGTGATAATGGAAACTGTGTATGGTCTTATGATTACACCTATTGAGTATATTGTGAACTACATATGCTAGAATTATTAGTGGCCTAGGTTAATTGTGAGATCCTTGATTGACTTCAATAAACGAAGCCTTCTTTAGCTACCTCGGGTATGACTTGAATACTATGCATGGCTAAAAAAAGGTATGCTTAAGTTGTAAGACTGATGAGGTCACAACTATTCCTTTGGGTCTTATTGATGTTCGTGAGTGAACTATATAATAATGGTCAAATATATCATTGCAAACAAAGAAAATTTCTAGTTGATGAGTAATTGATCTAGCCTCGATGTCAATGAGATGAACTTGTAAGAGGTTTTGACATGCTCATGTTGAATTATGCAAAATAAAGGTGTTGAGGTCTAATTTGAGATCTTGATGTCCTTAGATGGAAGTGTTATAGTTTTGGCTTGGTAAATTAGTAACTAGGTTGGTTTTCCCTCCTTACCTTAAGCATTGTTAATTGTTGGGAATCATTTAAAGGAGCCTTGTTAAAGTATGACATAGTAATAAATGAAACTCTATGAGCTATGGCTTTATTCTAGAATTGTTGGATATTCAAGGTGAAAAATTGCAGCATTAGAACTTAATAATGTGTTTGCAAATTTGAAATTATGTATCCAAGATTACCATAAAAGAGATTATGTGATTAACAATTCAACAATGAAAGAAAAATCAACAATACCACAAGTTACCAAACACAAGTGACACAAGATATACGTGGAGAAACCCTTGCGGGAAAAAAATCCACACCCAAAGAGATCCAATGCTTGTATTAATCTTCAAATGAGATGCTATTGTATACAACACTCCTCTCTAAATTCCAGAAGCACTTCATCACTATGACAACCTACAAACAAACTCTTACAAACCACCATTTGAAGGCTCCAATATATAGAAGTTTGTGGTCCAAAGAATACTACAAATGGTATCCCAAAACAACAAGTAAAACCACCTAGAAAAACCCACACTCCCTTTAGTGGACAACCCATAAACATGGCATAAAATATTGAATAATCACATGGGTGCCTATAACCCATAGCCAATCAGAATCGGTCAACCTCGAGTGCTCCATAACTCTTTGACAACTTTGATGGCTTCATGTAAGAGCATGCAAAACATGCAAATAACATGGAAGGACATGCACACCAAAGTGGTCCCCACTCACAAAGTTGGATGCCCAAGAGGAGTATCCTCCCAAAATGGTCTTTAACTATCACCATAATAGGTCCACCTCTTTGAATGTAATTACAATTTGTCATAAGAAAGTAAATAATACATATTTTGTTCCTCATGTCCCCTAAAACACTTTCCAAAGAACATGGAGACACATAAATCAATTTAGAATAGCAATTATAATTTCACCTATCCTAACAAGGATGGGTATTAGTAAATGGAGGTTTGTTACCCTATTTGGTTTTACTCATGTCTATGGTTCTCTTTTATTTCAATCCCATTATTA
>VDFB02086081.1:172429773-172536062 GCA_007258455.2 Sequoia sempervirens | reverse complement strand
TGAAGTTGTGGTTGTTGTGCACAAAAGAAATGCCAAAGGAAAGTTCAAGTATGAACCAAGTTTTGTCTTGGTTGGTTAATATTAAACAAGACCAAATGGACTTTAACTTTTGCTTTTGAAACTTAGTAACATTTTTAAACAGTTATTGTCAACATATTTAATATAATATTCAGGTAACTAAAGAATTAATGTTTAGGCTTGTGAGATTTGGTAAGTAGTTAGAAAAATACATTGAAGGAGTTGTGTACAATACATACATAAATGTTATGTGTGTGTGTGTATTTGCCAACAATTTTACCAATTCCCTATCTCATAGAGTGTCCTTAAGGTTTGACATAAATATAGAAATAATGCAACTATAAGGGTTTCACCAAGGAAATGTTGAAAGGAGATCTTGCCTAAAGGCATGTGCACAAATATAGGGGACCAAAAAGTGGCCACTCCACATTTTGGTCCCATAAAAGAGAAAACATGAATGTATTATAATGAAACATGCTCGTGTTGTAGGATTACATTCAAATAATGTGAGTGCATTACAACGTGCTTGCAATATTGTTTGCTTTTGAAGTTTTTTCTCTTTCTCTTTTGATGAAACTATATACATGAAATAAACATTTACATATTAACATTTAATTTCTTATACTTTGTTATAGTTCATGTATGTGTTTTCTGCATGTTTGAGAATGGTTTTAGATTTCTTTGAGTTATAATGTAAATTCTAAGTTTTGGAAGATCTTATAATTTTTCACTTAGTCAAAATCATTGATTAACAAGTCAAATTTTAGTAATCAGGAGTTCAAATTTCAATTATAAACAAGCTTTTTCATCTTTCTCTCTCTATCTCACTCATATATCCCTTACATTGTAGACCTGCCTCTCACTATTTCCATCCCTTTATCTACCTCTCTCTATCTGACTCTCTCTCTCTCCCTTGAGCTCAAGAACTACCTCTCTACCTCTCCATCCTTCTCTCTCTTTATCTCTCTCTTTCTCTTTATCTCTCTCTCCTTCCCTCCCTCCATCCTACCCTCTCTCTCTTTCCCTCTCTACTTCTCTCTATCTCCCCTCCCTCTCTCTCTACTCTTTATCTCTCTCCCTCTTTGCCTTCCTACCTCTCCCTCTCTCCTTCCCTCTTTATCTCCTACTCTCTCTCTCAATCTCTCCACTTCCTCTTTCCCTATCTACTCTCTATATCACATCTCTCTTCCTTCCCCCTCACACCTTTCCTCTCTACTTCTCTCTATCTCACATATCCCTCTCTACCTCTCCCCTTCCCTCTCTTCCTCTTTCTCTCTCCTTTTCTTTACATCACCTCTCTCTCTACTTTTTTTTTATCTCACCTCTTTCTCCCTCCCTCCTTCCTCCTCACTCTCTCTCCTTCCCTCTCTACATCTATCTATCTCACCTCTATCTATCCCTATAGACCTCTCTCTCCCTGCCTCCCTTCCCTCTCTCTCCTTCCCTCTTTATTTTTGCCTATATAAACTATCTTTATCCCTCCCTCCCTCTCTCTCCCTCCCTCTCTCCCTCCTTCCCATAACCCCCTCTCTCTCCCTCTGTATCTATCCCTTCATCCTTCTCTATCTCTCTCAATCTCTCCACCTTCCTCCTTTCCTCTCTACTTCTCTCTATATCAAATCTCTCTTCATTCCTTCCTCCCACCTCCCCTCTCTACTCTTTATCTCAAATATCCCTCTCTACCTCTCTCTCCCTCCCTCCCACCATCTCCCTCCCTCCTTCCCTCTCTATCTCCCCTTTTTCCTCCTATTTCTCCCAATCTCACACCTTCCTCTCTTCCCCTCTGCTTCTCTTTTATGTCTCTCTCTTCCCCCTCCCTCTCACTTTCCTCTATACTTCCTCTCTATCTCACTCTCTCCCTCTCTCTCAATCTCTCCACCTTCCACTCCTCTCACTTTTCTCAATGCTCACCTCCTCTCTCTCATATTCTCATTCCCTCTCTCTTTTGTTTATCTCCTCTCCCTCCTTCCCCCCTCTCTCTTTTTATCTCCCCTTCTCTCTCTACTTCTATGTTTCTCACCTCTCTCTATCCCTCCCTACCTCTCTCTATCTCTATCTCCCTCCTTCCCTCTCTCTTCCTCTCTCTCAATCTCTCCACCTTCCTCCTTCCCTCTCTCTCTGTCCTCCCCTCTCTCTCTCCCTCCTTACCTCTCTCTCCCCTCCCCTCTTTACTTCTCTTTATCTCACTTATCCCTCTATACCCCTATCTCTCTCACTCTCTCCTTCTCCTTCTCCCTCTACTTATCTTTATCTCACCTATCCCTCTCTCAATCTCTCTAGCTCTCTCCTTCCTTCTCTAATTATCTCTATCCAACCTCTTTCTCCCTCCCTACCTCTATATCACCTATCGCTCTCTACCTCTACCTCCCTCCCTACCTCCATTTTCCCTCCTTTCCCTCTCTCACACTCTCTCCTTCCCTCTCTACTTCTTTATATATCTCTCTCCTTTCCTCCTTTCCTCTCTCTCAATATCTCCCCCTTCTTCATTCCATCTCTACCTATCTCTATATCACCTAACCTTTTCTACCTCTCCCTCACTCCCTCCCTCTCTACTTATGTCTCTATCACTCTCTCCTCCCCCCTCCACTTTTTCCTATCTCATATCTCTCTCCCTCCCTACTTCTCCCTCGGGCTCATTCCCCCTCTCTCTCCTTCCCTCTCTACTTTTGTCTATCTCACCTCTCTCTCTCCCTCCCTACCTCTCCCTCCCTCCTTCCCTCTCTACTTCTCTCTATCTCACCTCTCTCTCCCTCCCTAAATCCTCTCTCTACTTCTCTATATCACTCCTCTCCCTCTCTCTCTCCCTACCTCCCTCCTTCCTTCCCTATCTACTCTCTTTTTACCCTCTCCTCCTCTACCTACCTCTTCCTCCTTCCATACATATCTCACTAATTACCTCTCCCTACCTAAAGAGAGAAAGATGGATGGAGGGATGGATAGTGGATATAGAGAGAGGTAGAGAGACAAAGGGTGGGAGTGAGAGACAAAGGGAGATGTAAGGAAGGAGAGATATAGAGAGGTGAGATAGAGAGAAGTAAAGAGGGAGAGAGATAGATCTAGAGAGGGATAGGTGAGATGGAGAGAATTAGAGAGGGAATGAGGGGGAGAGATAGAGATAGCGAGAGAATAGAGAGATAAAGAGAAGTAGCGAGAGAAGGAGAGAATGAGAGAGAGAGAGAAGGGGGAGGAGGGATGGAGGGAGAGGTAGAGAGAGGGAAGGAGGGAGGGTGAGAGAGAGAGATACTAGAAGTAAGAGAGGTATGAAAGGGGTGGGAGGTGAGAGGAGGAGGGAAGTGAAAGAGGAAGGAGGGAGGGGTGGTAGAAGGAAGAGAATGAGAGAAGGAGAAGAGGGAAGGAAGAGGAGGGATATATATAAGTAGAGAGAGGGAAGGGGAGGGAGGGAGGGAGGTAGGGAGGAGAGAGAAGTGAGGAAGGTGATGGGGAGAGGTGAGTAGAGAGAGGGAGGGGAGGAGATAAGATAGAGAGTAGAGAGGGAGGAAAATGAGGAGAGAGAGAGGTAAGATAGAGAGAAATAAAGAGGAAAGGAGAAACAAATATCCTCTCAGATTCCACATATCCTCTAAGTGTGTCAAAATCTCTCCTCTAGTACTACATACGACAAATCAATTCTCATTCAAGAGTCCACTTTCCTCTAAAAGTGTCAATATCCCTCTTCTAATGATGTGGGAACAAAATCCCTCTATTGCATGAAAGAAATTGAACCAAAGTGAATACACTAACTACACCCACAAGTTCTACCAAGAAATTCCAAGACCCCCTGCTCCATAAAGGGACACAAATTGAAGTTGGTGCTTCTAATGTAATGTATCATTCTAAGTGAGAAGCTATCTCAAGATAAAAAAAATCCTCCAACCTCCAATAAAAATATGCTTAGTCTTTAAGTTCAATAAATCCTTCAGTTTTTCCTTTTCCATTATCTTTGATATCTTCTTCATATCTCACCTCTCTCTATCTCTCCCTGCCTCTCCCTCCCTCCCTCTTCCATCTTTAGAAGAATGTTTGTGGCACATTAGACAAGTATTATAGAGACTAAGGAAGGATAAGTTGTTGATAAACATCAACAAGTGTAGCTTTATGAAGAAAAAGTTGTATTTGGGTTTTGTCATTTATACTGAAGGATTGAAGATGGACTCTAAGAAGGTTAGAGAAATTCTTGAGTGGCCTACACCAATGAACATTGGAGAGGTAAGATCATTCCATGGATTGGAAATTTTCTAAAAGAAATTCATCAAAAGCTTTAGTAGCATTTTCACACCCATGATAGAAACAATGAGAGGAGATAGGAAAGACTTAAAATGGACATCCAAAGTACAAAGAAGTTTTGAATTGCTAAAACAAAAGGTGATAGAGCAACCAATGTTAGCATTACATGATTTTGATAAAGTATTTAAAGTTTATTGTGATGATAGTGGAAATACAATAGGAGTAGTGTTGAGTCAACAAGGAAGACCAATAACCTATTATAGTGAGAAATTGAATGATGCAAGGAGATATTCAATTTATGTTCAGGATTTCTATGTCATAATTCAAGCCTTGAAGAAGTGGAGACATTATTCGTTTCCCAAGGAGTTTGTGTTATATGCTTATCATCAAGCCTTGTAGCATTTGAATAGTCAAGGAAAGTTGAACCGGAGACATATGAGATGGATTGAGTTCTTGCAGAGTTATACATTTGTGTTGAAGCATAGGAGTGGTAAGTCAAATAAAGTTGCAGATGCATCAAGTAGGAGAAGAAATTTGTTGATAAGAATGAAGATAGAAGTATTGGGTTTTGAGGAACTTAAAAATATGTATGAGGATGATCTAGATTTTTTTGAAGCATGGAAAGCATGTAAGGAACCATTGTTGATAGATAGGAGTCAGCGGTTGGATTATTTCATTCAGGAAGGTATGTTGTTCAAGGGAAATCAGTTGTGTATTCCAAGGAGTTCAATGAGGGAGAATTTGATTTAGGAGAAGCATAGTGGAGAAGCATTTTGGGATAGATAAGACAATATGTTTGGTTGGTGAGTGAACACTATTTTTGCCAACAAATATATAAGGATTTCATGATGTATGTTCAAAGTTGCAATATTTTTCAAGTAGCAAAAGGGAGTAGTCAGAATACTAGATTGTATAAACCTTTGACAATAATAGAGAGACCTTGGGAAGATATAATTATGTATTTCATATTGGGATTACCAAGAATACTGAGAGGGTATGACTCTATAATGGTAGTAATCGAAAAAATTTCTAAGATGGCACATTTTGTTCCTTGCAAAAAGACTAATGATGTTGTGCATGTTGTTGACCTATTTTTCAAGGAGATTATGGGGTTGTGTGAATTACCAAAGAGTATAGTTTTAGACAGGGACATCAAGTTCATTGTATACTTTTGGAGGACATTGTGGAAGAAGATGAAGACATACTTGAAGCTCAGTTCAACATATCACCTACAAGTAGATGGACAAACAAAGGTAGAAAACATGAGTTTGGGTAACTTATTAAGATGTTTGGTTGGAGATAAATCAAGAAATTGGGATATAGTTCTACCACAAGCAAAGTTTGCATACAATAATTCAGTGAACCAGAGCACAAGGAAGACACCATTTGAGATTGTGACAAGGATACACCCTAGAGGAGTTGTGAAATTTAGAGACATCAGTATGGAGAATAAGAGGAGTGTAGAAGCATAATAGTTTATAGGATTCAAGGAAGCATTGCATAGTTAGGTCTGGAAACACTTGGAGGACATGAATAATAAGTATAAGGAGCAAGAAGTTGAGAAAAGGAGACATAAGGAATTTTTTGTTGGGGATGAAATGATGGTCTATCTCAAGAAAGAAAGGTTTCCAGTAGGAACATACAATAAGCTAAAGATAAGGAAGTTTGGACCATGTAAATTTTTTAAGAAGTTTGATTCAGGAAATCCATATGAAATGGACTTACCGATGGCACTTGGTATATCACTTATTTTCAATATTGTAGACATCTATGAGTACCATGAAGGATAGTCAAGTGGGAGTAACTAAGAAGTGGACTTGAAGGAGCAGTTACCACATCAACCACCAGAGTATATTGAGCAAATCTTGGACATAAGAAATGGAAGGAGCGCTAGGAACAAGCAGTAAAAGGAGTACCTAGTAAAGTGGAAAGGCAGACTAGTGGAGGATTCATCATGGATTTCTTAGGCTAAGGTGGAATGCTTTGGTTTTCCTCTAGCCCCTGGAAAGTGAGGAACTCACTTTTCTTCCAACTCGGGTGTTTGATGCAGGAGCATCCCTGGTTGTAATTTAGCAATCCTGTATCAACCAATAACATTTCTTTTCTTGCAAATTAGTCTGTAGTTGTCTCAGCAGTTTCTTTCGTGTTTTACCAAATTATCATTTCTTAGCTCACTAAGCAGGATATTGGTTCTACATGAGGACATCTTTGATATATCCAAAATTTAGGTGATTTACATTCGTTCACAGAAAGTTATCACTCTCAGAATTGACCTATCTCTTTGTATCTCCATATTTATTTCTTTATATCTATACCTCTATTTTTGTATATGTATCTCTCTTTTTATCTCTCATATCTCTTTATCCCCTCTCTATTTCTCTATTTCTTTCTCTTTATTTTCTCACTTTCTCTATGCATTTTCCTCCTAAGTGTGTAATGGGTACAATGAAGAGGATTTAAAGGTGAATTATCATATCCTTAATCAAATGACATGCTACCTTTGAGCATAACTCCCTAGGGATGTGTTATCCTTGGATTGTTGACATGAAATGACTAATCAAAAGTTACCTTCTCTTTCTCTCACTCTATAAATTTTAATTTATATTTTAAGTTTGAAAATCATTTTATTATATAAATTATAAGAAAATTTCAAAATAGAATTATTTTACAATAATTAAAATTTTAATAAGATAAATAATTATAAATTAAATTAATTCTAATATTTTTTAATTACTATTTATAATTTCATAAAAAGACATAAATAATAAAAACAAATTTTAAACTTAAATCTAAATTAAAAATTAAAATAAAATAAACTAAATGAAAAGTCAAAATATTTCAAAATTCAAATATAATAATTTTTAAAAACTAATAACAAATAATAAACTTATTAAGTTAATAAATGATTAAATAAAAAAGTCAAACTATTTTTTTAATTTATTAGAATTGAAATATTAATAAAATATGTACCTAAAAATATAATTAATATATTACAAACAATATTCACATAAACTCAATATTAAAAAATAAAAAAATATTATAAAATATTATTAGATAAGTTAAATTTTAAAAACAAAAAGTGTATTTCAAATGAAGTATTAAAAATAAAAATAAACTATATTAAATTGTTAAAAGTAAAATTATAACTTTTATATTAAAAATTACAAGTAATACCAAACTTAAAAAGTGAAAAATAAAATGAAACCTATTCAAAAGATAAAAAGTCAATTCGTAATTTATTGATTTATTATTATAATATTATTATTTTAAAATAATATATTTATTAAAAAATTACTATTATTTATCTAAAAATCTAAGTTTAAAATTTTTAAAAGAAAAACAATTCTTATCTTATCTCTTTTAAATTTATCTCTTTTAAATTTAAAGTTAAGACTGGATAAAAATGTGTTGTTTTTCTTTAATTATATATTATATTTTTTAATATTTTAAAAAGTTTGATGGTTGAGATCATTTCAATGGTCTTGCATCCTTCTCTACAATTTTCAATCATTGATTTTTCAAAATCAATTCATTCACTTCATATAGGGAACAATTTAGTTCGTGTGTGTATATATAATATATAATATATATAATTTTAGATAAAGATATTGGATAATCATATGATGTTCATACTTAAGATATTTTATAACATTAGAATGAATATTAAGATTTCTAAATATTTTAAATATATAATTTACTTGTATTTATTTTTATGTAACATTTCTATTTTTTATTTTTTTAAAGTTTAAAAATCCAATATATATAATATTCATTCAATTAACATAAAATATATAATTTGATTTCTATCATATAAAACAAATTTATAATATGAAAATATAAATATAAATATAAAATTATATCAAGATATGTTATATTAGAAAAAATATTAGATAATAATAAAATATTCATATTTATAGGAATAAAATAGAGATTCGGGATTTTAAATATTTTAATTTATTATCTATAGTTTAACTTTGTTTACACTTTATCTAAAATACTAATAAATTTATAAATCTAATATAAATCATTCATTCTATTATCATAAAATATACGATAGATTAATTTCTATCATGTATAATATGAGATATAAATATTTACATATGAAATTATATTAGACATGATATTATTTATAAATTACATTGAATACAAAATATCATGAATATTATATTTTATTTCATTATAATGAATATGTGAATTTTAATTTAATTGATAATGTATTCTTTAAAATAAATTCACATCTAGTTGTTAGCACTTTTAAAAGACTTGTTCTCATGAGATTGTTTTACAAGTAGTTGACCAACCTTCAACATAATCTATTGACTATGAAGGTATCATTTTCTATTGTAGGCATTGTTATGCTACAAGATATTTATCCTTGAATTGTCCTTGGACTATTCAAAAGTCAACATCACCTACATGGTGATGGAATGCCCTCCTCCACCTTTCAATGTTTCTTGGGTGCTTTAACTCAAATTATTAGGATTTGACTAAGCATACCCCTGCATCTTTGACTCTGAAGCAAGAGCATCCCTAGTTGTAAAGAAATCGTGTATCAACCATAAACATTTATTTTCTTCTATTTCATTTAATAGGAGTTTCAACATTTCATTCCACATTTCACTGCATTATCATTTCTCAGCTTGCGAAGCAGGATATAACATCTACATATGCACATCTATCACATATCTACATTTTAGATCATTTGCATTTCTCTACCGAAAGTTATTGCTCTCATAATTTCACTATAATTACTAGTCAAAGCATTTGGGGCCAACTTGGTCCAGATTTCTTAGTACGTACCTATTCCAGACCATGCAAAGCTTAATGGGACATCATAAAATCATTTTGGGTCCAATGGGATCTACCTTGGAGATTTGCAAGTCATTCCTTTTCACGAAGGATTATCTTTTCATATTTTGAGGTTGACCTTCACAGTTGTTCATTGATCAAGTTTTGTAAACCCTTGCACAGTTGATGTGGACCTTTATTGTAGCTTGAGAAGCATATTTATAATCATTTGTAATTCATAGGAATTCAGTTATCAAGTTAGAGATAGATAGATAATTAGATTTTCGCATCAACCCTTCAGGAATTGTAATAAGGCCTTTGGCCAATTGTAATGTTGAATGCCCTTGCAATAGGCTTGTGAGCCCTGGTTATTCACCCATGAGGCATATGTTGCATGTAAGATTTCCAATTCAATAAAGAATCATATTTGTAGATCATTTTCTTGTGTTATTTCTGCTATGTTGACTCTAAGTTGCATGGTTTGGACTTCTTTATGAACCCTCCATTAGTGGTTGTACCAAGTGCTATTAGAGCGAGTTTGTGAGTCCTGAAGGCATTACTTGAGGTGAATAGATCACCGACATGAGGTAGAATGCATGTTTTTTAACTAATCATTGACTGTGAGGCAGTTGAAACCCTTCTAGCTAGATAGCCAAGTTGAGGCTATTTCACTGAATTTGGGGGGAGAGATGTTGCTGAGGAGAGCACCTACTATGGCGAATGTTGTTGGAAGAATGGATGAAATGTTGAAAATGATGCATGAAATGCAAGTCCAATTAGATGCAATAGAAGAAGACTAAAGGAGAGGCCTAAACCATAGACATGAGCACGAACACGATGATGAAGCAAAACATGTTGCGAACTAATTTGTAGAAGCCCTAGGTGAAGAAGAAGAATAATTAGACTAGCTGAAAATGTTGAAAGCTATTTCAAAGATTGGAAAAAGACCTAGAGTTGAAATTCAAAATTACACGAGAAATTTAAACCCTAAATAATTGATTGATTAGATCAACGAAATGGAAGAATACTTTGAATATAAAGAAATTGAAGATCTAGAAAGAGTGAGATTTGTGAAAACAAAATTTAAAGGGCATGTTTTTTTATGGTGGAAGGAAGTCCAGTTGGATAGAAATTGAATAGGAAAAGAGAAAATCATAAAATGGGATAGAATAGTGACAAAGTTGAAGAATCAATTCATACTAACCGATTACGAACTTGAACTGTTGAAGAAATTGCAGAACCTGAGACAAAAGGAGAAATATTTTAAAGAGTATACTGAAGAATTCTACAAGATGATCATTAGTACTGGACATAGTGAAGCGAGCAAGGAAAAGGTTGCAAGATATATCAATGGAATGAGAAAAAACATCCAAGAAAAATTGAGCCTGGTAAAGATGACATCAATTGAAGAAGCATACCAGTTTGCATTGAAGGTGGAAGAGAAGCTGAATAAGAATTTTGAACAAAGACAGAGAAGTGCAAGAGGAAGATTCTAGAGGATCCCACCATAAGCCAGAGAAAAAGGACCCTATACAGAGTAGAACAAGGATGTAAAGCCCTACCAAAGTGAAGAAAAGGATCACAACTCATACCATATAGGAAGAGAAGATAGAAATTTTTACCGCAATGACATAAGAGGTCATAATTCTTACCGCAATGATGGATACCTGAGATCTATGAAGGAAGATCTGAGAGAAGACCATTCAGAGGAACCTATTTCAAGTGTGGAGGTGAAGGACATAAAGCATTTGAGTGTCATCAAGGAAGCACCGAGAATAAACCTTAGCATATCGAAAGAAAAACATAAGTGGATGAAGAACTTGTGAATCCCCTAATTCAGTTGGGAAACTTGAGAAAGGAGAATCATTGGTGATGAGGAGAGATTTGATGTATGAAAAAGCGACTGAAGAACCACAACAAAGAAAGAGTCTATTCAAAACTAGATGTAAGTTCAGAGGAAAGGTATGTAAAGTTATCATTGATAGGCGTAGTACTGATAATCTAGTTTTAGAAGAGATGGTGACCAAGTTGAATCTGGAAACATTCAAACATTCAAACCCCTATAGGATAGCATGGATTCAAGATGAGCATAAGATATTGGTGAATGAGTAATGTTTGGTGAAATTTCATATTGGGTCGTATAGGGATGAAGTATTGTGTGATATTATGCTTATGGATGCTTGTCATTTACTGTTAGGAAGTCTATGGAAATATGATAAGAGAGCAATTCATGATGGAAGAAGGAATACTTATAGTATGACTTTAAATGGTAAGAGAATTAAGTTGATACCCTTAGAGGAAGAGGGGAAGATTGAAGTGTGAGGCACTACTAGACTCTGTTTGGTAGATGGAAGGAAATTTTTGGATGAATTGAGGCATGAAAATATGTGTTTTTCATTGATTCCAAAGAAGGGCGATAAACCAAAGGTAGAGAATCCTACCACAAAGAGTGAGGAGGTTGCAAAACTGTTAGTAGAATATGAGGACATTATGTCAGAGAATGTACTAGATGGACTCCCACCAGTCTAGAGTATCAGTAATCATATAGATTTGATACCGCGAGCAAGTTTTCCAAATAAGACAACACATAGAATGACACCGACAGAGAATGCAGAGTTAAATCGACAGATACAAGAGTTGTTCAAGAAAGGATTGATCAGAGAAAGTTTAAACCCATGTGCCATACCTTTTGTACTTGCACCAAAGAAAGATGGAGTGGAGAATGTGTACAAATTCAAGAGAAATCAATAGGATCACTATCAAGTATAGATTTACATTGCCAAGGATGGATGACATTATGGATTGCTTGAGTGGAGCAAAGTATTTTACAAATATTGACCTAAAGAGTGGATATCATTATATTAGAATCAGAGAAGGAGATGAATGGAAGACTACATTTAAGACTAATGAAGGATTCTATGAGTGGTTAGTAATGCCTTTTGGTTTGACCAATGCACCAAGAACGTTCATGAGATTGATGAATGAGGTATTGAAGAAGTTCTTGGGTAAGTTTGGCATTGTATACTTGGATGATATTACAATTTTCATTATTTAATTAGAGAATAACATTTGTGGCACATTAGAAAAGTATTGCAAAGATTGAGGGAAGAGAAGTTGTTGATTAATGTCAATAAGTTTAGCTTTATGAAGACAAGGTTCGCATATTTGGATTTTTTTTATATCTGCTAAAGGATTGAAGATGGGCCTTGAGAAAGATAGAGAAATTGTTGATTGGCCTACATTGGTAAACATTGGAGAAGTGAGATCATTCCATGGGCTATCAATTTTCTATTGAAATTTTATCGAAAGTTTTAGTAGCATTCACACACCTATGACAGAGACAATGGGAGGAGACAAGAAATAATTTAAGTGAACATTCAGAGCACAAAGAAGTTTTGAAATGTTGAAGCAAAAGGTGACAGAGCAACCAGTGTTGGCATTACTAGATTTTGATAAAGTATTTCAAGTTGATTGTGATGCAAGTGGAAATCCAATTGGAGTGATGTTGAGTCAAGAAGGAAGACCTATAGCTTATTTCAGTGAGAAGTTGAATGATGCAAAAAGAAGTTATTCAATTTATGATAAAAAAAATTTATACCATAATTCAAGCCTTGAAGAATTGGAGACATTATTTGTTTCCTAAGGAGTTTGTGTTGTACACTGATTATCAAGCTTTGCAGTATTTGAATAGTCAAGGGAAGTTGAATCAGAGACATATGAGATGGAATGAGTTCTTGCAGAGTTATACCTTTGTGTTGAAGCATAAGAGTGGCAAGTCAAACAAGGTTGCAAATGCATTAAGTAGAAGAAGGAATTTACTGACAAAGATGAGGGTAGAAGTATTGGGTTTTGAAGAATTGAAGCACCTGTATGAGGGAGATGCAGATTTTGGTGAAGATTGGAAAGCATGTAAGGAACCAATAGTGATATACTGGAGCCAATGGTTGGATTATTTCATTCAAGAAGGTATGTTGTTTAAAGGAAATCAATTGTGTATTATATTGGGATTTCCAAGAACATAGAGAGGACATGATTCTATAATGGTAGTAGTGGATAGATTTTCTAAAATGATGCATTTCATTCCTTGTAAGAATACTAATGATGTTGTGTATGTTGTTGACTTATTTTTCAAGGATATTATGAGATTACATGGATTACCTAAGCGTATAGTTTCATATAGAGACACTATGTTCATTGGGTACTTTTGAAGGACATTGTGGAAGAAGATGAAGACAGACCTAAAGTTTAGTTCAACATATCACCCACAGATTGATGGACAAACAAAGGTAGTAAATAGAATTTTGGGTAACTTGTTGAGATGTTTGGTTGGAGATAAGGTTGGGAATTGGGACATAGTTCTACTGCAAGCAAAATTTGCACACAATAATTCAGTGAACCAAAGTACAAGGAAAATACCATTTGAGATTGTGACAGGAGTACATCCCATAGGAGTTACAAAGTTAAGAGATATCAGTATGGAGAGTAAGAGGAGTGCAGAGGAAAAATAGTTTGTAGATTTTATGGAGACATTGCATAATCAAGTCTAGAAGCATTTGGAGGATATGAACAATAAGTATAAGGAGAAGGCATATGAACACCAGAGACATAAGGAATTTGTTGTTGGAGATGAAGTGATGATATATCTGAGGAAGGAGATATTTCTAGTTGGCACATACAACAAGTTGAAGATGAGGAAGTTCAAACCTTGTAAGATCATAATTAAGTTTGATTCTAGAAATGCATATGAAGTGGATTTACAAGAGATATTGGGTATATCACCTATTTTCAGTATTGCAGACATATATAAGTATCATGAGGGACAATCAAGTGGTAGTAGCAGTGAAGTGGATTTGAGGGAGAATTTACCACATCAAGAGCTGGAGGATATTAAACATATTTTGGATACCATAACCGAAAGGAGAACTAGGAACAAGCAGTACAAAGAATATCTTGTGAAGTGGAAAGGCATACCAATGGAGGATTCATCATGGATTTCTCAGGCTAAGGTGGACCGTTTTGGTTTTCCTCTTAGCCCTAGAAAGTGACAGACTCACTTTTCTTCCAACCCTAGGTGTCTAATGCAAAAGCATCCCTAGTTGTAAAGAAATCCTATATCAACCAAAAACATTTCTTTTCTTCCATTTCATTCAATTGCAGTTTCAACATTTCATTTTACATTTCACCACATTATCATTTCTTAGCTCGCAGATTAGGATATAAATATACACATGGACATCTATTAGATATCTAGATTTCAAATCATTTGCATTTGTCTACTAACATTTTTCACTCTTAGAATTTCATTGTAATTACCAGTCAACATTTGGGGCCGACCTGGTCCAGATTTCTTACTGCTAACCTATTCCAAAATGTGTGAAGCTTAATGTGACATCATAAAATTATTTTGGGTCCAATGGGATCTACCTTGGAGATTCACAAGTCATTCCTTTTCGCGAAGGATTATCTTTTCATATTTTGAGGCCAACCTTCACAGTTCTTCATTCATCGGGTTTTGTAAACCCTTGTGGCCAATGTGGACCTTTTTTGGAGCTTGAGAATCATATTTATAGTAATTTGTAATTCATAGGAAGTCACTTATCAAGTTAGAGATAGATAATTAGATTTTGTCATGAACCCTTCGGGGACTATAATAAGGCCTTTGGCTAGTTGTAATGTTGAATTTCCTTGCAACAAGCCTGTGAGCCCTGGTTATTCACCCATGATGTATATGTTGCATGTAAGATTGCCAATTCAATAAAGAATCATATTTGTAGATCATTTTCTTATTTTATTTCCACTGTGTTGACTCTAAGTTGCATGGTTTGGACAGTTCTTTCTGAACCCTCTATCTGTGACTACACTAGACTCTTATGGTGATTCTTACTAGTTCCATAATGGTTCATTTCACTTCCTCAATATCTTCTCTAGTTATGTTCGATTAGTTGCTCATTTCTATGCCCTTGACATAATAATATGCCCATATATATGAGTAATAGTATTTACATCTATATATGTTATTACCTCAAGACACATAACTATTGTGACAACAAAGGTTGAAGTGTAATAGAAAAATATTAAAGAATTCATATAAAAAATAATAAAAATACTAAACAAATAAAATATATGATCAAAGTATCTAAAATTTTAGATTTAATTAAAAATAAAATAATATCTAAAATTTTAAATATTTTAAATATATTTTAGCAGATTTTATCTATTTCATAAATAAAATAATAAATAAAATATAAATATTTATTATTTATTATGTTTCTAAAATGAAAAAAGAAAAAACTAGTAATTAAAAAATTATAATTGTTATGTAATTTTAAGTATTTTGCATGATAAAATAGTTCTTAACTAAACATATTGTTTTCCAAATACTTTTTTCTAAACAATGTAAATAAAATAAAATATTCTTTAATCTAAACTAAAATAATATTCATTTTTAACTAGAAATATATAAAGATTAGTTAGAAACAAATTCTATAATATTTGAAAATTTAAAATTTAAGTCATAAAGATAATTAGCTAGAGTATTTTGATATATCAAAGTCTAAAAGCACAAATATTGGTTTATTAATTGTTATTTTGAAGAGAATCTTGATGAATAAAATAAATTGAATTTTTTTTATATTAAAAAAATTGTTATTAAATAAATTTAATTAAACAGACATACATATATTTAGAAAAATTTATGTATTTTCTAGTCATCTTTTATATAGATTTTTCTAAACATTAGTATGCTAGTATTTTTACAAACTAGCATAGATATCTTAAATACATCTATCTACTAGCACTTGTACCTAAAGGAGGTTCAAGGATTACGTCGATAGAAAATTATATGTATGCTAATATATTAGAGAGTATATGGATTAAACAATTAATAATAAGTGCTAAATAATGGAATGAAATTTAAATTTAGACAAATCTAGTTTTTTTTCACTTAGACAAATTTAGATTTTTTCCTTAAAGAAATTAAGTATTATTTGATTTTGAAATTTTTGCATGCAAATTTAAAACAAAAAGCAATGCAAATGGAAAATAAAAGTTGCCATCAAATTAGCAAAAAACACTACAAATGGAGATTTTGAAGGCCTTTACCATTAAACGACATCTAAAACTTATTTTTGACGACTCAATAGTTGTTTGCAGGTGTGAGATTTGTTTCAGATTCAAATCTAACACTATATGTAGTCTATCAATTAAAAAGATGCCTATATTTGAATTGCTATTGAAAATAGATAGGTGCCTCAAAACTTATATTCTCGGTATATTTTAGATAGATGTATTTAAGATATCTATGCTAGTAACATCCTCAGTGTAGTAAAAAAATGTATATATTTGAATTGTTATTGAAAATAGATAAGCACCTTGAGATTGATATTCTTGGTATCTTTTAGATAGATGTTTTTAAGATATTTATGCTAGTAGCATTTGCAGTGCGGTATGTAAAATGTTAATTTAGCATTGTTTTCTTATGTTTGAATAAACTATTATTATATTTTGTAAATAATGAATGGACCATTTCATATTAATCCCATCTATTATTATTTTTGAATAATTTCATATTTTTTCAAATGCACAATCAACATAATAAAAGATAAGAATGCGACATTTCATATTAAATCAAAAATATAATCTCAATGTTTACCGCAGTATGCTTGTGGTGGCCACGTTGTCACTATGAAATGGGAATTTAATTTACCTTTCCATTTGTTCTTACGGTTTTTACCACCCATAAGTTGGTAACACTTACCAATAATAATAATAATAATCTCAATTTTAAGTAATTAGAGTTTAATAGAAGAATAATATCTAATATGGTTAAGTGTTACCACCCATAAGTTGGTAACACTTACAAAAAAAAAAATCATCATGAGATTGAACATGGCAAAGCAAAAATGGTCATTCAACAATAACTTTGGAGAAAATGTTAGGGTTCCTCGTCCTCATGGCTTACAAAGTTGTAGCAAATAGGTTCATCATTATTGTGGACCAACTAGCAACTCGATGTGGCAACATGCAAGGCGTGGGTCTAATTCTACTAGATACAAATTTTCAAAACCTAACTAGGTCCCTTTTCGCTCTCATGGGCGTTTGGTAAGAGATAAACATAATTTTTTTTATATTTGTGAAGATGACATGTCTCATTATTCACAAGGGGAAGGGCTACGACAAATACATTATGAAAATAGTTTAAGTTTTTGAATCACCTCCACAAAGATAGTGAAGCTGATCTTTGATCAAGCAAAAATGAAAAATGGCCAACGATTAGGGTTTCAACAAAAGATCAGTAGACGCAGGTGCAACATAGTAGGGATCTTCACAAGAAGCATGAATATGCAAAGTAGGAAGCTTGAAGCAAGGATATACTGGAAGGGCATAATGGTCAAAAGAAGACTAGAGTTTAGGATGATCACAAGAAAAGGGAAGATCAAAACAAAAGGAATAACGAGAGGCAAAAAAATTAGAATATTCCACATGAGCGAGCTGTATCTTTTCACCCAAACAAAAAAGACACAAGTCACTCATTAGAAAAAGGAAAAATAGTCTAAGTAGAAGGTTGAAAATAAAGATCTCCATGCAAGAGCTTCAAAGAGCACACATCAAAAGAAGGGTAAGAAGATATCTAACAAGAAAAAAGGAAAAAAGAGCAAGAAAGCTTTGTTGCAATGGAGGCATAAAGATGTAAAGAAAGGAGAACCACCTTTGGAAAAAGCTCCACAACAACAATCTCAGATCAATGAATGGGGTGTATTACAAAAGGGTATTGTTAATATCAGATTCCTTGAGGATCTTTTAAAGAATCAAATCCAAGACCTTCAACAGGCAGCTCTAATTTGTAAGTTTTGGAACCTCACATTAGATATAGTTTTTTTTGAAAAAACTATTATTTGAAGAATGGGAAGGTGTTACAAAGGTATTTTATTTAGATCATGCAAAGGGAATATTTTCTGTACTTTTTGATATGAAGGCCCATAGATATGAAAATTTTAAAATAAAATTGTGGGTCTTTGAAGGCTCCGGCCTTTGTATGCAAGCATGAACACCAAATTTCAAATCCAAGCAATTTGAGACTAGATTTGTTCCATCTTGGATTCAGTTGCAGTCTTTAGCTTTGGAATATAGGGAACTAGAGTTAATAGAAATTAGGGAAAATCATGTGGGGATCTTCCTCAAACATGATATGGTGTTCTACAAAAATCCAACAAAACCTGTTAGGTTTTGTGTATTGCTAGATGCGACCAAATCTTTCCCAAGTCAAATTCATATAAATTATAAATATGGAAAGTGGGTTTAGGATATCATCGTGGAAACTCCACATAATACATGAAACTTATGTCATTAGTTGGACCACACCACAATTTCTTTTCATGATCTAGAAAGTTTTGAGGTTCAAGCAGAACATGTACAGTCATCCCCTGAATCCAATAAGGTTAAGGATAAGGCTAAAAACCTTGGACTTCATAGTGATAATGTAAATGAATCTCTCACTCACTCTGATGATAGCGGGTGCCCTAAAATGATAGAAAGCAAAAATCCAGCTACTAATTTGTCTACAATTCCAAATGGAAAGTGTAAGAAGTTAAGTAGTGTGGGTTTAGAAACTTGCATTCCATCTTTCCCATTAGTCAAATTGGCACAATTGGAAGACATTGTCCATAGACTAATGTTTAGTGGGGATTTTGTTTAGTTCTCTTTAAAGCCTTTGATGCATGAGATGTACTATTCGACCTCCTTGAAGATAGATGGTTATCCTCAACAAAAATTACTTCTTGATGACAGAGAAAATCTATCCACAGGAAATATACAAAGTTCCATAGTATCAAGTATGAAACAGAGGGGTTGTCGGGATAAATTGGAAGAACTTGTTGAGAAGCTTGTCTTCTTCATAGGCTCAGACCTTTTTGATTAAATAGTAGAAGAGATAATAAATAAAGAAGATGAATTCTCATCTCCATAGTCAGTACATCCCCAAGTCTTAGAAGTTCAAAATATAGAAAATGAGACTAACATGGAAATTGGTACAAATGCTCAAAATATAGAAAATGAGACTAACATGGAAATTGGTACAGATGCTCAAAAAATAGGCAATGAGGTCAACATGGAAATTGATACATAGATGGTTTAGGAGTTTGATTATTCATAAACCTTATCACTATCACAAATGCCAGCTTCTCATTCAACAATTAAAACAACTTCTCATTCAACAATTAGAAAGTCCCTAGGAAAGAGGGGAAGAAAGTCAAAGGCCACTGAGCTAAAGGAAGAGACTGATGCAGGGGTGCAAACTACACTAGATGGAAGTATCTCAGTAGGAAAGAGGCCGAGGAGAGCATGTTGCTCTCCACGAACATAATGAAAATGATTTCTTGGAATGTCAGAGGCATTAATGCCTCTAATAAGCGTGCCCAAATCAAGTGTCAACTAGACACTTGTGGGACAGACTTAGTTTTGCTACAAGAGACAAAAACATCATAGGAAACATATGAGGGATCAATTTTGAAGTGGGGGAAGTGGAAATCAACTCATGTACCTACTCAAGGGGATTCTAGCGGTTAAGTCACCTTATGGAATCCAAAAAGAGTGTTCACTGATGAGATCAGTAATGATAGCAGTTGGAAATTAATGAGAGTGGCAAGCTTGGATATCAAATTTTGGAAAGCTTGGAGATGGGAAATTAATACTGGCTAGAGATTTCAATTCAATTGTGTCATTATAGGAGAAACAAGGAGGTATTTTTCCACCGCACAAAACAATGCAAGATTTCAGCTCTTTCATTTATGACAATGCATTGAAGGATATATTACTTGCAAAGGGAAATTTTACGTGGAAAAACCATAGGAAAGATTTTTTGCAGATCGTAAAATGGTTAGACAGATTCTTAGCATCACAACACTAGTTTTTAGGGTCATATAATCTAGATTCAGAGATTTTTCCTTTTGTAGGCTTAGACCACTATGCAATTTCATTATCTATATTAGGCCTGCAATCCCTAAAAAATCATAGGCCCTCCTTTAAATTTGAAAAGATGTGGTTCAAACATCCTCATTTTTTGCCCTTGCTCAGACAATGGTGGGTTAGTGCGGCTTTCCAGAGAGGTACTAAAATGTTTCAGTTTTGTAACAAGTTACAACATGTCAAGCAACAAATAAAAATATGGAATGTCCAAGTCTTTAAGAAAAATTTTGTGCAAAAATAGGAGGTGGAAAAAGAATTAGCAGAGGTTCATGAACACACAATATTGCATGGCTTGGATTCAGCTACATATGACAAACAAAAGCATCTGCAACTGGTTTGGGAGGAATTATGCAAAAGAGAAGAGACTTATTTGCATAATAAATCTAGGGAATTATGGCTAAAGGATGGGGATCGTAACACAAAAAAATTCCATGCATCTGCGTAATTCAAAAGGGCTACACAAACAATTTTCTCAATTAAAGATGCATTAACAGGAAATTTGATTACAAGTGAAAAGGAGATACAGGAGGAAGGGGTCAAATTCTTTGAAAATCTTCTAGCACCACCATGGGATGGCTCAATGCATTCAAATAAGGATGAGAAAGTATTAATGGATGCAATATCAAACCTCATATCTCGAGATGAAAATGAGAATTTGATGAAACCTTTTACTTTAGATGAATTGAGGAAAGTAGTCTTTTCACTCTCGCTGGATAAGGCATCAAGGCTCGATGGTTTTACAGCTCTCTTTCTTTAGAAATGTTGGGATGTGTTGGGATTTGATATGTTATTAGCTCTAAAAGAGTCTCAAAAAACTGGTAGAATGTTGAAGGACTTTAATGTTACAAATATAGCCCTTTTACCAAAGACAAAGGAGCCAAAAAGTTTTGTAGATTTCAAACCTATTTCTTTATGCAATACTATTTATAAGATTTTCACGAAGGCAATTTTTCTTAGACTGCAGCATCTCATTCCCAAGATCATCTCAAAAGAACAAGGGAGGTTTGTGCCAAGCAGAGAAACTATGAAAGGAGCCTTGGTTGCACATGAAATGCTTCATAATATTAATTCAAATCATCTATCATCCTTCATTGTAAAGTTGGATATGATGAAAGTATACGATAGAGTTGACTGGAATTCTTAATGAAAGTCTTGGACAAGTTTGGTTTCTGCAAAAAGTGGTGTAAGTGCATTTTGTATCTTGTTCATCAGGAGCAAAGTTTTCAGTTATAATAAATGGATCACCATCAGGCTTTTTCAGTGCAATGCAAGGGGTGAGACAAGGGGATCCTCTATCCCCTTTTCTCTTTATAATTATGGCTGAGGCATTAAGCATAACAATAAAGAAAAGGAATAATTAGGGCTTGTGGCAAGGTATACATATTTCACAATCAGATATTTCAGCAACACTTACCCTTTTTGTTGATGATACATTATTATTTGGAAAAGAAACCCTTGCAGAAGCCAAATAGGTAAAACTGGTTCTAGACACCTATTCTTCAATATCAAGACAAAAAATAAATGCTCACAAGTCCAATATTTATGTATTTAATACTAAATCAACTATTAAAAGAAAGATTGTAAGGTCTTTAGGCTTCCAATTGGCAGATTTTCCATGCACATATTTAGGGATTCCATTCTTTATGGGGAAGAATAAGATTTCATATAGGGCTAAAGTTATAGAGAGGATAAAATCTAGAATTTCAACTTGGAAAGCTAGATGGTTGTCATTATCTGGCCAGATATTGTTAATAAAAATTGTACTAGCAGCGATTCCAAACTATTTCATAGTAGTTCTCAAGGCTCTAAAATTAGTTGTTGACCAGATTGAGAAGTTAATTAGGAATTTTCTATGGAAGGGGAATATGAATGGGGTGAAAAAACTTCCTCTAATCTTTCTAGACAACATGACTTCTGAGAATCTCAAAGGTGGGGTAGGTTTTCATAATATATACAAAAGAAACCTAGCCTTTGGGGGAAAATTGATATGACATATGTTTACTAAATCAAATTCTAAATGGTGTAGAATCATGCGGGTCAAGTATCTAGATAGGCCAAACCCGACAAGAATTTTCACTATTTCCAATCCCCCCAATCGCTTAGCCATGTGGAACTTTATAGTTTCATGTTGAAAAGTTATTACTTCATACATTTCTTGGGAAGTGCACAAAGGAGATGAAGTTCATTTTGGAACGATTCTTGGAACGAATACCCCCTGAAGGACATCCAGGAACTGCAATCAGCTATACTAGTTTCATCTCAGTTATGGGGCATTAGGTTAGTTGATTATGTTTGCTCAATAGATGAAGTAACTGGTAGAGTAAGTTGGAGGGATCTTTCCCTAACACAGTTAACATTGGCTCAACAAAACCCGATTCAAATTATTTTAGCAAATAGGTTAGTGTTTCTAACAGGAAAGCCTAACTGAGTCATATGGGAACCCTCCAAAGATGGTTGTTATTCAGTTAAGCAAGGGTATAAAGCTCTCCTTAACAAAGAATTCCAAGTGCAATCTCAAAGAGATTCTTCTTTTTGCTGGAATAACATGATATTACCAAAAGCAGGTAGCTTCGCATGGTTAGTGCTAAGAAAAATGGTACTAACAAGTGATAGACTAATGAAATTAGGCTTTGCAGAGCCTTTCAAATGTGTTTTATGTGAAGAAGTTCTTGAGTATGTTGACCACCTTTTTGTACAATGTACATACACTCAACTCTGTTGGAATTTTATTTTACATAAATTAAGTTTTGTTGCCCCTTTGCCAAATATAGTTTAGGATCTTTTTTTAGCTTGGCTAGTGTTATATAAATCTTCTTTGTTTGCATGCATTTGGCATTTAATACCAGCTACAACAGTTTGGTCTATCTAGTGGGAGAGGAATAAGTGTATCTTTAGAAAGGTATCTTTATCAATGTAGAATGTCCAAGATACAATAGAAAAATCGGTCACAAAAGCAGTGAATGCATATGTTCAAAATCATAAAAGGGTTCTCTCTTTTCACATCATGGGATGATAGTATTTTAAAGAACTAGAAATGAATAGTTTTACCCTTTAAAGGCAATTTGCAACAAGCTCACAAGGCAAGGATTGATAGGAGTTTGATTAATTGGAAACTCCCATCTCTAGGCTACTTTAAATTGAACTTTGATGGAGTGTCGGGAGGGAATCTAGGGGTATCAGGTGTAGGGGTGTGTATTCAGGACTCTTGTGGAGAATTAAAGGAAGCCAAATCAATTGATCTACCTTTTGGCACAAATAATGTGGTAGAATCATTGGCACATTTGCATGGTCTAAAACTTGCAAGGCATCTAGGTATAACTTCAATTCATGTGGAAGGTGATTCACTAATAATTATAAATGCACGTAAGAAAATATTGTGTCACAATTGGAATTTGTAATATATTCTAGAAAAATTTTGGTCATTGTTAGACAAGTTTCATTTTTTCCAAATCTCACATACATATCATGAAGGGAATAGGTTAGAAAATCACCTAGCAAATATGGGATGTCAAAAGAAAAAAGTGACAATTTCAAATGCTAATATGGTTGACACATTTCCAATTTTAGCTGAGATTATCACAAGTGAATGCATGCAATGATACTCAATGGAGAAAAGTACATTTTTCCAATAAGTGCAAACATTTCAAGTGGTGACAATGGCACAAGAGGTGAAAATGAGGCAGAATTATGTTTTATTCATCCAAATAAAGAAGTGGAACAAGGTAGGAAACCTGGGGATAATGACAAGTAAGTTGCCCATGCATTCAATTAGAATAGCCTATTTAAGCACAATGCCAATTAAATGGTGACCCAAGTGAGTTTTAAAGGTTAGTAGTACAAAGCTTGATGAGTAATGGTACAATACATCTGTAGGTGGCATTGGTAAAGTTGGAAGGGGTTTGTTGCAAGTGGGATAATGCCAATGTCAACTTCCTTTCATATCATCATCTAAGCTATTGTCACCAAAACGTCGCCTTTTTCTGCTAACATGTGGTTTTTTGTAGGTACAAATTCATCCTTCCCAGGGGTGGGTGATAAAATCATAATATTCTCGCATGTGTTTATCTTGTTAGCATGATCTGGGTATAGGCCTTGAGCTTCAAGCTTGCAGTGTATCACCAACTGAAGTAGGAAGGTGTTTGCAGTTAGTCACTTTCAACTATTTCTCAAAGGTTTCAGACATCGGGTATCGGTTATACCGCATACCAATTGCAAAGGAATGAAGAAATGTTCTAATTCCAAAGGATTTCAAACCTCAAACTTCAGACTTCGGGAGTACATCGTACCGTGGTGTTCGAAGAAAGCTATATGGAGGAACCCCGCCCTCCGAAAATTTTTCGGGCATCGCAATTCAATAGGGAGGCTTGCAACTCATTGAAAGCATGTAAGTGGCAAGGTGGAAGAGAAAAATCTGACTTTGTGATCGGGCATTGGGCTTTCAAAGTTCGGAGGTCAGCTTGTTAGCTTTCACAAAAGTGAAGATCAAAAAAGGTAGAGGAGATTATTGAACCCCAACAAGATTAATGTTAGAAAGTTGAATCAAGCATCGGTCATCGGGCTTATCACTTGCCAATTGCATTTGAAAAAGACCTAGGAAGCTTGAATTTTTTCGGCATTCAGCCTTCAGAGCTTCATCATAACCTTTAATTGTGAAGTATGTGGTATCGGGTATTGAGAAACCTCGAACCCCGACCCGCGAAAGGTTTTCACTCTTTGCTGCTCAATGCCATGTTTGTCAATTTGGCATGAAGGACAAGGGATCCCAGATCCTCGACATTTGAAAGGATAGATGGAAGCTTCATTCAGACTTCAGAGCTTCATCATAACCTCTACTTGCAAAGTTTGTCGTATCAGGTATTGAGAAAGTCTGAACCTCGACTCGCAAAAGAATTTCGCTCCTCGTTGCTTAGCATCATGTTCGTCGATTTGGTATAAAGGACAAGGGATCCCTGATCCCTGACTTCCGAAAGGAAAGATGGAAGATGGGCACTTTTGTAATTAGGCTCCCTTAGGCTCTTTTGTAATTACTGACTATTATTATTAATATAACATATCTAGGCTTTTAGCCTTTTTCCAAAAAAAAAATCTAATAGTGTATACATTACATAAATTTAATGCCACAAATAATATTATTTATTTATATGTAAGTAATATTGTTCTCATATATATTAATGTATCTGTTTATAAAAAAAAAAATTAAAAGACACAAAGATAATTTTTTTGAAAAATTGATGTATCAAGAATAATATCTTTTCACATCTTTTATACTAGCAATTGCATCTTAGTGAGCAATACATACATTAATTTTTTTTGATAGGTTTGAAATTTTATGGGTGGACTATAATACTAGTTTTAAAGAACAATAGAACATGAATTGGGGTTTGCTTGGAATTGTGAGAAAAGCAATTATAAATATTTGTCTATTTTGTGTAGGAAGATGAAATAGAAGTGGGTTTTAAAACAAATGACAACAATATTTTAATTATGTTATATATATGTGCATATTATATTTGAAAATGAATAATCTTGAGTAAACAATGAACACATTAATTTTATATTTTATAGAAACAAGTAAAAGATTTAATAATTTTTTACATATAATTAAATATATTTATCATTTTGTATATATGTGCATATGGTATTACAAATGAACCATTTTGAATGAAAAATGAATACATTGAATTTATAAATTAAAGAAAGAAAGTATTTAAAAAATGTATCTAATTTCTAAAACTTTGGTGTCTTTTGATCTAATGAACCTTCCATGCTCTATAAATCTGAAGTCTGGACCATAAAAAGAAAGAATGCATATTTTTGTCCTTAAGAAGACCAAATAACTGCACATGTACACTTAGCTTGAAGTATGACAAGTAGAGGACTAAAACACATTTCTAAGTCCAACTAAGAGAAAGAAAAGGAACTTGTTTACCTTTGATATGTAAGCAAGAAAAATAGTTTCCTAAATAAAAGATTGTAACAAAATTTTGATAATTCAACAATAGAACTAGAAGCATCAGTCACACCACCAACTTGAGAAATTAGTCCAAAGGAGTCCACAATTGTCATTAAGAGAATGATTCAAGGGTTGGGGGAAATTGTTGATGCTATCCCGTGAAGGAAAATATTATTTTTGGTAACATATAAGTATAGTTAACCGAGGGAAGAAATGACTCCCAATGAAGCAATTAAATTTTTTGAATTTGTTAATATTGACATGTACATTTGATCTCTACTTCAATTTTTAATCAAAAGCTTAGAACATAATTGCAGTTGGGTCAAATGAAGTGTTTGCAGTTTAAAGTATTTTCCTTTTGGAATATAAAATGCACCACATGGAATGTACCTCCATAAGAAGGAAATTGACACATCACCTTGCCCCCAAATTTCTCTATTGACAAGAGAATCTGTCGATGATTGCTTTGTTCACGACTCAAATGCTCTCTCACATCTTCAAAATGACCATGGCACTCAAAACAAACCCTCATTTTCCCTCACACAAATGTCTTCGTACTGACATAATAATCTATATGTCCCCAAAAGAAAAAAATTGGAGGATGCAATTCCTAGCGCTTTGACTTAGTAAAGTAATGAACAAACGAGATATTCCCAATCATCTTGCATTGATACAAATGAAATGACAACCATATATATGTTAAATTGGCCGATTGGATTCATATAAAGAACACCTTTAGTGTAATAAATTTCTAAACATGCTAATAAACTATCATATATAAAGTAAACATAAATTTTTGATATATATCTCACAAATATAATAATTCTTCTATATATTTTTGTTTTACACTTATTTTAACTTGAACTTGCATTGACTAAAGTTACATGATTTCATGTCATGTCAATAACCACTACGAAAAACCAAACCAAATTGCAAACGTGGAACTAACTAATAATTTAGATAATATGACAATATGTTGAGCGCTTACAAAAATAAACTTGTCATGCATTATCCAAACTCCCACACTTCATATACATATCAACAAGAGAATTTCCAAAAAACACTATAATCAAAACTGAATTTGGTTATTATTTCATGTATTTCCTTGCCATTTTGAAGAAACCCCAATTGGGCACAAACCAATAGAATAGTAGTGAAAGTAAATTCATTGGGTAGTACACCTAATTCTCTCATTTTATTATACAAAGCCAGGCCTCTATTAGCATAACCCCGCTTGCAATAAGCACCTATTATGATAGTCCATGTAACTACATTTCACTAATGCATTGAATCCACTAGCTTGTGGGCATCCTCTA
This sequence comes from Sequoia sempervirens, assembly GCA_007258455.2. Taxonomy (NCBI): domain Eukaryota; kingdom Viridiplantae; phylum Streptophyta; class Pinopsida; order Cupressales; family Cupressaceae; genus Sequoia; species Sequoia sempervirens. Next base: position 172,508,801 of record VDFB02086081.1, on the reverse strand, counting down.
GGCTTCCACACTTGGCATATGTGTTGGAAAAGAGATTTTGAGTTTACATCTATGGAGAGAAAACATAATTTTAGGATTAAATCCTAATCCTTGCCTTCTAATTAAAGGTTGTTGTATCTCTTTATATGCGGAGGGTTGTAATCTTCAAACCTGCTGATAAGAATAGCCATCAATCTCTCTCTCCTCTTCTGTTGGGCGTGAGAAGCTCAGCCGAACCCTATGCTCTCTGCGTGGTTATATGTTTGAATAATTTCTTTGTGGCCTCAGGCGGTCTTAGTGGGCGCGTCCTGCAATCTGTTTGATTCGCGCTTTCTTCTTGATCTGCCCAGTCCAGCATTCACCCAGGCAGATCTGGTGCCGACTATTTCTGTCTTTTGAGCCGTTTCGCTGCTCCCAGCCTTGTGATCACACTCGGACGCGGCTATTTTACATGTTTTCGGTCTTGTTTCTTGTTTACAAAGCGCGCGGTCCTATCTCGGACCAGCGATCTTGCTCTATTCATGCGGGCGCATTTTTTTGGGGTTCTCTTCTCCTTGGGCCTCTTCCCACAGCTGCAGATCTTCCTCAACGCGTTTTTGGGGTTCTCTTGCCATAATCTCTTTACAAGCTAGCGGATCTCTTACAAGACTCCTTGTCTGTCCTCTTATTGGATGCACTTGGGGGTCACATTGGTGAAAGGTTTGAGGCGTGGGTCCATGGAATCAAGCTAAACTACACATGAGGAGGCTGCTTTGAATTCTGACAGGCGCCTCCTGGGAATCTGCAGGGGCTTGTGAGGTCAGCCATGGTGCAATAAAACACAAAGTTTGGTTCGCTCCATCTGGTGTTTTTTCAGAAACCTCGTAAGTGTTTTTTTCTTTTACGTCTTCCTCTTTCCATGGCTGAGTTCGATTCGAATCCTAGTTGGAGACTTTCATCAGTTCTGTTAAATGGAATCAATTATGTTGCATGGTCTAGAGCTGTTACTTTGTCGCTTGGTGGCAAGAAAAAATTTGGTTTCATTAACGGTGATAAATAGTGTCCTCAAACTACTGAATCGGGATATGAGGATTGGATATCCAATGATCAGCTTGTTTGATCATGGTTACTCAATTCAATGGAAACTCATATTGCCGAAATTTTCACTTTTTCTAATTCAGCAAAAGAACTATGGGATTCCATTACTGAATTATACGGGAACCAAAATAATGCTGCCCGCATTTTTGAACTCACTCGTGAAATTGCTGCAGCCCAACAAGGTGAAAAAAACCTTTAGTGAACATCTTGGGAATCTAAAAAAACTGTGGGACGAATTGAACCTATATCATCCACATACCACTGATGCTCAAACTCTTTTGAAACGAACTGAGGAGGATAAAATTTTCTCACTTCTTCATAGTCTGAAGCCTAAGTATGAATACATAAGGCGCAATCTTCTAATGGATGCCACATTGCCCACCCTCGCCGGTGTTTGTGCTATTATTCAGCGAGAGGAAACTCGAAGAAAGACTATGAGCTCAGAATCCAAAACTTCAATAGAGAAGATTGAATCTCATGTCCTTTTGGCCGAAAAGGATGATAAAAGAAAGCCTCATTTTTCTGACAAAAACAGGAATGTTTCTCGCTACAAGGGTAAGAAGGAACCCTATCAATGTGATCACTGCAAGAAAACTGGGCATACCAAGGATCGCTGCTGGGAATTACATCCTCATCTCAAATCTGAATATAAGGGTCGGAAGGATCATGCTGCTGTAGCCGAAACTTCTTTTTCAATCAACCAGTTGGGTCATCTTCTTCAACAACTCAGTAAGACTGTCTCTTCTGGCAACAGTCCATCCACTTCCTCTCACGTGTCAGGTAATTTTCATGCCTATCTTACTTCCAATTCCAAATTTAATTCCTGGATTATTGATTCCGGAGCTACAGATCATATGGCCAATAGTCCTTCTTCAGTAGTCAATTTTATTCCGAAAACTGATAAGCATGATATATCTGTTGCAAATGGAAGTAATGTTTCAGCCGTAGGAAGTGGTAAAATTAGTTTCTTTCCTGATAATGCTACATCTGATGCTCTGGTTGTTCCATCCTTCCCTGTTCAACTTATGTCTGTTGGAAAAATTACTAATTCTTTAAATTGTGATGTCATATTTTCTCCAACATCTGTCATCTTTCAGGATCGAAAGTCGAAGAAGACGATTGGTAAAGGGACATACTCACATGGACTTTATTTTCTAAACTCCCTCAATAAGGCATGTCATGCCAGTAGTGTAATTGAAAGTCACACTTTACATAAACGGCTTGGACATCCATCCAACCGTATCTTGTCAAGACTTTGTCCATCTGCCTCTGTTGATTCCGATGTCTGTGATGTTTGTCAGTTTTCTAAACAAACGCGTTTACCTTTTGTCAATTCATCTTCTATGTCTACTGAGTTGTTTGAATTAGTTCACTCCGACTTATGGGGACCTGCGCCTATTGATTCTTATGATGGATATAAATATTTTGTGTTGTTCATTGATGATTTTTCTCGTGCTACCTGGTTATACTTGTTAAAATCAAAAACTGAAGTAACTTCTGTTTTCAAAGAGTTTCATACTATGGTGTTTAATCAGTTTGGTGCTAAAATAAAAACTTTTAGGTCTGATAATGGTACCGAATATGTTAAAGGATCTTTTTCAGAATATCTTCAAAGCCAAGGCATTATTCATCAAACAAGTTGTGTTGGAACTCCACAACAAAATGGGGTGGCCGAAAGAAAGAATCGACACATCCTTGAAACTTCACGGGCCCTTATGTTTCAAACAAAGGTCCCAAAACAATATTGGTCTCATGGTGTATTGACCGCTGCATATTTGATCAACCATCTTCCCAGCCGTGTTATTAAGTTCAAGTCACCATTGGAAATACTCAGAAATAGGACACCTGACATCTCACACTTGAGGGTATTTGGATGTGTCTGTTATGTGCACTTGCAAGCAATACACAGAGATAAGTTAGAAGCTCGTTCTACTCGGTGTGTATTTTTTGGATATTCTTCCACTAAGAAAGGGTACATATGTTATGATCCTGTCACTCGTAAAATTGTTGTTTCACGTGATGTCAAGTTTGTGGAGTCTGAATCTTTTTTTCAAGCTTGTGTTGAATCTGGGAGTCGATCACAGGGGGAGTCTGTGTCTCACCCGGTTCCGCTTCCTACCATTACCAATGAGGATGTTGTTCTTGATCACGATACAGAAGTTCCTGAAGCAACACCAATCCCCGCATCTCCTCAAGCTACTCGACGATCAAGTAGAGCAACTCATCCTCCAGAACGGATGAAAGATTTCTTCACTTATCATGCTACATCTTATCCTATACAGGATCACCTGTCTTATAATAATATTTCTCAGTCTCACCTAGCTTTCTTGAGTACCGTTGATCATAATCAAGAACCTAAGACTTTTAGAGAAGCTAACTCCATTGCAGTTTGGAGGAAGTCTATGCAAGACGAGCTACAAGCTCTTGATGACAATAACACATGGGAGATTGTTAAGCTACCTCCAGGAAGGAAAACAGTCGGATGCCGTTGGGTGTACAAAAATAAATACAATAGTGATGGTTCCTTAGAACGACATAAGGCCAGACTTGTTGCTAGAGGATTCACACAAACATATGGCGTAGATTACCAAGAAACTTTTGCGCCTGTTGCAAAGATGAACACATTCCGGGTCCTCATTTCTCTTGCCGTCAATCAAGACTGGAAATTGTTTCAAATGGATGTCAAAAATGCCTTCTTGCACGGTGACCTTAAAGAAGAAGTTTACATGAGCATCCCACCTGGGCATCCGCAAGAGGCCAAGTTTGGTTTAGTGTGTAAATTAAAAAAGGCAATCTACGGGCTTAAACAATCTCCACGGGCCTGGTATGCTAAGCTTAGTTCTGTCCTTATGTTGAATGGGCTAAAACGAAGTAATGCAGATCCTTCCCTATTTGTTAAAAGGAGTAACTCTGGTATTGTTGTTGTGCTGATTTATGTTGATGATATAGTCATTACTGGTGATGATCAAAATGCAATTTCTAAGCTAAAAATTCTGCTACACAATAGATTTTCCATTAAAGATTTGGGAACTTTGAAGTACTTTCTAGGATTAGAAGTTGCCTACTCAAAAAATGACATCTTTCTTAATCAACGAAAGTATGTGTTGGATTTGTTACAAGAAACTGGTAAATTGGGAATCAAACCATCAGATACGCCAACAGATAGCGGAGGAAAATTGGATGATACTGGTCCATTGTTGTCTGATATTGGTCAGTTTCAAAGGTTGGTCGGTAGGTTAATCTATTTAACCATTACTCGACCTGATCTTTCTTATGCAGTGAGTTTGGTAAGTCATTTTATGCATGCTCCCAAGGCTCAACATATGCAGGTCGTCACCAGAATTTTACAGTATCTGAAAGGATCCCCAGGCAGAGGTATATGGATGCGTAAGGCTGGTCATACTTCTATTACTGCCTATACTGATGCTGATTGGGCAGGATCTCCCATTGATCGACGGTCTACAACTGGATATTGTACCTTTGTTGGAGGTAACTTGGTCACATGGAAAAGTAAAAAACAGAGTGTTGTTGCTCGTTCAAGTGTTGAAGCAGAATATAGAGCAATGGCATCAACTACCAGTGAAATTATATGGCTTCGAGCTCTGTTGCAGGACCTTGGTTATGGTTCATCTCTCCCAACTCAATTATTCTGTGATAATTAGGCTGCTATGCATATCGCTTCAAATCCAGTGTTTCATGAGCGCACTAAACATATTGAAGTTGACTGCCATTTTGTTCGAGAGAATGTGCAAGCCAATGTCATCCGCACAACCTTTGTCCCTACAACTCAGCAATTGGCGGATATATTTACCAAAGGTCTTCGAGCTCTCAAGTTTCAAGAAGTATTGTCCAAGTTGGGCTCTATTGACATTTTCGCACCAACTTGAGGGGGAGTGTTGGAGAAGAGAGAGATTTTTGGGATTTGTATCTATCTGTGCTGGAGAAAGCATAAATTGTGGGATTCGTCCTAATCCTTGCTGCCTTCTAATTAAAGGATGTTGTATCTCTTTATATGCAGAGGGATTGTAATCTTCAAACACACCTATGAATAATATCAATCTCTCTCTCTTCTCCGTGGACATAGGCTACAGCCGAACCACATATATCTGCGTGATTTATATCTGTGTGATTTGAATGATTTCTTCAATATGCATTGACAAGGGTGTTTTGTAAGACGATATCTGGTTTCTTTAAGCTTTCAATCATATGTAGGTGGATTGATTTGCTTTCTCAGAGAGATTTATCATTCGTGCAAGCATATAGCATAGAGACATATATGATGGGTTTTCCTCGGTTTTCAATTTGTTGTAAAAGTTTGAGGGGTATAAATTTCTCTCTACAATGGTTTTGTTTGCTTTTTTAGACGGTAAATGTTTTTGATTCGTAGTTATGAATTGATGAGGTCACAAATGGTGATCTTATTTCCCAATTTAAACAGTCAACAATAACATCTTAGTAAGATGTGAACCTTGATGACAAGAAAAACACCACAATAACTTAAAAACCATCACAGTATGCCACTCTTGACCCACCTGCATTTTTGTCTAATATATATATATTTATGATTGCCACTGTTGTTCCGCAGGCTGAAGATGTAATCCGACTTTAATTGTCAAAGGCATCAAATCTTCTTCATTGTCATCTGATTAATTAGGGGGGATGCCATTCCAACACATGTGGAGATAGTTTAGGTTTGATTTATGGAATAGCACCATGCCATTCATGTCAGAGTTGGGGATTGCTTTAAAAATGTGCAAATACAAACAAGTGAATCTGAACCTTCCCTGCTCTGTGATTAAAAAAACCTAGTTTGAATGATTCAATCTCTGTAATAAATGAGTATCCACTGAGGAAAATTAGCTTCATATAGACAGAATATCCGGGAAAAGCTGTGTTAGTTTGAATGATTCAATGCCTGTAGTAAACGAATATACTTTAAGGAAATTGGCTTCATAAAAGCAGAATATCATGGGAAAAAAAACACTGAATATAAAAATCATGAAACATTCGACTCCGCTGGGGATCGAACCCAGAATCTCTGGTTTCGTAGACCAGCGCCTTATCCATTGGGCCACGGAGTCATATGTTTGTTCGTGAGAAATGTACAGTTTTGTCGTGAAACCTGGGCTCGAATCCCGACTGTCACACTCTTATCGCGCGGAACCGTTTCTTCAGAGCAAAAAGATTTTGTTGCTTTTGCAGCATTTTAATTGTATTTATGCAATGTACGTAATCACTCAAAAAGGAGATAAAAAGGAGATGCACCTCAAACGGTAGAGCGCTCGCTTTGCATGCCCATCTCCATGTTTTCTATTGTTCTCAGCACATGTACCTTTGAAATTCTATATATATATTTTTTGGCTCTTCGTTATCTCTGAGTGGAGTTAAAAAAACTAGCAATCGCACCTGGGTACGTCGAAAAGGTGTGGAAGGTCAATTGCGAAAAAAATTGGTTTATTTTTTTTATACATTTTGCAATACATGCGGTCAATTGATAGGTCATTTAGCAAATGATGAAGTTTTTGCAATAAAAGGTTGAATGGAGAAGTGATAGCTTCAAATCAACTATGCATCCTTTTATAGGGATCTAAATACAATTGAAACAAAACCCTTGATTGAGGAATATAATCATGCTCCATGACCAACAAACTCATGTTATGTTTGCAATAGAGAGAGGGAGAGATAGAGAGGTAAAAAAATAGAGTGAGACATAAAGAACAAAGAGAGAGGACTTGAGAGAGAGGGGGATATACAAAGAGGGAAGAAGGAGAGAGAGAGGCTTGGGGGGTGGGCAGAAGGGGGGAATAGATATTGAGAGAAGAGAGATTAATAGTTAAAATTGTATCTATAACATCTAAAAAAATCCCCTTCATAGCCTATTATAGAGCTCCTATTTTCAAAAAATTAAGGAAAAGGTAGGCAAAGGTTTTGAGATTGACTTATACATGTTGATTGCATTTTCTTGAAAGTTTTCAAGGAATTTTCAACAAATCCATTTTGTGCATATTCTATGATTGTAGAAAGCCATGACAACACATCTTTAGGGAATTCTACTAAACAATTTGGTCACTTTGAGTTTAGGCTCCAAGTGCCACCCATTAGATTTAAGTTGACAATGTAGATTATGTGTTTTGTCTCCAAGTAGCATGTACATTGCATATTATAAATTTTCATTACTTCTTACCCAAAAATGATGGATGAAGTTCTTTCTAGTCGATGTGTTAACACAAACCTCGGTGTAGACTAATATGTAGGTATGATGGATACCATATAGCATAGAATTAATTCTCTCAAATAATTTTTAGTAGTAAGATATGTTGTATTATACATTTTAACTTGATATCAATACAATTTTGTGATGGTAAAAATGGGCCATTCTTTTGTAGTGAGATGAAATGTTCACAATTTTTAGTATGCTAAATTCTACTCTATTGGTGTCTAGATACATATGTACTGAAAGAAATAATATCTATCACTTGATTAGAAATTACTTATATCAAAGCATCTCTTAGGAAACCAATGACCATGAAAGTAGATCCAACTTGTTCTTTTGAAGAGAAGATGCCTCTTTACTGCAAATTTTACATTTTGTTTTTCTTTGGTGTGTCATTAGTAAAATCTATGCAACATAGAGAGGGGGATATAGAAAGAGAGATAGAGCATGAAGAGAGATAATATATAAAGAGGGAAAGATAGAAAAGTATCTATAACTGAGCACACTTCTTGACTTCTATCATGTTGGAACAACAATCTAATCTTATCTATAACCAAGTCATAGGTTTTGCAATTTTCTTTATTACCTCAAGATGAGTAGGAAAATCGACATTAAGTGGAAAATTATCCTCTATTTATTCCCTTGTAGAGTCCCTTGCTCAACCCTAGTTGTGATGCTAAGAAGTTGGATTTGGTATCAATCTCAATTCAGTATTATAACATTAAAATATACTAAGACATTCATTTAAAACATACTATCTAAATAGTTTACAACCTAGTAGATAGTTAATCCAATTGCTTTACACTAAAGGGATCCATTAAACTTTTTAATTATCTTATAAGTTTTAGGGTCGATTCAAAAACACATAAACTTAACACATTGAACCCACATGTTCTAGCATCTATCTAAACACATATGCTTAAATACAACAAATAAATTAGTCGCAAATGCCATTTACATCATTTAGTTATTATTTGGAAACATATTATTTAATAGAAAAAAATTAAATCCATAGATGTAGTACATTAGAAAATATTCTATTTTGAGTACAAACATTTGGTATACTCCAATCATAAGGTTGCACATCTAATTATCCACCAAATAAACATAAAGAAAAACATCATACCGTATTGGTAATATATCCATTAATTTCCCATAGTTGGGAAATGCCATTTTAAGTACTTAGTTCTATACTCAACACAAATCCAAGCACGCATTTAGAGTAGCCAGATCATCCATACATACAATAATTATTCACACCCTTAAATCATAATGACTTAAGTAAATATCATCATTAAATACAATTTAGTAGGTTTCCATAACTCATTAATAGCCAAATCATGGCCAAGCTTATCCCACCCTTATTCCTTGGAATAATAGACTTCACTAAGTTTGGAGGCTAACCTATTTGTTCCCATACTCCTCACTAATCCAAGACACAAGGTTGAATATGGCTCAACACACAAACATTGATTATTTTAGTTTAGATATGATTAGACTACCACATTCACCTCAATACAAACCACAATGAGACTCTAAAATTTCATCTAAGGTGGGAGTAGATTTTGGAAAGCCAAAGACCCTAAAACTTATATTAAAAAGGCTTGATGACAACAAGATGTCTTTCATTGGCTTAGACCTATATAGTGTGGACTTAGCAATTGGAAGGTGAGTTCACCACCATTTAACATTGATTTTAGACTCAATCTAAAGAATATTGAAAAGGGAGAGATAGTCAAGATTAAAAATAACTTCAAACCCTCCTTTATAGACTTGGATCATAGGGGCATCCTTTGCCTAGGGAATGCCTAGACGTAGTCACTTCCAAATGGGATCAAAGTCCCATGTAGTTCTCCTTACAATAATCTTTCATAGTTTCTCATACCCAAGGCTTCCTAACCACTCCATGTAACATTAATAATGGGATTGAAATAAAAGAGAACCATAGACATGAGTAAAACCAAATAGGGTAACAAACCTCCATTTACTAATACCCATCCTTGTTAGGATAGGTGAAATTATAATTGCTATTCTAAATTGATTTATGTGTCTCCATGTTCTTTGGAAAGTGTTTTAGGGGACATGAGGAACAAAATATGTATTATTTACTTTCTTATGACAAATTGTAATTACATTCAAAGAGGTGGACCTATTATGGTGATAGTTAAAGACCATTTTGGGAGGATACTCCTCTTGGGCATCCAACTTTGTGAGTGGGGACCACTTTGGTGTGCATGTCCTTCCATGTTATTTGCATGTTTTGCATGCTCTTACATGAAGCCATCAAAGTTGTCAAAGAGTTATGGAGCACTCGAGGTTGACCGATTCTGATTGGCTATGGGTTATAGGCACCCATGTGATTATTCAATATTTTATGCCATGTTTATGGGTTGTCCACTAAAGGGAGTGTGGGTTTTTCTAGGTGGTTTTACTTGTTGTTTTGGGATACCATTTGTAGTATTCTTTGGACCACAAACTTCTATATATTGGAGCCTTCAAATGGTGGTTTGTAAGAGTTTGTTTGTAGGTTGTCATAGTGATGAAGTGCTTCTGGAATTTAGAGAGGAGTGTTGTATACAATAGCATCTCATTTGAAGATTAATACAAGCATTGGATCTCTTTGGGTGTGGATTTTTTTCCCGCAAGGGTTTCTCCACGTATATCTTGTGTCACTTGTGTTTGGTAACTTGTGGTATTGTTGATTTTTCTTTCATTGTTGAATTGTTAATCACATAATCTCTTTTATGGTAATCTTGGATACATAATTTCAAATTTGCAAACACATTATTAAGTTCTAATGCTGCAATTTTTCACCTTGAATATCCAACAATTCTAGAATAAAGCCATAGCTCATAGAGTTTCATTTATTACTATGTCATACTTTAACAAGGCTCCTTTAAATGATTCCCAACAATTAACAATGCTTAAGGTAAGGAGGGAAAACCAACCTAGTTACTAATTTACCAAGCCAAAACTATAACACTTCCATCTAAGGACATCAAGATCTCAAATTAGACCTCAACACCTTTATTTTGCATAATTCAACATGAGCATGTCAAAACCTCTTACAAGTTCATCTCATTGACATCGAGGCTAGATCAATTACTCATCAACTAGAAATTTTCTTTGTTTGCAATGATATATTTGACCATTATTATATAGTTCACTCACGAACATCAATAAGACCCAAAGGAATAGTTGTGACCTCATCAGTCTTACAACTTAAGCATACCTTTTTTTAGCCATGCATAGTATTCAAGTCATACCCGAGGTAGCTAAAGAAGGCTTCGTTTATTGAAGTCAATCAAGGATCTCACAATTAACCTAGGCCACTAATAATTCTAGCATATGTAGTTCACAATATACTCAATAGGTGTAATCATAAGACCATACACAGTTTCCATTATCACAATACAAATATATTTTTCTTTAACATTAGCTATAGAATAAGTATTCTCACATAATAACCAAAAACAAATAGAGAATATCATCTATAAACATCATTACTAGCTTCTAGCATTCATACTTTGATTATATCAATGACACAACAAAAATACATTGCAAATCCTTATTTGTCCCCCTTATCTTTAAGCAGATAAATTATAAGACAACAACATATATGCTTCCATACATGTACCAAGGCCAATTGCAAGGTTATAAGTTTATAATGTATCATGATTTTGATATAACATTTGAATTTACAAGTTATATTTATTAATCTAGCAATATTTAGGGTTCTCAAAGGATACACAATCATTTTCTCTCTCTTTCAGCATCGACACAATCATAAAAGCATACTTAGAAAAAACATATCCATAATTCTAATTTACCACCATAGTACATTTTATATATATATATATATTATACTATTCTCATCTCTAATAAATCTTTAATCATCTAGATCAATAATGACATACTCATGACTTTTTATTTTATAATTATTACAATATAGTTAAATGTCATCATAATAATTTTTCACTTATGATTCCAATGGAAGTCTTACAATGTTATTTATATAATTAAGATCAACTAGTATTAGCTTAGTAATTCAGTTAGTCATCGTCAAAAAGAGGAGAACCTTTTATAGAACATCTCAATCCTTAATACAAGTTTGGCCTCCCTATTGAGGCAAAATTCAAACTCCGCGAAAGCTCTAAATTATCTATTAAAGAAAAGATTTAATCATTGCTTTAGAATAGAATAGAATAGAAGACTTTTAACGTCCACGAGACCAAAAGAAGGCCTATGGGACAGTGACCCCTACTATTTTAGCATTGTGAAGTGTTCTCTGCCATTAAGTTTGATAATGAGCTCTCCCATTCTGCCCAGCCAATCCATGCTAAATAAATCTTGAAAATTTGCAGCTGTTAACCCACTTGTGTAGCTTCCTCTGATGTCACTATAAGCTTTACAATCTAGGATAAAATGTTTTTCAGTTTCCACTTGCCCATCTTCACAAAAGATACAAACCCTCTCTTCCCAAACTTCTTTTGGCCTTTTCCATCTCCCCGTTTCACACCGAAGACGATGTGAGTTAGTCCTCAATTGTGCAATGAGAATCTTTGATTTCCACGGAATATTTGCCTCTATATATGCTTTTTGTTGATGGTCCAAATTGGGATTAAATTCTTCAACATAATATTTTTTCTTTCTCCCAACCGCTCTTGTCCACATAGCCTTGCGAAATTTTTCAACCACATATAACTTTAATTCCTTGCTATTATTAGAGCACTCGCTGAAATGAATGTTCCACTTGTTCATCCACTTACAATTTTGTTTCATCCATGCCTTTTTTCTCGGCCCTAAGACACCTCTAAAAACAACATTTGGCCACCGATGAGCTTCCATCTGCTCAACCTTTTTCAAATATCTCAAAAGACTCACCATAGCGATGGCCTCAATAGGAATTGCCCCCGTTTCAGCAAGAAGTATCTCATAAGGAATCGAAGCTTTTAGTTTGAATTTGCTTGTGATCAAACGCTTTTGAATTCTCTCTATTTGTGCCCACTTGATGCTAGAAGTGCTGCTAGCCCAAATTTCACAACCATAGAGGACCACCGGTATAACTAAAGCCCAAACAATATTTGAATAGTTTTCCAATCCCATAGCTCTGCCTCCCTGCACCTATTTTGGAGAGAAAAAAGAGCTCTCCACCCTCCCAAGGTTCTTTTCCTTCTGCAAGTTTCCCAACATAGCTTGTTGTTGAAGTCAATTCCCAAGTATTTATACTTTGTTACTTCTTCTAGGATAGTTCCTTCGAAATAGAAGTCGAACTGATTTTTTTTCTTCTTCTTAGAGAAAACCATGATCTTGGTCTTACTAATGTTAACTTGCATACCAACATCCTTGCAAAAATGCTCAAGTGCAGCCAGATGCGCTTGCAACCCTTGAACAGACCTAGCAATCAAAATAAGATCATCTGCATATAAAAGAAGCTTTACAATATACACTCCTAAAGGAGCCCCTTCTCCACCCTCCAAATTCAACCACTCCTCAAGTTTATCTATATATAGGCCAAAGAGTGTAGGAGAAAGAGGGCAGCCTTGTTTAACCCCAATATCACTCCTAAAGCTTTCCGAAGTACCTGCCTGAGTTCTGATTTTTACCCGAACTTCTTCATAAAGCTTATGGACAGCAGCTCTAAAATGCTCAGGAATGCCAAGATCCTTCATTCTATCCCACAACTTTTGCCTGGGCACTGTGTCAAAAGCCTTCCTGAAGTCCACAAAACAACAAAAGGCTTCCTCTTTCTCATCCCAAATCTTTTCAATGATATGCCTTAAAGTGATGCCATGATCGATTGTTGAGTGTTTTGGCCTAAAACCCACTTGCCCCTTTGCTCTCTTATTTTTAAATTCTGCCCATTTGCTGATTCTGTGCTCAATCATGCTGCCAAACAATTTTGCAAACAACAGATTGATCATGATGGTACGATAATTAGATGGGTTGTTGGCATCCCCACTCTTGAATAGGGGTATGGCTAAGCTAGTTATCCAATCTTTTGGAAACCCAAACTGAATGATGTTGTTAAATATATGCATAATGTGAGGAGCAATGATTTCCACCCCCCACTTTAGATATTCCGCTTGAAATTCAACCATGTCTCTTGCCTTGCCTATCCTCAACTTTTTGATACCTTCTTTAACTTCTTGCAAAGTGAAAAGCTTTGTTGTTGTGTTTACTCTTGGAGGCTCTTCATTCCCTACATCTTGTTCATACAAGTGTTTTGCATATTCAAACCATTGAGCCGAGGTGATGTTATTCTTCGTTTCCTCCTTTGTTTGAAGCTCTTTCCAAAAGAGCTTTGGGTTGTTCTTCCCAAGATATAACAATTCTTCCCGTCTAGCGCTCATGAAACCTATTTTTTTAACTTTTACCATTTGCTTGTGTTTTCCTTTTCCTTACTTAACTGCTTGCTTGTTTTCCTTGCAGCTTTGCATTCCTCATCAAACCATGCATTTGCCAGAAATTGACTTATTTTTTTCCTCTTATTCTTTGCCCTTTTGCAGCCATCAAGAGCCTCTTGAATTTTATGCGTTAACTGATGACTTTTTAAACCTTGCAGCTGATCCCTTTCTTGCTGCATTAACTGCTTTAAAGTTTTCGCAAATATGTTACAATTTTCTTGCGTTAATAGAATTCTGCCCTTTTTTTCTATTTGATGGGCATGTTGTCCCTGTTTCATAGATTGGTAACTTTTAGGCCAGGACAACAAAAGGCAAATAGAATTATGATCAAACTTTAAGTCTTCCACAGGTTCCTCAACAACAACTTTCATTATTTTGCAAACAAGGCTTTGTGAGCAAATAACATAGTCAACAACGCTTGCCCCATTATATGTTTTGCATGTGAAATTACCATACTTCATCCAATGGCCCATTCCATTACAAATTACTAGATCAAAAATGCCACAGAAAGCAAGTAACTCTTCACCAAAATGGTTGATGACCCCTCTATCCTCTTAACACCTTGCCCAATGCTGATTATTTTTTTCTGTTAACCAAAGAGGATTGTTATCTTCTTTGTTGCACAAACTACACGCTTGTACACTGCTCATCCTTGCATTGAAGTCACCTACTAGAAGAACTTCTCCCTGCTGTGAGAAAGAGAAAATATCCTTTTTGAGAGCTGCATATGGGTCCTTACCATCTAGGCCATTCTTTTTATACATTTTTGACCCTTGCGGGGCAAAGTAACATGCTGCAACTATGATGAGTTTATTATTTTCTGAAAGTTTAAACCATATATACTGCTTATTTGGGTCTGTTTTTTCTAGCTGAATGTTTCTGCCCCAAGCTTCTTTTATTAGGACCAAAATACCACCATACCCCTTGCCATTACCAGCTGCCTCATTCCAAACTACAAATTTTGTAAAACCTTCAAAAATAGGTGACTTGCAACCCTCATGCTCATGCATTTCTACAAGACATATAATGTCTTTCCCATCAGCAATCGGCCCTAACCCAGGTCCTCTCCTCCACAGATAGCCTCTACAATTTCAGCACACTAACTCTAGTTTTTCTTGGGGGGGCCCTAATTGCTATTTACCTTGGGGCCAAAGACTCACCACTGAAGTATTAGCTTTTTTCAACCATTTTTGTTGTGTTTCATTTGTTGTTGCCACTGTTGTCCTTGCATCTCCTTTGTTATACCCTTGTTGCGTTGTGTTATTTTGTGACAAAGGATTGATAATGATTGCTTTACCCTTATACAACCATGCCCTTTTACCCTCTCCTCTAGTTGTTCTTATTTTGGACAGCTCCTCTCTTCTTGTTGTCTCTTGCATGACAGTTAAATCTTCATCTAAGAAGAAGTGGGAGCCCTTCAACAACCTCTTTTGACTTAACAGCTAGTGTTTTTCCTCTTCATTTTTCAAGGTAACTTTAATGGGCCTCCAACTCTCTTCTCTTACCCTTCCAACCCTTTTCGCTTGCAAAATTTGTCCCCTCCATTGCAACATGTCCTTCAAAAAATCGCTTGACAGATTGTACGTATTCTCATTCATGCCATAGTCCTTTACTCCTTTAATGATTATTTTTTTGCCCTTTCCTGCCTTTCTCTAATCTCCTTTGCTTGTTCTTTGTTTGCTTTGCCCATTGATACAATACAAATATAGTCTAATGGTTACCCCTCGTAACTAGTATCATTGTATTTAGTAAATAGGATCAATAAGCATACAAAACATTCTCCAGATTTTGAACTAAAACTCTAAAAATAATTACGGTTAGTCTTGAAAGACCTACAAGTTGCACAGAAGTCAATAAAGTCTCTTACAACGGTTTCACCCTCAACGTAGCCTTGCAATTCTTTCTTGGCAAACTGATGGAATTGTTCCAAAACCAGCTTCAACATCACTGTTAAGTCCCCCGATACCTATGATGCTCTGGACAATGACACCCGACTCTTCTTCCAGAAGAATCAACTTCTCTTGGCAGTGATCCCTTTTCTAGCTGCTTCTCTCTCGCACCCTTCTGCTTGTCTTTCTCCACGTCTCACACTGAAATCATGTCCTCTAAACTAAAGAAATTTTGAGTTCTTTCTATTTAACATGCACTGCCATCTCTTGCTGCATGCAAGCCTTTAACTGCCACACAAATTCTTAGCATTCCTCCGACATTTCAAACATCCATTTCCTTTTTAGCTTTGGTGGACGTCCAAACCTGTTCGAAAGTTCACATTTCAGCGCAGGCAAGGACGATGTCGACAAAGCTTCTGGAGTCTGGACTTTCCCCTGCCGATTGCCTTTGCATGAAAGTTTCGAGGTAAAGCCTTTTCAACAAATCAATTTTATGCATATCTTGCAATCATAGTACTCCAAGAGAACACATTTAATTAATGTGGTGAGGAATGTCATTGTTTTCTAAACCCTTCTGTCCTCTCCTCCCACCAGCGCATATCCTACTCTTCACGTGGTGCCCATGCCTCACTCACGGCACGACACCCCGCACTTCTGGTTCCTATATTGATTAATGTGTTTGCAGAACATCGTCCTGCCCGTCCTTCCCCTTTCATGTTCATTTAATTCCTGTATTATTTTATTTGTATTTTCTTGCGCCGAAACCATGAGGGATGTGACAACAGCCACATTACATGATTGAACTGCATATAGTCAATAAAATTGAAGGACTAGCATTCAATAAGGAACAGTCTGTACCCAAGAGAAGGTATCGATATCTTTAGTCTCATGTCCCCTTGTGAAGCGTCTTTCTCTGACCTCCCCAAGGGCAACAATGTACTGCTTGTGCCTCCTCAAATTTCTCTATTGCCGCCTTGATTACTTCATAACCTCCTTTCTTATGGACTTATGGGAGACAGTAGTCATGTATCCTAATTTCACGCACCTCAAATTCTTATTTGTCATTGTTAAACAATTCTAATTTATAGATGCTATTCAAAGAGAGCATTTAAAGTAGCAATACGTGTGTCTCGATCATGATAGTACTTTAAGCTGCATGTTCAACTGTTAAGGAATTCTCCTCATTTCATGTACTTTTCCAGACTAACAGACATACATCATGGTGATGGTAAATCATGCTTACATGTAACTGGTATTCCAGCACCGTTTCAGTCTCCTTGTCATAGATAACAAGTAATCCCATGATTCATTTTTATGTTTAATAAATAATCTGAACGAAATCCCAGAAACACAGAGCATTGATTTTTCCTGATCAAAGGACAAAACATCACCTGCTATTTCTGTTATTCTCTGCAACCAAGAAGAAGGAAAAATAAATTGACCATAACACTGCAAGATCATAACACAATTGGTTATCAAAACCTGTCTATGTGTCTAGGAGGTTCATAAGGCAAAGAAAAGCAAGATCCCGTGCCTTAGGGCTTATCTAATAAGTGGTCTAGATAGCAAAGCCCTAGATCAACTAAAAATCAAGACTAGAATGATTTGACAAACAACATACAGCCAAAATATTCAATGGCTGTACAATTTTGACACATTTGTGCTAATCTGTCAATTAGAGATGGATAACTAATGTTGCAAGGTGTGCGCTTTTGGTATTCTTGTGTTGTGCAGCGCAACACTCGGGTTACTTGAACCACTCCAAGAATTCAACGTTGGTCAAAAATACTTCAAAAATATTCAATAAATTTCTTGAATTGGCCTCATAGAAAATTGTTTACCAAATTATGCTTCCTTCTTGAAAATGGCGCACTATAGATAGCTTGGGGACTGCCATAAATAAGAATAACTCCTTTCACTTAAGAATTTGGAGTTCGTGCAGTACAAACTATGAGAAAACTAGATTTAAGAATGATGCAGACAAATTAAGCACTCTAAGCTGTAATAAATATATAGTATATAATTCTTCTCTTCCAAAATCAACACCTCTTTACATAAGTCACTCTCTCATCTAAAAACTACCACCATCCCCTTTCTTATTCAACTTAAAATCTTTTCTTTGCTCATAACGCAAATGTTCCCTAATTTAACTTTAATTCTTCATATGTGTTCTCCGAAAGAGTAAGCTATTACAAACCACTTCTAAAATTAGCAAATATAATTTGACCTACCTTCCAATTCTAAGGAATCAATTTACATCATTCTACCCTTCTTTTCAAAATTTTCGATCTTTTAGTTCAAAGCTAATTTATTTGAAAACAAATTTCAATGAAGTTAACACATTAAGAAACTAAAGAATTCAACTATTATATATTTATTTTAAGGGTGATGTAGGATTCCTTCTACTTTAGGATGTTACTGCATCAAACATCCATGTAAGAGATTGGGGTAGATGTTAGAACCATCATTTTGTCTTGAAGAACTAAGCTACAACATTCCCTTCCACCAAATTAGATGCCTCCACACATCATCATATTTCTTCTTCTTTTGCTTCTAGCCTCTTGTCGGCTCAAAATTCCTCCTTTGCTAATTCATTATCTTTCTCTTTTCTCATCTCCTTGAAGGCTTAGTGGTCCTCCTTTGAAAATCAACATGGCTCTTTACATCACTTTTACCACCTTCTTTTGTACTTGCACATAAGCCATTTAAAAAAAAATCCTATATGAGTTTCTTCATTCTTTTCATTATGCCATTTAGGCATGCTTTCCCATTCATCTTTTTGAGGAGATCTTTGTTTCCTAGATTTGTATGATTGTGTTCACAAGAAAACTCTTTTTTGGCATTATCATAGTTTACTACACAACAAATGTATGTTCTTGTGCTTATTCTCTCAATCTCTCTCATTCCTTCTCCGAGAAAGCAATGATCTTCTACTCTTTTTTCATCATAACGAGATTCTCTAAATATTCTTCTAATTATTTCTAGCTAGTTGTGTTCTCTAAAACCAATAGGACTTCATCACAAAGGGGGCTCTCAAAGATCTCTATCTTCGTTGTAGCTTCTTCTCTAATGTGGACTAATTTCACTGCTACAACAACTTGGGCCACCTTGTGTGATTGGTTGCATTCCTCTTCATTGTAGTCTTCCAACTCCTCTCCTCTCCTCTTCCCTTGTAATCTTCAATACCTTCCCTTTCTTTTGGGTAACACAACTCAATAGTTTCATCTCACTCATTATCTTTATCTTCATCCCATTCATATATCTTTTATTTTTGAAGCAATTGAAAGATCACATTTAAGGGTCTTCTACCCACTAATAATTTTGCCAATGGGGATTAATTAAATTCTCTATTCTAATAATTATTTTCCTTGGCTAGTTTTTTTTCTATATGACTTTTCTCTCTTAATATAACTTATGCTCACACTTGGTGAGTATTCATTCTCACCATTCTTTTCCACCTTCCCACAATTCTTTGACACCTTCGCTATATATTTCTTTTTATTTACCTTCTTATTATCACATGTCTCATATTCCTCCAATGTCCACCATAACTCCTCCAACTCAACTCTAATTTTTGCAACTCCTTTTGTTGGTCTTCTATTTGTTTGTCATTGTATTTTCCTTATTCTCTCTTCCAACTTGTTTAACCTCTTTTTCACATCATGATATAACTCCATATTTGAATCTCCAACCATATCCATAGTCCCAAAATAGAGTTGCAGCTACCTTCTCCTCTTCTCTTATGGATGAAAAATATATTGACCATGTATCAACATTCTATTGCTATTTTTCATCCCTTTGAACAAATTAACACAAATTTTGAGAGCATATTTGCAATTTAATACTCTATAGACCAATACAAAATGACTTCAACTCTTAGCAATCTTCAACTTAGACAACTACACTTAGCAACATTGATACCATTAGACTACTATAAAAATATTTAATAGTCATTCAAACAATTGGATGCCTTTGCCTTCGTCTTCTTCTTCATATAGCCAAAACTATCCATGTCACAATATCTAGCTACACTCAACATCGTCACCATTATGTAGTTCAGGTTTGAGTCCTACCCATAAAAACCTATACAAAGAGCTTGACCAATTAACAACTCTAACACAATTGCATGTTTGAATCTCATCTATGTGAATCATGTCCACCCACTTCCATAGTTACAATGTGTCCATCAACATCTTGGGTGAAGATAAAAATATTCATTGTGATAGTTTTATTGATGTAAATGATTTTACCTATGTCTTGGGCATTATGCCATCGTTGACTAGGCACCCATCTTTACTCGTGGTTGTAGAAAAAATATAGTACTTCTATTGCATGCCCTTCCCTTTTACTTGTCAACTTTGACTTGACACATTTTGTGAGGACCTCCTCCTCAACTAAACACACTCAATACTCATAGCTACTCAAAATTCCTCTTCCACAACCAATCTTTTTTCGCTCCCATAAATTGTGCACTCTACGCACCAATATGAAGGGAATAAAGGAGTGACTTAGCAAAAAATGAAGAAAACAAAAGATAGATATTGCTATAGAGCATGATGGCTCTTATCACAAAACAACAAGCACAAACATAAGAACAATTTATTCTACTATCAAATTAATGCAAACACATTAAACATTGTAAGTTGCAATAAATATACAATGTACATTTTTTTTATTTTTATTTTTTGATCAATTCCCCTTCACATAAATCAAATTGATATAGACATATTACATAATCCAATTTATAACAAATATCTTTTAATCTTCTAGAATCAACACCTTTTACGTAAGTCTACTCTTTCATCTATAAACTATTTCCATCCCCTTTCCTATTTGACTTCATCATGTACAAAATGACTATCAAATGCAATATGAACCTTGACAGATCCCATGTGATATGACCAAAACTGTGGCCCGTGCATGTTGTACAAAGAGGCCCGAGCACTATGTATAGGAGAGAGCGTCTGTATACTCTGCATATTAGGTATATCTGAATAACCAGTACCAAAAGAGGACCCCGTGCAGCCACCAACTCACATGTTTCTGCTTTCACTGCCCGAGTCAAGATCACCCCACCCAACCAGTGTCTCTGCCACCATCATTTCATCTCTGGAGAATACCTCCTCAATTTCCAAATTCTCATTTGTATGCGACTTTGGAGCTCTGACCCTGGTGCTGTTCCTCGTTGACTTTGGCTTTCCCATTGAAGTCCCTCTGAAAATTTCCAGAGAAGTCATTGAAGTGGCCAAACTGAGATGACCCACTTGCCAAGTATGTCCAAGCTTGACCTCATTTTGAGTGACAAGTAGTATCCCGTCCTGCAAGAACCTGAGGAACTTGTCTTCCACAAATGCCACACAATTTATGTTTCTTGACTTAAAATCTTTTTTTTTTTTAATTAATGTACTGAAGGGATGACCATACGTTCACCTATTTTCTAAACCCGTCTGTCCTCTCCTCCCACCAGCGCATATTTTACTCTTCACGTGATGCCCATGCCTCCTTAATGGCTCGACACCCCTCACTCCTGGTCGCCATACTGATTAATGTGTTTGCAGAACATCGTCCTGCCCGTCCTTCCCCCTTTCATGTTCATTTAATTCCTTTATTATTTTATATGCATTTTCCTGGTGCGAAACCATGAGGGATGTGACTACAGCCACATTATATGATTGAACTACATATAGTCAATTAAATTGAAGGACTAGCATTCAATAAGAATAGTCTGTACCCAACCCAAGAGAAGGTACTGATATCTGTTGTCTCATGTCCACTTGTGAGGCGTCTTTCATTGCCCTCCCAAGGGCAACAATTTGCTGCTTGTGCCTACTCAAATTTTTCTATTGCTGATTACTTCATAGTATACCTTTAACTTCACACATCTCAAAATCTTACTTGTCATGTGGAACAATTCTAAAAAATTTATAGGTGCTATCCAAAGAGAGCATTTAAAGTATGTGTCAAATCATGATAGTCCAATTATTGGGCGATTTCTATTTAATCTTAAAACTTGTTGATCTTTTTTTAAAATAGGGTAATAAGCTAAGTGGTCTTGAACTTGGGGAAAAATTGTTGGCTAAGCACACTTAAGTCATAGTAGTACTAGGATGGGTAACCTCCCAAGAAGTCTTAATGCTTCACCCTTGTGAGCGTCATCTAGATGCACTGACCTAAGTGGACCATTCATTCTTATGAGGGTTAAAAGGTTCATTTGAACCCCTACTCCATGCAATATGGATCAATAAGTTTGACTAAAAAAACTACACATTTGAATCTTGTACCCCTACATACTCTAAAAATACCACCACCTTCATTTGTTCACCCACATAGACATACATGCATGATCGTCCT
This sequence comes from Sequoia sempervirens, assembly GCA_007258455.2. Taxonomy (NCBI): domain Eukaryota; kingdom Viridiplantae; phylum Streptophyta; class Pinopsida; order Cupressales; family Cupressaceae; genus Sequoia; species Sequoia sempervirens. The sequence goes on along the minus strand of VDFB02086081.1, from coordinate 172,486,884 downwards.
TTCTAACTCCACCCAAAGCCCAAGGCAGACCCCTTTTTAATCCACATCATGTCATATTTTTTGAAGTTCATAAAACAAATTTGTCTTCAACCAAAAGAACATGAACAAAAAAATTAAAGAAGAAACTCTAATGGGTTAAATACTTGAAAGAGATTCTATAGTTCGAGCGGTAAGCCTTGATATTAGGGCAATTCTCCATGACACTGGTAAACTAAGGAATTATTTGTGGAGTTCCCCATGAATATTTAATTATTTTGCTTGTTTTTAAGCATATATCTTAAATTTATATTAATAGAATTAATAAAAACTTGTGCAATTAAAATTTGGAAGAATAAATTGAAGACAAATGTTAAAAAAGGAAAAAAAAATGTGGATTTACGTGACATTTTTGGCAATATGTTTGTTGCTTATTTTCAATTCCTAAACAATAGTTGCTTCATTAAAATAGGGAAAGATTCCAAACTATCATTTTCCCATGATTAAAAATTTATATAGGAACACTCTAGCTGCTCAAATTTAGATAGAAAATGCACTTAAACAATCACATGAAAACATACATAAATTTGTATCATTAATCAATTATTCGCTTAACTTCTATAAATAAACAATTTTTGTTTTATTATTCCACATTTATAATTATGTTTTTTATGTTTGATTATCTTTTGTTCAATAGTTGCAATCTATCCATGAGAATAAAACTGCAACACACATCATCTGACTGACTGTTTGGATATGGGGAAGTTCTTTTAAACATGCACCTCCTATTTCAGATAACATTTCTATGGACAACTATGCAACCTTCATTTATAGAGTGATGTCTATCCAATATGATTTCCAAAGCTATTTTTCTAATCTTTGGAAGAGTCAACCATAATTATTGAAACCCAAAGGAGGCACTTGAGTCTGAGAGAAGATATGGAGGACGAAGAAGGAATTGTTGCCTCTCTTCATCCTTATACAAAGGAGAGCATATATGAATAATCATATATAGGGGTTGTAGAATATTAAGTAATATAAATAAATAGTAGATTGTTGTGCCACATGACTGAGTTTTGATACAAACTATCCATAGGTTGTCCCAATTTAGTTTTCAAAACTGGCTCGCTTGTTAACTTGTTATTAGTTTTTGATATTTTTTTGTAGTTTTTGTGATCCATCTACACTTGTCATGTGATTCAAGTGATCAGGAAGGATTCCTGTGTTATTGCCTATTTTATGGTCTTGTAGCTTTGTCTTTCAAACTCCAAGCATAATTTGTTTTTGTGCTTTTTGTGTTTACTATTTAGCGGAGCTCTTGTTTTGAGAATAGTGAGCTAAAGATGGGGACAATTGTTCTACAAGTAGAGGACTATCTAAGTCCTTACAAGGGATTCATAAGGGTTGTTTATTGTGTTCCTACAAAACCAAAATATAAACTTCTCCAATCAAGAAAAATTAGGCCATGTCTAGTAGGAGAATAGATTGAAAAATGACTCATTGGGTTATCAAGTAAATGTCAATATTCATAGTTTTTAATAATTAGATCAGACACTTAATTTAGACTGGAGATAAATAAATGATTATTCTCAACCATTATCTAGATTTTTTTATTGAATAATGTAAAATTAGGAAGACTAAATTGTATTGAGGGGAAAAGTTAAGGGTTAGGGTTAGGGTTATGTTATTGTTAGGGTTCAATTAGGGTTACAATTAGCACGTTAAGATTTGATTATGGTTAAGGTTAAGGTTAGGGTTAGAATTCATTTTGGATTAGGCTTATGATTCAATTATTATTAGTATTTAGTTAGGGTTCAATTGCAATTCAATTAGGGTTAGGGTTCGATTACGATTAAAGTTAAGATTGGGGTTACAATTAGGATTCAATAATGGTTAAATTAAGGTTATGGTTATTGTTAGAGTTCAATTAAAAAATTGAGTTTAGGATTAGAAAAGGATATCTCTCAACATATTTTATATAGATTTATTAAAAATATATATATCAATTATATGTCAATTGATTTTTTTAATACACTTAAAACATGAATCATCTTTATATCATCGTATGACATCTCTCAATATAAAAATTAATATATATATATATTGAATTGAGGCGCTGATTTGAGGGTCTGTAAATATTGTGATCCAATTTATATTCAATGAAAATATGTTGAAATAATTACGCAAAAGTAGAAACAAGTTCAATACATCTTTCTTTCACTACATTGTATAGAGTTAAATAATAACATATATTATAGAGGAAATTTCACCAGTGGACGTGCCGGAGTGGTTATCGGGCATGACTAGAAATCATGTGGGCTCTGCCCGCGCAGGTTCGAATCCTGCCGTCCACGTCTAATTGTTTTCAGCATTTTGCCGAGTATTCAGTAGCTTCAGTTGATATTTTTATTTATTTCATTATTAACGTAGTACAATATGTTGCTTGATAATTGATAAAAGTATATTAAATTATTTTAAATTTATAAAATGTTTATGAATTTTACTTTTATGGAAAGTCTCTTTTTCAGAATGGGCGTGTTATTTTAATAAGGAAAAATAGAGAACTTCAACATAAAACCTCCCAAATACATTTGTAAGTAATCTAAGACTTCCAAGTAATCACATCATCAATCTATCAATATTGGTATAGTTGTCTTAATCTATTAGGCTAATCATGACGTAAATAATCAAGTCCTTATAAGTAAAAAATATGTTATTGTAAATATGAAAATAGTGAGGGAATTTATTAAGGTTTAAAGCTTTTGGAGGTGTAGTGAGATGGAGTTTAATGTTTTAGTGATTTTGATCTATTAGCTTTTCAGTATATAGATATTTTAGCTGATAGATGGATTTTGATATAGGTGTATGTTTATTTATCATATTGTAATGTATTTATAAACAATAGAAATGTTAATATTTATTAATCAAATTATTTTAAAAAAAACAATGAAAAATTTCAAACGTTACTATGAAAAATCATGAGATTTAATGTTATTATTTTGTTCACTTTCAATGCAAATGTTAGTTTATAGTTTAGTATGCAATGGGTTATCTATTAGAGGGGCAAGAATTTGTTGTTATACCATGAATTGAAGCATATTATTAGTGTTTAATTTATGAACTATTGATAAATACTTTTGATTGGAGGTTACCAGATAGATATAAGTTTTTAAAAGGTTCAAACAATTGTACTACCATGGCCACAAACAACTTATCATACAACCAACAACATTGACTAGATTATAACTTTATACGCCTTTATATTTAGGTATACACACACTATTGAAGTGTTTTGTGTGTGTGTGTGTATACACACACACAATTGAAGTGTACACACACACTATTGAAGTTTGAAAGAACATAAAAAATTTGATCATTCTATTAAACAACTATACCCAAATCTTTTCTTTTTTATAAGTTTTTATTAATGATAACATATAAAATTATTTTATTATTTAAATATAGATACATAAATAAGTTATATGTAAAATCACATATATTTTTCTTCAAAATTATTTTATTTTTTTATATTTATGAAATGACATTAAAAATTTCAATTAAAAGATTTTATTTTAGATATTATTTATTTCATCTTTCATTTAAATAATTATTATGTCTAAAAATATGATCTATAGTGAAATAAGGGATAAAGTGTAATAATGTGAGTGTATTAGTTCAAAAATAAGAAAATAGTCAACATACTAAATTCAAAAGAATATATATATTTTTTTAAGAATAGACAAACTAAACATTAGCATATATGTATGTGTGAGTATCATGGTAACAATGAAGATCGATCACTCAATTTTGGATATATTGTCAAATGAAGTGCACATGGATCTCTATATGTTTGGTTCATTGGTGCTCCACTAGATTGTGAGAGGTATGTGAAAATTTGATTATTGCACTAAAAAGAAGTGGGATCATCTTAAAGAAGTCCAAACTCTATCAACAACTATTGTATTTAAAAGTTTCTAAACTAGCAAGAATTTTTAAGTGATACTTGATTGCTATCCAGGATAAGAAAGTAGTTGATTAAATATATCAAGTTTCCACAATCCATTATGTTGTTTGAAAAAATTTCTGGATTTGATTGTGTTGAAGTTGATTGCTTCAACACAATCAAATCCTGAATTTTTTTCAAATAAGTAGTTGATTGCTTCTTGCAAAACTAAATGGTGGAACTAGAATGAAAGAGATTGATATATCCAAGATGGAAATCCTATCATCAATATCACTTGTCCAATCTAAATTAGTATATACTATAAGATGATTAAAAACCTTAGAAATATACTCAATTTCAAAGAGATTAATAGCTTGATTATATTGAAATATGTGCTTCTTGTTGTCTAATGACTTTCATAAGAGTCTTATGCACAATGAGAAGCATCAAAAGAATGATTAGAATGGATACAAGTGAGATATAGGGGAGAGGACCCAGTAGTTGTGTACCCTAACTTCGCGCTTTTAATTATCCTCCATGAAAATTTCAAATCACTCCCAAATTTTTAAATCAACTTACTTGGCAAGTCCCTTGGTTATAGCTTTTGTTTCAAGACCACATCATCAAATATGATTACACATCAGCATGTTTTTTGTCAAAATGGAGTTGACCAATACCTGTGCATTCACATCATGGGTATTTGAGCCCTAATGTGGCATCACATGATTGATTGCTTTTTAGATCAAAGGAATACATTTTGTTTAATTATGGGTAGTCATGTCACAACTATTGGACATTATATAAACAACTACTATCACAACTATTAGACATGCTCAACTACTTGATCCTCTCACCTAATAGGCACCCATCAACTATTGATATGAAATAGCATAAAGAAGACTTGATACGAAGTGGCAAAAACTAGAACTATTGCCCTCTCTTTTATTCCTTTTATGCTTACTTTTAAAGCTTCAAACAATTTGTGCGACCACTGAAACAGCCCCAAAACAAGTATCCATATGAACCAACCAATGGCAAGAGAGAAAGGGCGTAAAATGAATGGCCTAAACTGGCACAAATTTCGTCTCAAAAATATTGAAAGTCCAAGCTCTATGGAGTGCAACGGATCTGCAAATTGAGCCCACTTTGGTTGCTTGTTGTTATATGGTACTGCCTAAATGTTGATTGCTTCTTGCAAAACTAAATGATGGAACTAGAATGAAAGAGATTGATATATCCAAGATGGAAATCCTATCATCAATATCACTTGTCCAATCTAAATTAGTATATACTATAAGATGATTAAAAACCTTAGAAATATACTCAATTTCAAAGAGATTAATAGCTTGATTATATTGAAATATGTGCTTCTTGTTGTCTAATGACTTTCATAAGAGTCTTATGCACAATGAGAAGCATCAAAAGAATGATTAGAATGGATACAAGTGAGATATAGGGGAGAGGACCCAGTAGTTGTGTACCCTAACTTCGCGCTTTTAATTATCCTCCATGAAAATTTCAAATCACTCCCAAATTTTTAAATCAACTTACTTGGCAAGTCCCTTGGTTATAGCTTTCGTTTCAAGACCACATCATCATGTTTTTTGTCAAAATGGAGTTGACCAATACATGTGCATTCACATCATGGGTATTTGAGCCCTAATGTGGCATCACATGATTGATTACTTTTTAGATCAAAGGAATACATTTTGTTTAATTATGGGTAGTCATGTCACAACTATTGGACATTATATAAACAACTACTATCACAACTATTAGACATTATATAAACAACTACTATCACAACTATTAGACATGCTCAACTACTTGATCCTCTCACCTAATAGACACCCATCAACTATTGATATGAAATAGCATAAAGAAGACTTGATACGAAGTGGCAAAAACTAGAAATATTGCCCTCTCTTTTATTCCTTTTATGCTTGCTTTTAAAGCTTCAAACAATTTGTGCGACCACTGAAACAGCCCCAAAACAAGTATCCATATGAACTAACCAATGGCAAGAGAGAAAGGGCGTAAAAGGAATGGCCTAAACTGGCACAAATTTCGTCTCAAAAATATTGAAAGTACAAGCTCTATGGAGTGCAACGGATCTGCAAATTGAGCCCACTTTGGTTACTTCTTGTTATATGGTACTACCTAAATGTTGCTCTAATTACATTAATACAATACTGTATATTTTTATAAAACATAAAATGCACCAGCCGGGAATCGAACCCGGGTCTGTACCGTGGCAGGGTACTATTCTACCACTAGACCACTGGTGCGGAGTTGAAGCAATTTTATAGAGAGGGATTCACGATATATAAACCGAAAACAAAAGCGAAAATCATATTACAAATGACAAATACCGCCGCCATAAACAGAAAAAATGAAATACAAGTGGAGATGCGGGGTATCGAACCCCGTACCTCTCGCATGCAAAGCGAGCGCTCTACCGTTTGAGCTACATCCCCGGACATGTTAAGTAATTTTGCCTTTTCTAATATATTAGATCACCAGATTTGAGGTTTCCTGGTTTATCGTCACTGGCTAGAAACAAGAAACAATGGGACTTGCTGTTCAGAACGGCCTCTATAGCTCAGTGGTAGAGCGTCAGTCTTGTAAACTGAAGGTCCGTAGTTCGATCCTGCGTGGAGGCAAAGGTGGTTTACAGCTGTGATCAGTTGAAATCTATCCTTTTCTTCTCTGTTAGAAGGCGACGCAGGAGCAAGAGTTGAGGTTATCTGTAACATTTATACACTTCAATACCAGCAAAGCCTACCTCTGCCCTCTGCCGATAACAGTGTCTCTACTTGCGACAGACTCGCGTGCTTTTATCCCACATTGCCTATCCGTAAAAAGGTTTGGCACTACATATACAGAGTTGTACGATAGAATTATTGTTTTGCTTTTTCACAATTTATTTTGTTTTAGATTTTTTTGATTGAGTTGTTTTTCATGCTAGGGGAGATGGCCTAATTGTTGGGCAGTGTCTTTTGTTGGTATAGTAGTTGTGGTATTTTAGTAAATAAATTTGAAAAAAATTGTTCTTATTTTCAATGCAAATATATAGATTTGTTAATCGATGGTTGAGGACTTGTTTGGTGAATTATTTATTCATCCTCTTACAAATATAACACAACACACATTAAAGCCATCAAGATCTCTAGCCCTACCTTCTAGTTGTATCTAGCAATGATAATTTGTATGATGAGGTTACACTTAGCTATTCATGATGATGTTGAACCATGTAATGTTGTTCCTTTTACATGTCATCATAGCTCTATTTCTATACCCTTAGAATCATATCCTTTTGATGCATCATATGATGAGTTTAGGGATAGTGATTTGATGATGCATCTTATACATCATGATGACATTCTTTGTGTTGATAGTCCTTTTACGTATCATCTTGACCCTATGGACATTCGTGATGATTTTACATAGCATGTAATGCATTCTACGATGATAGCATACATTATGAGGATAGTTCTTTGCATCAAATCCATTTACGATTCATCGCCTCCTCCTATAGTACATGATGATATTATTGCTCTTGGTGAGGATTTATCGTTTGACAACTTTGATGGTGCTAATAATACATCTTTGCATGTTAGGTCATTCTTGATTTCTCATTATGAGTGTTATGCCCTTGACCTATTTATTGTATTAGGTTATGTATAGCTAACTTGTGTCTAGCATAACCTTAATTAAGTTATACAATTATTTATATAGTATTATATATGTAGCTAAGTCAGAGTTTATGGCATCCAAGGCATACGTGTGGTATATATAGGAACTATTGGTTAGGTCATGATCATCCAATTGTGAATTGTGTTCCTTTTGGAGACTTTTTGAGGTTTTCCACCTCAAATTGGATTATTATTGTCAAGAATTATCAAGAATTTACATCGTATTTCCTATATTCTTCCCTTGTTCAATTTATTTCATTAAAAGTAGTATTAGAGCATTATCTTAGCATCAAGAAAATAAGAAACAAGGTAACTTTTTAATTCAGGAGCTCGAGTTGTGAAGCGTATATCTCTTGAGCACATTATAAATTTATTTATTTTTATTTCTAGAAGGTTGGTCAAGGACATATTGAAGCTACTATAATATAGATTTGAAGTCATTTGGAGTAGATTGAGAGAGTTATTGCAAAATTAGGGTTTCTACCAAATTTGCTATTATGGCTACAAAATAATGAAATTTCTTCTAAATTTGGAAGGGTTGAACATGGATACATTGAGCCACCTATAGTCTTGATATGAACTCATTTGGAGTTATTTTTAAGAAAGTATCCATGTTCCATCAAGAGCCCAAATTGGTTAATAAATTTGAATGTCCCATATTGGACAAAATAACCCAAACTAGCTATTGTCATTTCCTCAATATTCAGTTAAGTGAAACGAGTATGCACATTGACTTTTGAGGTTTGTTAATATTTTATTCTATTTTTTTATTTGTATAAAATAAATTTTCTATTAGACCAAGTGGATCATTACATGTGGTATCAAAGTGTTTGGTTGAAACATTAGTCCTAAAAGCTTGCTACAACAAGCACATAATATAAAAATATTATGACTCATTTTTTTTAAATTACCAAATTAGTAACTGAATTTAGAAAGAGAATGAAGAAGAATCATCCTAGTTAGTGAAGGACAAAGGATAAGTTTTGGAGAATGACATGCACTTATAAGTATTTAAACCTAAATATGAATAATCATGATAGGGTAACAAGACATGTTGATTTATTGGTCAACACATTGGAGTAGCATCAAAGGAGGTTTTAAATTATGATTATTGGATAATGAGTGTCTTGGAATAACTGATTGAGGGTATGAGCACTGGGTTCATAAGCCAAGCCTATGAGCTTGCTACAACTCATGAAAATTTAATATTTTTGTTGTTTTAAATATAGTAGAAAGGAAAATGTGAACCTTGAAAGTATAACATTTAAGAGTCATCCCATGAAGGAGGATGTTTAATCTAAATTTATAGTAAACCCTTTAATTTTATGTACGATTAATTCAAGTGGACTTTGAAAATTTGCAGTGAAATATATATATATATATATCATTATTTACCAAATTTCTTTTCATTCTAACCATTCAACCCAAGGTGGATTGTTTGTCTATAATTATATTTTTTGGAGTAACATTTTCATCCTTCTTTCAAAGTCAAATCAATTTGCTTAACTGTTGTAAAAGAGAGGGACCACCACGTGCAAGGCCCCAGGTCATGGAGGGCCAAGATGCGGAAGGTTGCCCTAACTTACCTCAGCTAAACAGGGTGTTAGGATATGAGGATGAGAAGGATGAGGACTATAAAGTCCTCCAACCACTCTGCAATCCTGAGATTCGAAGCGAGGCTAGGCGAGTTGATTTTTGAGCTCAACACTGTATCTCGGATAGCTCTCTGTCCGAGGATGAAAGCGCAGTTCTGGGATGATAGTGTGGTGTGCTGGCATCTCTCAAGTGCACTAATGTCCGTAAGACCAAAGGATTGAAAGTACAATATTGTGAACTATTAAAAAAAAAGCTAGCATCCTAGCTAGCAACTTCTAAAAGAGCAAAACAACACTATGAAATACGAGAAGTAAAAATGAATGTGATAAAGAAAATATACCAAAGCTAGGGTGACGAAGATGATTTCATAGAAGAGCCTATTTTCTAGCTCACTCCGCAAAGTACGTACGCCTACACACAGAAAGAGGAAAATGTTGGAGGGTTATATAGGGCTCTTCCTCAGTCAGACCCCCGTTTAGGTGTTTCCACCTCCACAGACAACCAAGAAAGCAAGTATGATAAAGGAAGTACTATAATAAAAAATACCAAAAACACTACAAAATAGTAAGTGTGCTTACACAACCAAGTGATAGAGGGGAGGAAAGGGAAGCTTACCACCTCCACCAAGAGCACTCAAGGCTACTTAGGGGAGAAAATGAGATTACTTGAGCCTTTGGTGCAATGGTGTTGTCCCGAACTTGCTCTATCGAAGTGATGGAGTGATGTATTTGCTGCTATGGAGTGCTTGGAATGCTTGGAGTGAGTGCAAGAGTATGAAAGTGAGCTTGTGAATGAAGTGAAGAAGTTCAACTGAATGCTTAGAGGATGAAATGCTTGTTGAAGGAGTAAATTCGATGAAGAAAAATGACCATATTCAAGTCGGTCGATTGAAGAGGGCGTTACAACTTGACTCCCAATGAGAAGCGTAACGCCTCTGCAGGTTCAACCGCAGGAATCTACCAGGGACATAAGCGTGTTGCACGGATGTCTGCGTGTCACATAGACATCCCCAAAAAAAATGCCTCCACTGATGCTCAAAACAGGTGCCAAGTGGGATGCAAGTAGTGGTCTTATGTGTAATTAAGCCTCCAAACTTGGTTTTCTAAAGTCGAGAAAGGAAAAAGGGAAATTTGCATAAAGGGTGCAAATTCACTCTTATACATTTTTCCCCCACTTTAGCAAGCACGAGTATTGATGAGTGCTCGGTAAAGTAGATCAAGGAAGGAGTAAGGTTAGAAATGTATACATGAACTATTGAGGAAGCAGACCATGATTTGGCAAACCTAAAGGTGCAAGGCAAGTGAAAGACTCCATAGCTTCTCGAAACTATGAAGTTGAAGAATGAAAGCGTTTTATAGGCTTGTAGACCTGCAAGGAGGCAACCCCCAAGATCTCTCGCATGAAGGAAGCCCCGTGAAGTAAGCACCTTACAAGCCTGCAAACCTGCAAGGAATGTGTACCCCAAAAACTCTAGCATGGAGGAAACCCAAAGGAAGCACCCTACAGGCTCTTAGGCCTACAGGGAGGTATCCCCCAAGATCTCTCACATGGAGGAAACCCAAGAGAGCGGACTCTGTAGAGTCAGGAAGCGGTTCTGTAGGCAAGTAAGTGGACAATCGCGCAGACCGTCAATAGTTTGGAAGTCTTTCAAAGGGGTCCCTCAAGAACCCTTCAAAAGAAGAGGGGTTCACTCAAGGGACACACTATTTGAAAAGAGAGGTCTAGTCAAGCTGCCCCAAGCTAGACAGGAATGATTTCACTCAAGACAAGATCTTTCAAAGGGGATCCCTTGGAAACCCATCGTGAAGAAGGGGGTCCACTCAAGGGGCACACAATTCGAAAGCAGAAGTTTTCTTTCTCAAAGCGATCCATCATCAGGGGATCCCTTTGGAAGATGTTCACTTCATCAAGGAATTTGAAAGGAAGAATATGCCCCCACATGAGGGAAAAGTTAAAGTTGTTCCCACTTCAGAGGAAGGTTTTCAAGTCCTTTCTTTATGAACCCGTGACAAAGGAAACATGTCCTGTTAGGGTCCAAGTTGAGAATGTGATTCTAAAGAAAAGATTGTGAGGGTCTTTGAGAAAAGATTCGTTAGCAATGAATGTGTTTTCTGAAGACCGAAATGTTGAAGGGAAGTGTTGTCACACATGAGAGGGACAACTCAAGCAAAGAAGATAAAGAGAAAGCAAAAGAGAAAAGACAACACAAACAAAGGGAATAGGGGAATCTAGTTTAGTGGGGTTAGATCTGTCCAAGCTCATAATAGGTAACCACGGTGCAAGGAAAAAGATCATCAATCCCCAACCAGATCAGGAAGAATGCACAAAAAAAAAGTAAAAATTAAAAAATTGGGTCAACATGGAAGGGGAGCCTAAATGCCCCCAAAGCTTTGCATCATCCCCAATTTATCGAAAATCAAGCACAAACATGGAAGAATGATGATATAAATAGAAGAAGGTTTACGACACAAAAAACCATGCCTGTATTCAAGCACCAACAAGGGTGACGAGGTTCATCCAGGCACACATACCATGATCATGGGAGAACACATCACAAAACACACACACACAAAAGATCAAGAGGTCTCCTCCTAACACTGGTCGACCAAGAGGTCGTCTACTTCACACTCTAGGTCATCGTAGGGGGAAGGAGGATGATCCTACGCCAATGGGATGTTAAGAGGAAGAGCATTTGGCCATCCTACAACAAGTGCCAAGGAAGAAGGCCCTGCAAGGTCTTCTTCATTGAGCTCTTATGGAGCTAGGGTCAGTGACTTTGTGAAGATTGTTGACAAGGTCGGGACTTCATCCACAAAGTTAAACATGCACCCTACAAGATGAAGGACACATGTCACATTAGGCTTCCAAGTTGATAATGTGATTTTGAAGAAAATGTTGTGAGGGTCTTCGAGAAAAGATTCGTTAGCAATGAATGCATTTTTTGAAGACCGAAATGTTGAAGGGAAGCGTTGTCACACATGAGAGGGACAACTCAAGAAAAGAAGATAAAGAGAAAGCAAAAGAGAAAAGACAACACAAAAAAAGGGCACAGGGGGATCTAGTTTAGTGGGGTCTGATCTGTCCAAGCTCATAATAGGTAACTGTGGTGCAAGGTAAAAGATCATCAATCCCCAACCAGATTAGGAAGAATGTGTGGAAAACAAAGTAAAAATAAATAAAAATGGGTCAACATGGAAGGGGAGCCTAAATGCCTCTAATGCTTTGCATTGTCCCCAATTTATCAAAAATCAAGCACAAACATGGAAGAATGATGATACAAATGGAAGAAGGTTTACGACACAAAAAACCATGCCTGTATCTAAGCACCAACAAGGGTGACAATGGTCATCCGGGCACACATAGCACAATCATGGGGGAACACATCACAAAACACACACATACACACAAAAGATCAAGAGGTATCCTCCTAACACTGGTCAACCAAGAGGTCGTTTGCTTCCCACTCTAGGTCATCATAGGGGGAAGGAGGATGAGCCTGTAGTGGTGGGATGTTAATAGGAGGAGCATTCATCCCTCCCGCAACAAGGACCAAGGAAGAAGGCCTTGAAAGGTCTTCTTCATCAAGCTCTTGTGGAGCTAGGGTTAGCGACTTCGCAAAGATCGCTGACAAGGTCGAGACTTTGTCCACAAAGTTAAACATGCACCCTACAGGAGCGTCATGTCTAACTTCAGTGAGCGGGGTAGGCTGCACCTGAGATTCACTGCTAGGCTCGCCGAATAACTTAGGAGTAGTGACAAACTCAAGGGAAGCTGGGACTAGTTTTGTCACTAGGACATAACAAGTTAGCATGAGATCACCTTGTGAAGAAGGTGGGATCCTCTTATGTCATTCACTGTTAGAAGGATCATATTCCACCTTTTGCTTCATCAAAGGAGACGAAATCCCCACAGGCGAGGCTAGAGGTGCGAAGGAAGAGGAGGAAAAAACTGTAGTGAATACAACTAAGGTATTAATCATGTCCATAGGTTTTGGGAAAGGTTGAATATCTATAATGAACATCAGCAAAGGTGGCTCCACCGAAGGAGTGATGAACACCTGTACCCCCTTGGGGTTAGGCACATTCATACTTGCAATGGAAGTTGGAAGTAGTGCGGAACTAGACTGAAGAGAAGCAGAAGGAATGGTAGAGGAAGATGTTGCAAGAGGCCCTGAAGCAAGGGCAATCATCTCTTCCTCCTTCCTTTGCATGTTCATCTAAGAGAGCCTTTCATCGATGTTTGCTCTTGCGCACATGTAAGTTTCTATGACTCTTTGAGCTAGAGGCCAGAGGCTGTGAAGGACAATAAGGCTCTTGCTCAACCATGGGGACATCTACTATAGTCATTTCCAACGGAGGAACAGATTCCTAAATGGGAGCAGGAGGAACAGGTTGAGAAGCAACAGGAGGAGTCAGCTCAAGAGCCTCAACATCAGGCCTCTTCTCGTTCACTACCTTGGGGGTAGGAGCAGTAGGAGGTCGCAGATCAAATTCCCTTCAAGAAAATTTCTTTTTGTCATATAAGTAGTACCATGGTCCTGTTATTCCTTGCATAACCACCCCATTTTATTTTGGAACAAAATAGGGTCCCCCTTTTGTTTTTGTCTTTGGTTCTTTGTTTGGGTCTTAGGAGTTGTTTTTTTTTTCTCCTAAGTCTTTTCTTTCTTTTGCTCTAGCAGAAGTGGATTCAAAACCAAATCTAGATGCTGAACTTTTCACAAAGTTCCTAGTTCAAATTTTGTTCCGACTCTAGGTCTGCCTTTTCTCTTTCGTGTTTTCATTCATTGTCTATTGGTTCACTTGGCACTCTTGGGTTGGTTATTTTTCCTTTGAGTTTTTTTTGTTTTCCTTGTGTTTCATTTGGCCTGATTGGAACTAGAACATAATTTGGAACTTTCTCAAATTTCCAAATGTGGTTCCTGTTCTGATTTCGGCTCTGCTCGGTTGCCTTGTTTTTGTTTTTGTTGTTGTTTGTGTTGGGTTCAGTTTTTGTTCCACTCCCACTTCCCTTCATGCTTTTTCTTTTTGTTGTTTCTCATTCTTTTGTCAGGACCAAAGCAGGAATTGGCATTGCATCGAAAACTTTGTAAAAGTTTTCGGTTCAGTCTTGTTTCCATCTTCGCCTCCGATGTTTGTGCTTGCTTGTCCTTTCCACGGGACCAGAATTAGAATGAAATTTGGGCGAGAAGGCTTTTCAAAGTTTTCTTGTTCTAGTTCATTCCCGAGTCTGTGTCTACCTTACTTCCGGTGTTCTCAGGAGTTGACTATTTGTTCATGTTGTTTACTCTACCTCTGACCTACAACATTAATGGCATTAATTGCAACATCTTCGCATGCACGAATTGATTTTAAATCTCTAATTATGTTTAACTGGCTCATTATCTTTGTTATTCGAGATGTTTAAGTGTGTCAAAGCTAGGAAGACCTCGAGACGAGCTATTTGATTGCGGAAGCTAGTTGCAGAGAAAATCTTGGTCAGATTTTTGTCTTTCCTTAAGAGCATTTTGAGGTAGCATTTTCTTTTCTTTTCTTTTTTGTTTTCCTATTTTGCATTGTTTCATTGTTGTTTCATCATGTTCTAATGCGTTCACATAAGGTTTCTTTCTTTCTTTGTTTTGTTTCTTTTGTCTTTTATTCCTTTCCCATTCCATTTTGTTTGTTTTCCGTTTTGTCGTATTTCGTTGTTGTTCCATTTGTTGTCACTTTCGTGACAGGTGCGCTTTGTCGTGCCTTAGGTCCTTCCTAGGGTTTTTGATTTGAAAGGGTTTCTGTGCTTAAATGATGAATTTCATTTTGAAAATCCTTTCCTGTTTTCAATCCTGTGTTGACTCTATGATTTTTATGTTGGGTTTTTTTGTGATGCCCTAGTTTTTAGAGTCAGCGTGTCGAACAAGCTAGGGTTTTCTTGACAACCTTTACAAAAAGGTTTTTCCTAGGGTTTAAATTTTCTTTAGTATGATTAAGCTATTTGGGGGGTAAGCCCTTCTTTTTTTGATTCCCTCATAATCCCATGTGACTCGGGTGCTAAAATCCATATGACTGTGCCTTTGGAAAGTGCCCTCTATTTTGCATATTAAATTAGTGGGGACGGACTTAGGAACGGACTCATCTTGATGTTGTTTTCCATTTTGACTAGTTTCTAAACTAGTTCCACTTCCAGTCTTTGCGATTTTAAGTTTTTATACTTATCCTTGAGCGGAATCGACGCCGAGGTGGAAGTTGAATTTGGAACTAGCGTTAGTTTTTGGTTTAGTTTTCATTCTGGTCCTGGTTCTAGTTTTATCCTCTTTCTGACCTCGACCCTGCCAGTGTTAAAAACTGTTTTGTCTTTGGTGCTTCTATGGTTTCGCTTCCGACAAAGGTGAGTATTGATTAATGTATTGATTTATGTGTGTCGATCATCTACTACATGAGTTTATTGCAGAATTTAAGAGATTTCTGGAGCATCGGGAGAAGCTTCTCAAAGGAGTCAACCAGCATAGACTTCTAAGCAAGGAGCCAGACCAAGGAAAATTAAGGTAGAGCAACTCCCCTACACTTTGAGGTGTAAACATAATGAACCTATCCTCACCGCAAGCAGGATCGATTCTGACTGGGAAAATATTACAACACAACAACATTAAACAAAATATTACTATTATATTTCTCGTGAAAAAGAAAGATAACATGTAGCCATCTAACTCCCAAGGTCTTGGTAATTGGCTCTCAATTATGCTGATGTCGCTCAATGGTCAATATAACTGTAATGTGCAAGGGGCCTTTACTAGTAACAAGAAGCAAAATTGCATAAAGTCAACTATTCTATGTTTTGGGGGTTTCAAATAAAAGAAAAAGATAGATCAAAGCTTTAGAACCAACATAATATGAATAACACTACTTAACATCTAGACATGCACACCAACAATGAGTATTTCTCCATCCAATCACAACCATGACATGAAACAATCCATAGAATAATCTATACCATTGCATGCATCCATAGTGCTAATTCAATCACCATAACTATTCACCAAACTTTCTTCATAAAACTTTCAAACAAACCATTCAGCTCCTCATAGTTGAAAGGGCTCAAATTAGTATCAGTAATATCTGCCCGGTCAAAATTGATCCTGCTTGCAGTGAGGATAGCTTCTTTATGTTTACACCTCAGAGTGTAGGGGAGTTGCTCTACCTTAATTTTCTTTGGTTTGGCTCCCTGCTTAGAAGTCTCTATTGGTTGACCCCTTTGAGAAGCTTCTCTTGATGCTCCAAACATCTCTTAAATTCTGTAATAAACTCCTATATTAGATGATCAACACACAAAAATCAATACATCAAACAATACTCACCTTTGTCAGAAGCGAAACCATAGAAGCACTAAAGACAAAATAGTTTTCAACATTGGCGGGGTCAGGGTTGGAAAGAGGATAAAACCAGAACCGGGACCAGAATGAAAACTAAACTAGAAACTAACGCTAGTTCCAAATTCAACTTCCACCCCGGCTCTAATTCTACTCAAGGATAAGTATTAAAACTCAAAACCGCAATGACCAGAAGCGGAACTAGTTTAGGAACTAGTCGAAATGGAAAACAACATCGAGACGAGTCTATTCCCAAGTCTTCCCCTACTAATTTAATATGCAAAATAGAGGGTACTTTCCAAAGGCACAGTCATATGGATTTTAACACCCAGGTCACATGGGCTTATGAGGAAATCAAAAATAGAAGGGCTTACCCCCCCCCAAATAGTTCAATTGTACTAAAGCAAATTTCAACCCTAGAAAAAAAACATTTTGTAAAGGTTTTCGAGCAAACCCTAGCTTGCTCGACACGCCAACTCTAAAAACTAGGGCATCACAAAAACCCAACACGGAAATCATAGAGTCAACACAAGATTGAAAAGAGGAAAGGATTTTCAAAATGAAATTCATCATTTAAGCACATAAACCCTTTCAAATCAAAAACCCTAGGAAAGGTCTAGGGCATGACAAAACGCACATGTCATGAAAGTGACAGCAAACGGAACAACAACAAAAATGACAAAATGAAAAACAAACAAAACAGAACAGGAAAGGAAGAAAAGACAAAACAAACAAAACAAACAAACAAACAAACCATGGGTGAAGAATTCCCAGAAGGAAACCTTTTGTGAACGCGCCAAAACATGACAACATAACAACGAAACAACGCAAAAAAGGAAGAAAAAAAAGAAAGTAAACCCTACCTCAAAATACTCCCAAGGAAAGACAGAAATCTGACCAAGATTTGCTCTGTAACTCGCTTCCACAATCAAATCACTCATCTCGAGGTCTTCCTAGCTCTAATGCGTTTAAACATCTCGAATAACAAAGATAATGAGCTAGTTAAACATAATTTGATATTTAAAATCAATTCACATGTGCGAAGATGTTGCAATTAATGTCATTAATGCGGTAGGTCAGAGGCGGAGTAAACATCGTGAATAGATAGTCAACTCTCGAGAACACCGAAAGTAAGGCAGACATGGACTCGGGAATGAAATGGAACAAGAAAACTTTGAAAAGCCTTGTCACCCAAATTTCATTCCAATTTCGGTCCCACGAAAAGGACAAGCAAGCACAAACACCAGAGGCGAAGATGGAACCAAGACTGAACCAGAAACTTTTACAAAGTTTCGGGTGCAGTCCCAATTATGGCTCTAGCCTTGACAAAAAAACAAGAAACAACGAAAAGAACAAGCACAAAGGGAAGCGGGACCAGAACGAAAACCAGACCCGGCCCAAACAACAACAAAAACAAAAACAAAGCAAACGAGCAAAGTCAGAATCAGAATGGGAACCACATTTGGAATTTTGAGAAAGTTCCAAGTTCTATTCCAACTGGTTCCGGTTCCGATCAGCCAAACAAAACACAAGGAAATGACAAACTCAAAGGCCAAACCGACCCAAGAGTGCAAGTGAACCAATAGACAATGAAAAAAACATGAAAGAGAAAGGCAAAGTCGGAGTCAAAATGACTCGTCCTGAACTAGAAACTTTGTCAAAAGTTTAGAATCTAGATTTGGTTTCGGATTGTTTACCAAGGAAAAGAAAAAGAGACTTAGGAGCAAAACAAACAACTCCTAAGACCCAAACAAAAACCAAAGACAACAAAAAGGGGGACCCATTTTGTTCCAAAATAAAATGGGGTGGTTATGCAAGGCATAACAAATGGCGACCTTAGCTGGGAAAATGGTTTACCCATTTTTAAAATACTGAAGAATTCAGTCACCCAAAAACTTGTGATTTATGAAACATGTTAACTTAAGTATGACCAGAATATTTAAATAAGGTTGAGTTGGAATCTCAAATGTAAAACCAACATAAACTACTCTTGAATCTGAGTGTGTGCATGTTTATGGTGCATCCTTCTTTATTTGAGCTTTCTCCACACCTAAACAACTATATCTAAGATCCAAGCTACATAGGTTGAGTCATTCAACTATCGTGCAATGGAATCCTGGGTTATGCTCCGCTGCCAGTCAAGCATCCATGGCTCTGACGGAGATACCTCTAGTTCTCTCAAAGCATTGCTCTACTGCCAATCAGGCATCCATAGCCCCGATAGAGATACTTGAATTACCCATTTAGTATTGAGTTTTCCTTTATTTTAGTAGTTCTCTTTTCTCTTTCTTTTATAGGCTTCACTTGTGAAAAAATTATTTTAAAAACTTCTCAATACTCAGACATTACTAGTCTGAAATATGGGTTGAGAACTATAGTGGATCCTATGACAGCTTTGGGGAAACAGATTTTTCACTTTGAATCGAAGATATAATCACCTTGAGATGAATAGGCACTTTATAGTCAGATGTTTTATCTATTTTGTGATAGATTTCAATCATAGTTCATGAGGTTATCTACAGTATACCTTACTCCTAATAGCTTTCAGGCTCATGCTAAAATGACCATAAGACATAAGTTTTAAAACAAAATTTCTTGACAAATATCCTAAAAATGCCTCAATTTCTCTCCTAGTGCCTTAACATACTTTGAATAACAACCCCTATATTTCAAGATGGAAAGAAAAGAGGGCCCTTGAAGAAAACAAAAAAACACAAAAAAATGAAAGAATCTGAGACATCCAAATTTGGACACTTAAACCAAATTTATCACTTTCTAAACATCCTCTTATCCGAAAGTTAATTAAGTAATATTACTATTATTTAATTAATATCTTTAATTCTGGAATCCCTAAGGTATTTAATAATTAAATACCTTACCTCCTTAATCCTCTTTTCATCAAATAAATTAAATAAATACTACATTTATTTAATTCCTCACATGTCATTTTCATCTAATCCTAATCCATCTCCTAATTTCTTCATTAGGGATGTGCACATGCCTAATCCTTGATTAGGATGTGTCACATCCTCCAACTTTTGCAAGTTGGCTTCTAATCCTCATTTATCTTCTAATTACTGATTAATTAAAACCTAATCATTCCCCAAGGAATTTTTAATTTCTTTTTATTCTTCCTAGATTCCCCTCTCTTATATGTGAATTTTTAATTCACATTCCATCCTTCCAAGGCTTCTAGAACCTTGGAATTGTCACAATCTTCACATGTGACCAAGTCCCACCTTTTTGGAGCCCACCTTTTATCCTCTAGATCATCCTAGGAATGTGAATTTATATCCCCAACCACCTTTCCTTTTCCCATGTATATTTTTGAGAAATTCCAAAATTCCTCAAATGTCCCTTTCACTCCCACTTGGGGACAAGGAATCCCTTTTTGAAGAAATCTCCTCACTCTCCAAGGTGCATGTCCTTTCTCCACCTCATGTACCTTCTTGACACCTCACTTACATCTCATATCCCCTTGGCCACTTCACCCTCCACATGTCAAGATGTGAGGGCTTGTGGGTTCTCAACCCACCATAGCCCTTCATCTTGGCCTTGTTGGATGCATCTCAACCGTTGAATTCTCTAGAGAATTCAAATTATTCTATAAATACCCCCTCCTCAAGGGCATTTTCAACACTTTCATTTGGAGCAACCTTATGCTGCCAATTTGCATTCTCAAAACACTTTATATTTTCATAACTATATGCTGCCCATTTGAATCCTCAATCTTTTACCATCATTTAGCCATCTCTTCAATCATCTTGCACATTCAATCTTGCATTTAGTCATTCAAGCAATCATCTAAGGAGCACACAAACCATTCCAAGCAAGGGCCAATCAAGGAGACATCAACAGCAAGGAAGGTGAAATCGTTTGTGTCTTATTTTGTCCATTTTCCTTATTGTTTATCACTCTTTTGGCTAATCTTGAGGTGTCCTTGGTATTTTGTCATTCACATTTCTTAGTTATTTTGCACATTTAGAGTAGGATAGAATATCAAGGTATCACATTTCTGGCACACCTGATGGGACCCACAAACGAGTTCTTGTATTTAACGTCCCTTTTGGTTAAGAATTTTGCAGGAAAAGCTCGCAGAAAGGTGACAGTGCCCTTTGCTTTATTGCAGAAAGGCGGCAGCGCCCTCACAGAAAGGCGGCAGCACCCTCCAGGCCACTCCAGAAAGGCGGCAGTGCCCCGCATTTGAAAGTTTATCTTTTTCTAACGCGCTTGTTGTCATTGGGGATATATTTAGGAAGCTTTTCTAACACTTTTCTTGCAGTGGGAGGGGCGCAACTTTCTATTTTTTTTTAAATCTGACAAAGTTTGTTGTAGAAAGGTGGCAGCGCCCCAAAACAGCATAGTTTGGAAGGTAAAATAGGCATTTTGACTTCGTTTTGGCTCTATTTTTTGTTGTTTTCATGTGATAACTCCCTAATGTTGTTTTGGCAACGATATTGTTGTTTTTCGCTAACCTTTTGTAGAGCATTAGGGCATTATTGATCAAAGACGAAGAAGAAGACAGCTAACATTTGCTTGTAGGACCATCTATTTGATTTGATTTTTGAAAATTACCTTTGTTGTTTTCAAACATAGTCTAATTAGGAGGATTAAACTTCATTGCTTGCTGTGATTGCTTGTTCTTGTGTCACCCAAGGGGGCATTGATTTGTTTTCACTTTCCCCTTGCACTTCGTGTGAGCCTAGGGAGTAGTTGGAAACAGTTAGTGTCTTTTTTTTTAGTGGGACCTGCTTGGGGATTTCATCACCCCAAGGGATGATTCCAACCACGCGTACCGGCGGGGTATATAAAGGGGGAGAACGAAAGTTGTACCCCAATCTAGTTGCGTCGTAATTGGCGGAGCGTCGAAGCTAGGGTGATACCTAGATAGACGTGAAGAGTTGGTCCGAGCCTTTCAGTATCTCGCTGGGGTTCCCGACTCACGCTTGTGACAGACTGATGTTCACAGTTGTGCCTCACGTACCGAGAGTATATCGAGGACTCCCTAGAAGCCTTGTGCATCCTAGATTAAGACTTTGCCTTGCCATACCCATAATATTAATCATAGGATTGTGCTTGCTTGAGGTGTTCTCTTGTGAAAAATCTGCCAAATTTTTGATACTTTAGCCTTACTTTATCATATTGCGTCCTTGCCATAGCCAGTGCCATCAAAACCCAACTCTGCCTTACTGCAGAAAGGCGGCAGTGCCCCCGCAGAAAGGCGGCAGCGCCCTTGATTTTGTTGTCAACGCCTCTGATTTTGCTGTCCACACCCCTGATTTACTACAGAAAGCTGTCTATGCCCTTGATTTTGTTGTCAACGCCCCTGATTTTGTTGTCAACGCCCCTAATTTTGCTAGAAACGCCCTTGATTTACTGCAGAAAGCTGTCTATGCCCCTGATTTAGCTGCAGAGTGCTGACTACGCCCCTTTAACTTCCCAGGGCCATCATTTACAAACTGTACGTCGAATCAACTTCATTCAAAAACCAAAATTGCTCAATTTTTTGAGCTCTATCTAGTGGTACCTTTTGTTTCTTCCTATCTAATCAAACCAATCGATTCCTCAAATCAGATACATACAATCATCTTCATCTAACCACAATTATCCAATCAACATCATTCAATCATCTAATCCTCTCCAATCAAACCAATCTAGTCCTTTAATCAAATTCATCAAATCATCTAGTCCTGATCCAATCATTCATCTACCCAATCCAATCAATCATTTTCCCCATCCAAATCCCTTAAACATCATTTCAGAAGTTATTTTCCAAATTGACCTAGGTGTTTGAATCCAATCATCATCATCAACATCTACTTAGGGTTGTCATCCATCCTAAGATAATCATCACCATCGGCCCTATCAATTCACTTTCAATCTCAAGGTGGATTCGGTGTCGTAATCATCTGTTTGTGCTTTAAATCGATCAATCATCAATCAGTCTTATTCAATCTGATCCAATCACATCCCTATCCAATCATCCATCTACCGAATCCCACCAAAATCAAAATCAATCCCATCACATCATCCAATCATCCTAATCTAAGCTTTAATCCAATCCTCATCTGAGCTTGAATTAAATCACAATCTGAGCTTTCATCCATCTCCATCCAAAATCGTTGATCCATCCTCTTTATCCTTTCACCATCATGAATCCTTATCCTCCATCAATAGTGGTCAAGGGAAACCCTAATTACATTGACAACGATAACGAAAGTCTTGTTGATCAAGAGGAATATGACATAGACCCCCTTGACACTATCATTTCTAGTAAGCTTTCTCCACCCACTTTTCAAAATCCAATCTCGAGTCATGCCTTCACGTTGCTTCTGCTCTTTGACAAGGGATATCTGTCATATCCATCTACATACCCTTCATCTCTTACATCATCCTCTCCTAATCCCCCATCCACATCCTCTCCTAGTCTACCAATACCCCTATCATCCATCCATATCCCCACTACCCTAATCTTCCATGCCATCCTAATCCACATTCATTTCCTATCTTGTCCATCCACCTTTACCTTGTCCACATCCACATATCCTCATCCTAATCCACCATCCCATACCATCCCTCCACACCCTCTTGTTCCACCACCTATATCCTCTTGTCCTAATCCACAATCCATGTCCCTATCTATTCACCACTCCAATTCACCCTCCCCTCCATCCTACCCTAGTCCATTCATCCATCTACTCCTAGTCCTCCATCCAATCCTAATCCCCCATCTACTCATAGTCCTACATTCAATCCCATTCCTCCATCTAACCCTAGTCCACCAATCCATAATCCCTCATCCATTTCTACCACCCCATCCAAGCCAATCATATGCAAGTCTCTCATTTCAGAAGTTCTCCAAGGACTCATTACAAAGAAGCCATCCCCAACTCCACATCTTGAAGTCATGGAACCATGCCATCCCAATCTGTCATCCACGATAACTAGAGATGAGAGCCTTCTCCATACCACACCTATCGTTGTTGTTACCACCCCTAGCATTGATCAAACCATTGAAACCATTGAACCCACATCTCCTACTATGAAAACCACTGAATTCATCGAAGCCACCCAATTCCACTCCACTCCCGCTACTCCTAGATCTACCCAATCCATCGAAGATACCCAAATCCAATCCACTCCTTCCACTCCTAGTGTCACTAAAATCCATTCCCATGAATGTTTTGAATCTTCCATCCCTCCATCTTCCCCACTTGAAGAGTCCCAACAAGACTCCATTATCATGCCTCCCACACACAATGAGTCATGCCAAGAGTCTAATCCAAAGCATGCCAGCATATCCCCTTCTCTAGATCAAGATCCTACCATCCCATCTAGTCCACCTCAAGATCACAATCACCCATCCATTCCATCCCATGATCCCCTTGTCATTCAAGCTTCCACTACTCCATCTCCATCTCCATCACATGAGCCTACTACCACAAATTCAGATCCTATCATGGCCCCTACTCCCTCTCCTGATGTTGTTATCCCATCATCTCCTTCTCATGATCCCCCATCATTGCCTAAAAATGCTATCCCCACACCGCTTGCATATCCCCTTGGTCCTCTCACATTCCTCCATGGTGGTCTCCTTGCAGAAGAAAAACAAAGAATATACACCAACCCTCCTCTTCCACCTAATAATGAACTCGCATCATTCTTCCAGAATAACAAAAATCATGTCCTAAATCGAATGCTCAAGAGAATGAACTATCAAGGAAAAGGTTTAGGCCTTCATGAGCAAGGTATTATAGAGCCCATCCAAGCTAAAGAACATTTGTATCCGCAAGGTCTTTGATGTACTACTCACGGCTCGCAATCCAAAAATGTTGGTACAACCTCTAGATGTCCTCAACGAGCCTTTTCCAAAACAAATGTCAGCTCTTTCCATCGCTCTACCAAATCATATGCTGCCATCCCTCCTCCTCTATCGTATCACCTCAAAACAACTGTCCATCTTCCTCCTTCATCTGCTCCATCCATTTTGGGTCCTTACATCCCTCCATCTACCATCTCCAATCCTCCATCTACCATGCCCTTGTTTCCTTCAGGTCCTACGTCTATTTTGGGCCCCTATATCCCAAGATCACCTCCTCCATCTCATCCTATCCATCCCTTCATTCATTCATCACCTATCCATCTCATCCATCATAAACATCCCTCTCACATACCCCATAGTCAGGATCAACAACGACACTTACCTAAACATCCTCCATCTACACATAATCCCCATACTCCTACCCCCATCACTCCACATCATCCATCTCCTCACACCCATCCCATTGCTACTAAAAGCACTTTGGTTGTTAACGAAAAAATGCATCAATCTACACATCCACATGAATCAAAAGCTTCCCATGTCCCCTCTAAAAGACATGTTAAAGCAAAGCAAAATCAAATCCAAAATCCAAATCAAATCTGTAGGCCCCAAAGGCCCACCAAAGCAAAGATCAAAACCATGTGGATCCCAAAGAAAAAAGATGTGATGCCATCACATGGAAAATCTGTAAGAACATCCAAAGTCGCTAATCCAAGAGCTAATCATAAACCCCTTTCATCTCCTAAGTCCGTTTTGGGTCCCTATGTCCCGAAATTCACCATTCCATCTCCTCCATTATCCCCACATCCTCCATCCCTTAATCCTATTATCTTTCCACATCCACCACCACATGTGCCAATGTTGGTCCTGAACACATCTCCCCATCACATATCCACCCCATCATTCTATCCATACCCTTTCTAGCATCCCATCCATTGTCCCATGTATCAACCCCATCAAATCCCTCTAATTCATTCTCATGCATAATCCATTTATCCTCATAAGGTTGTACCAACATCCAACGGTCGCTTCAAACATGGGCTCATAACACCTTGATCCTTATCACATGTCTTCTAAATCTGCTTATCCACTTCCTTATCCTTACCCATCTCCTTCTGCATGACATTCAAAAAAGTCCAAAAATCTATAAAAAAGAAAATAAAAGAAATAATCCATCCAATGGTGAAAACTTGGAAAACAAGCGCCTTGGATAAGTACCATGATGAAAACCTGGCAAATAGGCGTCATGCGTAAATCCCCATCTGCACTTGGGGGCAACTTCCTGATATGATTCCCTCCATCCGCTATGCTTCCAGCTATGCACCCGTCTTCCTGTTATCCATCCTCTTCATGAATCCCCCCCATCCCACCTATCTTCCGCATCCTACTATCATATCCCATTTATCTCCCATTCCCTTCATCCTTCTTGTGATCTTGATCAAAATAGGGGCACCTATCTATGCATGCTTTGGACACCTATTGGTATACATTCCCTTCATCCATGCTCTATCATATTCCTTAGTCACCCATCCTATCTTCATCTAGTTATCTCTGTTATCTTCCCATCCACTTGTCTTCTATCCCTCATGCCTCCTCATATATGACATATCTAGAGTTGGGGCATCTGCTTCCTTTGTGACATAGTCCTTGGAGACATCATCTATCATAACATCCCTTCATCTCCCTATCCATCTATTATAGCATCCCTTCCATCTCCCCATCCGTATCTTCGTATCCATCTATCCTAGCATCCCTTTCATCTCCCTTTCCGTCTGTCCCTATCCATCTATCACAGCATCCTTTCCATCTCACCATCCTTATCTTCGTATCCATCTATCCTAGCATCCCTTTCATCTCCCAATCCTTATATTCCCATCCATCTAAACAATCCCTCCCATCCCCCATCCCTATATCTCTATCCATTCTTTCATCTTTATCCTCATCCCATCTCACAATCCCTTGTCATTGGTATCTGGCTATAGGCCTCCCCCTATGCAACCTAATGCCATTTATCTCATCATCATCACCCCTGCTTCTTTTGCACATCTTTCCAATCCCCCATTACTTTTCATCACTCATCTATCTATCATATCATCCTCCCAAGTCATTTTACTGCTTTGGATAACTATCCCATCCCTGAGCTTTATGTGATCATCATCATCCTCTCAAATCCAACAGGTCTATCCTATCTTGTCATATTGGTCCCATCTTTTTATCCACTTGTCCTATCATCTTATCATCCTTTATCCATTATTTGTCTTTGGTCTTGTCGAACTACGTTGCCCCTGCGCTTTCACGTAGGTAAGGTCGATCATTTGATCCGCCCCCGGGGTTCCATCATCGATCTTCATTATCCACTTTGCTCTTCTATCATCTACCATCGATCTTTCTCCTTTTATCTTTACCATCCATCAAGGTCTCCATCTTGGTTAGTCGTCAGCCTTTTATCGAACTACGAGGGCTTTGCGCTTTTACGTAGGCAAGGCTAATCTTTGATCAGCCCCCGAGCCCCTAGGTCTTTAGGGTGTGTCAATCTCATGTCTTATCTCCCTTGTGTCATGTCGTCAAGCTATGCCCTTACTTATCTAGCTGGTTCTCAACAAACAAGAGCCACTTGTATCATCAAATCCAATCAGTTTTGAATATCTTATGTGATATCGATCTTTTAGCTTAGTACCCATCATCGGTCTCAACAGGATGCATCCTTCCTAACAGACCTCATCAATCCCATCCCTCCCCTGGATCCTATGGCAAAGGACGTTTGAAATTGATTGTGATATTTTGATACTTTTGGATTTTGTTTATCCCTATCATCACTTGTCAAGGCCGCCATGATCCATCATATTATGGTGTGTTTTGATTGGTCAACATAGGGGCATATCTTGCTTTTTTGTCTGATTGTGTCTTCTTGGTTGTCCCACGTAGTACCCACCAAGATCCCCGAGGTCTTGTGTTATGCTGGGGCATCTTTTTGTGCTTGTGGTTATCTCAATACCTGGCCCGACCAAGGTCTTTGCGACTTTGGGGTGTTGGGATAGTCTTCTTATCTGTTGTGTTTGTTTTCTGCATTAGACACTAATTCGCCTTGGTTCTTCATACCCTGGCGTCTTGTGTCTTATGCTATAGAAAAAATTAGTGCTCCGAAGATGGCAAATCGCATTAGGACTACATTTCATTTTCCATTTCATCGTCTTGCATGTATCCCCCATCCCTTCATCCTTCTTCCCAATCCCCCCATCCCTCCATCTTTTTTCCTATCTTTTCATCCTTTCTCTTACATCTTGCATTCTTCTTCCCCACCTCCTGCGGGGGTTAGTCACGGCCCCGCTCTGCGCTATGCCAATGCGGCCAGGCGGCAGCTAGCTGATCCACCGTGCCGAAGAGGCGGCTCCACCCACGCCGTTGGCGACCACCCGTGGAAGAGCGGCTGCCCGCCCTCGCAGCCGGTGCACCCCCCGGCAGAGGCGGCCCATTGCGTAGGGTGGCACCACCAGAGCCATAGCAGGCCGGCTCCACCACGGTGCACAGGAAGCCCGGCCGCCATTTGGCCGGGACCTCCGGACTGGGGCGCTTTGGGGCATTAAGAGGGGGCAGCTCCACTCCCCGCCCCAACTTTTTCCCCCCAATTTCCTGCTAAATTTTGACTTTTTTTTCCAAACCGATTCTGACCCAGTTCCTTATTTTTGCTCCCGAACAAAACCCATGTCTTGAAATTTTAAAAATTGATTTTTGATTTTTACACTGACACTTTCGGAGGCCATAACTTTTGACTCGGGTGTCCGTTTGAGCTGAAATTTGATGGGTGGTTGCGTTATGCGACGACGAGTGGATTTCCAACTAATTTCTTGAAAAGCCATTGGAACCCGTTTTGACCCATTTTCGGGGCCTCAAACTTTCATCTTGACCCTCAAAATCCCAATTTAGTGTTTTTTTTCCAGCATTTTGAAAAATTGTTTCCACTCATAGCTCAAAATGCATATCTCAAATATAGGATGTTAGTTGGCAATTCATCCTATCTCACCAATGGGTATTTATTGGAAAAAATTGGGACTCCCAAAAGTCTATCCATGAGGTTTCCTAAAATGGCAAAATTTGACAATTTTTGAAAATTGCCAAATTGGGAAAAATCTAATTGTCAACACCTTACGCCCTTTTAAACTCCGGAACTTGGTGTAGAATCAATCCGATCATATCCTTCAATCATTCTCGTCTTCAATCCAATCCTCCTCTGAGCTTTAATCTTATCTCAATCTGAGCTTAACCAAACCCCTAATCTGAGCTTTAGTCCATCCGCCGTCCAAATCTTTGGATATCAAACCAAATCTTAAGATCCTTCTCTCCATCTCACATATCAATCTTCTCCTCATCTGTTCAATCTCGTGCAAATCACCTAATCAAATCCTTGGTCTTGTCCCCAGTCTTGTTACCAGCCTTGACCCATCATCATCATCCATTAGTATCATTCCTTATCCCTATGGTGTTGTTTTGGGATGTATCCTTCCCTCATCGCCAACACTTTAATCATCATCATCGGGAGGTATTCTTCCCTATCCCTATGGTGTTGTTTTGGGATGTATCCTTCCCTCATCAATAACACTTTCATCATCATCATTGGGAGGTATTCTTCTCTATCCCTAAGGTGTTGTTTTGGGATGTATCCTTCCCTCATCAACAACACTTTCATCATCATCATCGGGAGGTATTCTTCCCTATCCTTTAGTGGTGTTTTGGGATGTATCCTTCCCTCATCAATACCACTCAGTGGGATGTATCCTTCCCTATCCTCATGTTGTTTTGGGATCCTTAATTTCCCTCATTGACAACACTTCATCCACCATCAACCCATTTTGGCTTGTACCTTGACTGGGGCAACATCACCTTTTGTAATCAAATCCATTTGCGCTTCATCCATCTCCTATCGCTTCTCCTTCTCTCTTACCCATCACTTTTCATCATCTTCCTCATCTCCCCTTGCATCACATCATCTATTTCGAGAGCACACACGTGTTCTCTTCAACCCGCATGTCCTCTCGAGGGGGCATCCTCAATCCCTACTCTTCATTTTCACCCCCATCATCTTTCTTCCTAGTCATCCCTTTGATGACTGGGGCATCTTTTCCAATCTAACCATCTTCTTCTAGGTTCCATATTTTAATATTCTTTGAAATGATGCTACTTCATAGCACCATCTCAAAGAGGGGCAAAATGTAGACATCCAAATTTGGACACTTAATCCAAATTTATCACTTTTCGTCTAAACATCCTCTTATCCGAGTTAATTAAGTAATATTACTATTATTTAATTAATATCTTTAATTCTGCCAAATCCCTAAGGTATTTAATAATTAAATACCTTACCCTCCTTAATCCTCTTTTCATCAAATAAATTAAATAAATGCTACATTTATTTAATTCCTCACATGTCATTTTCATCTAATCCTAATCCATCTCCTAATTTCTTCATTAGGGATGTGCACATGCCTAATCCTTGATTAGGATGTGTCACATCCTCCAACTTTTGCAAGTTAGCTTCTAATCCTCATTTATCTTCTAATTACTGATTAATTAAAACCTAATCATTCCCCAAGGAATTTTTAATTTCTTTTTATTCTTCCTAGATTCCCCTCTCTTATATGTGAATTTTTAATTCACATTCCATCCTTCCAAGGCTTCTAGAACCTTGGACTTGTCACAATCTTCACATGTGACCAAGTCCCACCTTTTTGGAGCCCACCTTTTATCCTCTACATCATCCTAGGAATGTGAATTTATATCCCCAACCACCTTTCCTTTTCCCATGTATATTTTTGAGGAATTCCAAAATTCCTCAAATGTCCCTTTCACTCCCACTTGGGGACAAGGAATCCCTTTTTGAGGAAATCTCCTCACTCTCCAAGGTGCATGTCCTTTCTCCACCTCATGTACCTTCTTGACACCTCACTTACATCTCATATCCCCTTGGCCACTTCACCCTCCACATGTCAAGATGTGAGGGCTTGTGGGTTCTCAACCCACCATAGCCCTTCATCTTGGCCTTGTTGGATGCATCTCAACTGTTGAATTCTCTAGAGAATTCAAATTATTCTATAAATACCCCCTCCTCAAGGGCATTTTCAACACTTTCATTTGGAGCAACCTTATGCTGCCAATTTGCATTCTCAAAACACTTTATATTTTTATAACTATATGCTGCCCATTTGAATCCTCAATCTTTTACCATCATTTAGCCATCTCTTCAATCATCTTGCACATTCAATCTTGCATTTAGTCATTCAAGCAATCATCTAAGGAGCACACAAACCATTCCAAGCAAGGGCCAATCAAGGAGACATCAACAGCAAGGAAGGTGAAATCGTTTGTGTCTTATTTTGTCCATTTTCTTTATTGTTTATCACTCTTTTGGCTAATCTTGAGGTGTCCTTGGTATTTTTTCATTCACATTTCTTAGTTATTTTGCACATTTAGAGTAGGATAGAATATCAAGGTATCACAGAAACAAAGAGAAAGAAAGAACAACAACAAACAAACAACCAACAAAAATAAAGAATAGATAATTACACAAAATACATATATACAATTAATTCAAAACTCAAACCTTTATGATCCGAAGTAATGCTTGAGAAACTATCCATTGACTAGCAATGGAATAGGTTCTTCTATCAAGGTGGTCAAGTGAAAAGCATTCTCACCCAAGATCTCAACTACTTGATATAGACCTAGCCAGAGTCTATCAAATTTCTGGTGATCACACTTTTTCTCCTTAGCCTTATCCCATAGTAACACCAGATCTGAGATTCTAAATGCCTTAATCTTAGCTCTTTTTTCAAACCAACATTTGACAATAGCCTGATGCTTGAAAAATTGTTGTAGATCAGCGTCTCTCTATTCTTCCATGCTTAAAAGGTTACTTAGCCTTACCTCAATTCGATCATCCTTTGCATAAAACTCCTGCATAAACTTGAGAACAGGTATCTGCAGGTGTATGGGGAAGACTGGCTCTTGGTCATAGACTAACTTAAAAGGGGAATTTCCTATAGCAACCTTAATATGGGTTCGATCTTCCCATAAGGAAAATCTCAACTGGGTATGCTAGTATGTAGGATTGTTTTCAAGTAATTTCTTTATTACATCCAACAAATTCTTGTTGGTCGACTCTGCTTCACCATTTCCCTGTGGGTAATAGTTGGATGAATATTTCAAAATGATTTTATGCTCATAGGCCCATTGTATAAATTCAACAAATGAAAAAGAAGGGCCATTATCACATACTAGGGCAAAGGGTACTCCAAACCTGGTAATAATGTTGTCATTAAGAAATCTGATCACCACCTCTATGGTGTTATTTTTGCATGGATGAGCCTCAGTCCAGCGTGTACAGTAGTCAATAGCTATTAAGATAAACGTATGTACTGCAAAAGAGTTAGGATTAATTACCCCTACAAAATCCAATGCCCATTGGGAAAACGGTCTTACCTCATAAATTGGTTGCAAGGGCATTGCAGGGTTACGCTCCCTGGGTGTAGAGGTCTAGAAAGTGTCACATGTTCTAACATGTTGATGTGCATCTCTGAACACATGGGGCCAATAATATCCTAGCCTGAGGATTTGATGAGCCAATGAATCCGCTAACCCGTGAGTTGTGCCATGTCTACCATGAAACTCTGCAATAGCATGCTTGGCTTCTTGTTGATCTAAACATCTCAGATAAATTCCCTCATAATCTATTTTGTAGAGGGATCCTCCTTTAAGCATGTAGTGGGCACTCTTCATCCTTAGTGCCCTCCTCTGGGTAGCATTGATTCCTTCTGGGCATCTGTTATTGAGAGGGAAGAAGATTAAATCGGTATACCATGAATCACTAGTGAATGACTGCACTGTGTACTATTGGCAAGTGATATTTTTGTCAACATCTGCCATAGCCTTTGATAAGCCCTGCCCTTAGACGAGCTTCATTGGATGGATTTCCAAATAATATTCTTGCAAAATAGCCATCCATTTTCCTCTTCTCTCTCCTAACTCACTCTGCATAAGTAAATATTTGACAGTTGGGTAAGGGACTATGGCAACAGCCTGGCTCCTGAGAATGTAATGTCTAAACTTCTTTACCACTCAGACCAATGCAAAGGCCTGCTTCTCTAGGGATGGGTACCTAATTTCTGCATTTTTGAATGGGGAACTCATGAAGGAAATTGGACTTTCATCTCCCTCTCCTCTTCTTTGAGTCAAGACCATTGCACATGAATGGTCAAATGCAAAGGAATAGATATAGAAAGGCTTTAGATAATTTGGGTTGGTTAAGACTAGCACCTTAGATATTGATTGCTTAATCTACGAGAAATAAAATTTTGACAACAACTTGATGCTTGAAGAACTGTTGAAGAGCAGCATCTCTATGTTCTTCCATGCTTAAAAGGTTACTTAGCCTTACCTCAATTTGATCATCCTTTGCATAAAACTCCTGCATAAACTTGAGAACATGTATCTACAGGTGTATGGGGAAGACCAGCTCTTGGTTGTAGACTAACTTAAAAGGGGAATTTCCTAGAGCAACCTTAATACAGGTTTGATCTTCCCATAAAGTAAATCTCAACTGGGTATGCCTATCTCTAGGATTGTTTTCAAGTAATTTCTTTATTACATCCAACAAATTCTTGTTGGTAGACTCTGCTACACCATTTCCCTGTGGGTAATAGTTCGATGAATATTTCAAAATGATTTTATTCTCATAGGTGCATTGTATAAATTAAGTAGATGAAAAAGTGGGGCCATTATCACATACCAGGGCAAAGGGTACTCCAAACCTAGTAATAATGTTGTCATTAAGAAATATGATCACCACCTCTATGTTGTTATTTTTGCATGGTTGAACCTCAATCCAGTGTGTGCAGTAGTCAGTAGTTGTTAAGATAAACTTATGTCCTACAAAAGAGTTAGGATTAATTACCCCTACAAAATCCAATGCCCATTGGGTGAATGGTCTTACCTCATAAACTAGTTGCAAGGGAATTGCAGGGTTACACTCCTTGGGTGCAAAGGTCTGGAAAGTGTGACACGTTCTAACATGTTGATGTGCATCTCTGAACACATGGGGCCAATAATATCCTGACCTAAGGATTTGGTGAGCCAATGAATCCGCTGATCCATGCCATGTGTCATGTCTACCATGAAATTCAACAATAGCATGATTGGCTTCCTGTTGATCTAAACATCTCAGATAAATTCCCTCATAATTCCTCCTATAGAGAGATCCTCCTTTGAGCATATAGTGGGCACTCTTCATCCTTAGTTCCCTCCTATGGGTAGCATTCATTCCCTCTGGACAACTGTTATTGAGAAGGAAGAAGATTAAATTTGTATACCATGGATCATTGGTGAATGATTGCACTGTATACTGTTGGCAAGTGATATTTTTGTCAACATCTTCCATAGCCTTTGATAAGCCCTATCCTCAAATGAGTTTCATTGGATGGATTTCTAAATCATATTCTTGAAAAATAGCCATCCATTTTCCTCTTCTCTCCCCTAACTCACTCTACATAAGTAAAGATTTAACAGTTGGGTCAAGAACTATGGCAACAACCTAGCTCCTGAGAATGTAATGTCTGAATTTCTTTACTGATCAAACCAATGCAAAGGCCTACTTCTCGAGGGGTGGTTATCTAATCTCTGCATTTTTGAATGGGGAGCTCATGAAATCAATTGGCCTTTCATCTCCCTCTCCTCTTCTTTGAGTCAATACAGTTTCACATGAATGGTCAGATGCAAAGGAATAGATATAGAAAGGATTTAGATAATATGGGATGGATAGGATTGGAACCTCAGATATTGATTGCTTAATCTACGAGAAAGAAAATTTTTCCTCATTGATATATTCTATTTTTGCATCTTTCTTCATCATCTCATTAAGTGGCTTCACGATTTTTGCAAATCCTGTTATGAACGTTCTTACAAAATTAATCTTTCCAAAGAAGGATCTCATCTCCTTTTTCCTGCTTAGCTTTGTCAACTTCAAGATGGCTTCAACTCTATCAAGGTCTATGGATATTCCCCTTTCTAATATCACATGCCCCAAAATTTTCCCTTTAGAAACTCCAAAGACACATTTCTTGGGATTTAGGGAGACTCCATAGCTTATACATTTTTTAAGGACTTTTGCTAGATCAGCAGCATGGTCCTTCTTGTTTTTAGAGAAAATAGTTAAGTCATCTACATAAATTATGATACACTTACCTATCAGATCCTTGAATGCTACTTCCATGGCACACTGGAATGTAGCCCCAACATTGATAAGTCCAAATGACATTCTACGATAGGAAAATGTCCCCCACTTTGTAGTGAAGGCAGTCTTCATCTTTTCCTCATGGCTAATAAGTACTTGGTTATACCTAGAATAGCCATCCAAGAATGATATCATCTGAGATCTATTGAAAATTTGTAACACCCCATCTAGAGAAGGAAGTGGATAGTTATCCTTTTCTGAGGCTTTGTTGAGGTTCCTGAAGTTAACACACAGTCTGATCTCCCCACTTTTCTTTCATACTGGAACTAAATTGGCAACCCAAGTGGAGTGTCATACTAGGAAAATGATTCTTGCTAACAAAAGATTTTGTACTTCCTTTTGTATTAATGGCTTGATCAAAGCATTAACTGGGCGCTGCTTTTGACGGAAGGGCTTCGCTTCTGGCTTCAGGGTATTGTATGTGTGATTACAGAGGTGTCAAAGGTCTTTAGCTCTTCATAACTCCAAGAAATTCCTGCAATATCTTCTTTTAACACCTTAATTATTTCATTTATGATCTCCTCAGGGCAGGTCTTTCCTATAAGAACATTTCTTTCATGACCCGAATCAACCAAATTAATAGATTTGTACTTCCCTCCATCACTTTGCGTTGGCACTCTTCTCGAGCCCAAGGATCATAATCAAATATTCTTTCTAAAGCTACCATCCCCTTGGGAATGTTGTTGCTTTTCAAATTCATCACTCCTTCAATGTCACAACCTTTAGGGTCCCATTCTCCTTGATCCCTATCTGATTCATCTATGATCTATCCTTCGAAGACATCAGAACTTTCCAAGAAGGAGAATATGTGTTGGTCATCATCGAAGACCTAAAAATTTTGGACATTATTCAGGACTGCTAGGATTGAAACTAGTTCAACTAAAAATCTTTTCAATTTGGAGTCTTGCATAGGCTCTAGAGTACTAGCAGTGACTGCCAAGGCATCTACAATCTAATTGTGTTCCCTAGGAATCAAAGTGTTTCCAAAAGCCTCAAAGTCCTAAATCAGATTCCAAACTCTATTTATGTAGGTGGCCAATCTTTTGTTATGGAAAGTATATTGGTTGTGAACCTGCTTGATAATTACTTTAGAAACCCCCATCACCATGAGAGATGTAACTTTCTTCTGATGGGTGAACATTAGCCCTCGAGCAAGTGCTTCATACTCTACTATGTTATTAGTGCATCCAAATTGTAATATGTAAGAAGCAAAGTAAGTCTTCCCCTTTGGATTGGTTAATTATATTTCTGCTCCACTTCCTAACTTGGACTTAGAGCCATCAAACTTTAGACTCCACAATTGATCTAGAGCTGGGATCTCTTTCTTCTTTAGGTCCATAGGTATTTTCTTGCTAGAAGCACGTGGTGGCTCAGACTGGTGTTGTTCATCAAGTATCAAAGGTAATTGGGGGCACGGTTCACGAAAAGGTTCTTTTGAATTCAAAATTTGTTCAAGAACTGATTTATGAACTTCTTTTTGGGTTAGATCAGGAGTTAGTACATTTTTTACCAATTCCTTGAGCATTGGAAGGGTTTCTTTGGTAGGTGTAATTGGAAAAGACTGTGATTCCTTAGTCTCTCTTTGTAGTTTAGAGCATAGAACCTGTGTCTGCCTGAGTTGAGAAGATGATTCTTCTTGAGCAAGACTGGCTCTAGTAAGGATAGTTGCATCTTTTGCTTCAAATGAAAATTTATTGGTGGAGCTTCAAGGTGAACATTCACAAGTTTCCTCAACCTAGGAGACATGATTTAAGATATCTATATAGGTTTGGAAAGTTAACTCAAAATGACTCTGATAATGGACCCTACACCAATTGGGAAGCAATAGAATCCACATATCAACCTCCTCTCCCAGTACCAGCCTATCCTGTTACAATTTTTTTATTAGGACTTGTTGATTAATTGTCATCATTGGGTCATTTTGTTTTGGAAGGGGTGGGTCATCAAAATGGAGTATAGAAAAGGTCACGATTTCCTCCTGCTTGTAAACTCCTATCTTGGTTTCGAAATAGGCTACCTCATTAGGGGAATCATACTCGGTGATCATGTGTTTGAGCCTAGGCTCACTTTCAATTCTGATCTGGCTTGCTATCCCCTTCCAGGGAAGCCACATGTGTGAGAAATCAAAAGATAAATATATCCCAATACTTTTCATTAGATCTCTGCTCAAGAGCATACCATAGGTTTCTGGGATATCAACAACTTGGACATCCATGTAAGTTTGAATCCTTAGATCAAATCCAATCTGTACATGGATATTTTTAAGCTCCCCTACCACATTGAATTTTGTTTTATTTAATTGTATAACCTTTTTATTTGTCTAGAGTGGACTCGGACCTAACTTCCTACAAATTGAAAATGGCATGAATTTTCCCGATGCCCCAGAATCTAACAGATAGTTGTGTAGATTCTTTCCAAAAATTCTTAAACTCAACAAGACAGGTGGAGTACCAGTCTTACCTTTATAAAGTGTTGCATTCATCTCGTTAGAGGGAGTCACCTTTTCTTTTCCTTTTGACCTGTCTGCTTCCCCCAAGGCTTTCAAAAAAAATTCCTTTTGAGTAGGGCACCATTTCAAAACATCAAAGAATGACATTGAAGTCTTCTGCCTCTGCATCACTGCAATGAAATCAAATTTTGAATCATTCCTAACTTGATACTTAGGAAAAGAAGGTGGATTACCTTAGTTCTAAGAATCTGATGGTTCCTTTGGTGGTGGTGGATTATTATCTACGTTCTGATTTGGCGGGACCATGTTATTAGGAGGGGAAGAGGTCGTGAATGGCCCTCTATTTTAATTTCTAAGGAAATGGCCTCCCTTGGTTTGAAAATCCCGGGCATCATACACATCTTCTGTTGGTTCATTCTCTTCCTAATTAGGAAATGGTAGTTCCTCCTCAAAAATATCATAGGCCATGGCAGCATCCGTTGATCCACCAAATTTGTTGGATGTGCCTTGAAATGGAGCATTAGCTTGGGCTATTTTAACCATATTTTCCATCTTTGGACAATTCACCTCGAAATGAGCCGCAGTATCATATAACCTACACCAATTGGTCATAAAGTTGAAGTCTACTACATTAGAAGTGTGTTGCTTCTCCTCACCCACCTAGTAATTGTGGGAAAATCCTCCGTTATTAGGTCCAGTATTCCATGGCCTATTGTTGTTAGACCTTTGATTGTATCCTCTATTCTGATTTTGATATTTTTGATTAGAGGAGTTTTGGTTATGGAAATTCCTATTGGTTTTTTGGTTGGTGTTATAATTCTGGTTGAAATTTTGGTTGGGGTTTGGATTGGAACTTTGGTTAGAATAACCACCCTGATTAGAATATCCTCCATGATTCTGAAAACCTTGGTTTTGGTTTTGAGGGGGGTTCTGTCTAAGTTGGGCCATGTCATTAGATATCTGAGATAGGGTCCTTTTGAGAGTCTCCATCTCATTTGTCAGTTGCAAAGTTTTTTCACTTTTTGTAGTCTTTACTATAGGGGGTTGATTAGCAAAATTTGGTCCTCCAACTTGATTTTGGTAATTTTGATTTTGCTGGGAGGAGTCCTAGGGACCATTGTTAAAAAATGGTAAGGGAGGTGAAGCTTGGAACTTAGACATAGGTCTATATTGGGAATAAGGCATCCCTGGGACCGTGTTGAATAAAGGGGGTGGATTGGGCATTTGGTATCCTATAGGAGGAAGAACTCCTCCTAGACTCCTGGATTGCAAACTTATTTGTTGTTGCAATTGAATGGCCAGATGATATACTTTAGCCAAAGAATCAATTTCGTAAGCATTATATGTGGGTATGTGCAGGATCATGATGAGCCAAAAAGAGGCGATATGATGGGTATGTGTAGGGTATGTGGCTGATGAATTTTTTTAACCCAAATTTGATGAAACGAAAAGGGTTTTTAAAGGAGATTCTTAGCCTTCCACCAATATAAATTATGCTTTACTTTGAATTTAATAAATAATTATTATTTATATTTTCTATTTGAATTACGACTAAAGTACTAATTGATAGGTTGATTGAAAAACATCTATAGCTTTCAACGATATCACATTTTTGAATCTAAAACATGCATCACATTCTATGCTTTGCATTCTATAGGATTAAAAAAATGAATTTCATGATGTTTTAACCAAGTTAAGGTGGTCGACATACGAAGTTTTATATTTTTAAAAAGTTGTAATAAAAAATTCATAATTAATTATTTACTTGGAAAAAATTATAAAAAAATATACATCACATTAGGACATGAGTCCTCTACTTATATCTAAAATCTTATAAAAAATAATTATCATTTTATTGTGGTTAGGGTCCGGTCAGACAAACACCTACTTATTTTTTTCCTGAAATTTAAGTGCTACTGCATTAAAATTTCAAATTTTCACTAAATAGATTTTTCTTTTTAAATAAACCTAGTAGTTTAGAAACTACATTCAATTTGATACAGATTCTATTCTTACATATTTTTGAAATAATATAGATAACTTATTCAATTTTTTACGTCAATTTTCCTAACTCTGATTTTTCTAAATTTTTCGTCACTTAATGGCTTGTTTTTCCATGATGATCCTGCACATACCCATGTCCTTTTCAAGAACATGCCAATCAAAGGATCCATAGCCCTTAAGTAGGCCAAAATGGAAATGTTTTCAGCCACCAAGTAGGGGTCTTGTAACCTCTGATACATTCTTTGAAACTTGGTGTTGAATAAAGGCAGTGGTTCATGGTGCTCTTTTCTTATTGTGGTAAACTGGCGGTAGAGGATAGCAGGATATACTTAAACCCTAAACTAATTGATAAAGGCATTTTCCAAGTCTATTCAACTTAGAATAGACCCTTGGGGTAAATTTAGGTACCAATTGTACGCCATGTTACCCAAAGAATAGGGGAACAACCTACACACAACATCATGATGAGCCACCTGAGCACGAGTACAAGCATCCTTAAATGCCTGTATGTGCTCCTCAACACTCCTTGATTCTCCATGCATGTACTTAGGACAAAAACTCTCTAGGTTCTTATGGAGATCATGTATCCCCCCAACAATAGTCCCTAATGGTGAGGGATTATTGACAAAGTAAGCCATGGGTCTTGGTGGTGATACTGGATGAGCTGGTTGTGGAACGAGTGAGTTTTTCCTATGAGGTGATATGGATGGACTCAGTGGAAATATAGGTGGGGTGAACGGTGGTGATAATGGTGGAATCAAGACTCTACGAGCTTGGGGCCTATTCCTGATAGGGGTTTGGAGTTCAACCAATGATTCAGGATCCTGAGAAGATCTAAGAATTCTCTCATACCTATCTGGTGAGAATGACCCAATTCGAGCCAACGTGTTCCTTCAGGCCCTCCTTCTAGCGTCGGGTCAAAACAACACAACATTAAATATAATATTACTATTCTATTTCTCCTAAAAAAGAAAGATAACATGTAGCCATCTAACTCCCAAGGTCCTAGTAATTGGTTCTCAATTATATTGATGTCGCTCAATGGTCAATATAACTATAATTTGCAAGGGGCCTTTGCCGATAACAAGGAACAAAACTGCATAAAGTCAACTATTCTATGTTTTGGGGGTTTCAAATAAAAGAAAAAGATAGATAAGAGCTTTAGAACCAGAAGAATATGAATAACACTACTTAACATCCAGACATGCATACCAACAATGAGCATTTCTTCATCCAATCACAACCATGACATGAAACAATCCATAGAATAATCTATA
The DNA here is from genome assembly GCA_007258455.2 of Sequoia sempervirens. Classification (NCBI taxonomy): domain Eukaryota; kingdom Viridiplantae; phylum Streptophyta; class Pinopsida; order Cupressales; family Cupressaceae; genus Sequoia; species Sequoia sempervirens. The sequence continues at coordinate 172,446,504 of VDFB02086081.1, read as the reverse complement.
CCATTTCATGCATCCATAGTGCTAGTTCAATCACCATAACTATTCACCAAACTTTCTTCATAAAATTTTGAAACAAACCATTCACTCATCATTAAACACAGATCAAATAGATGTAACAACAATTCATTCATAGATAACTTAATGAAGTAATCTTAAATATAGTTCCTTCTATTGACTTTCATCAAATAAGAAACACTTAGGCGCAATAAAATCACTGGCATATGGATTGATTATATATCATTAATTATCAAATAAGTCCAACTCGATAACATAAAACTTGCACAAAGCTATAAAATTGTATCTTAATTTACTTGAAACTTCAGAGTATTTGCTTAACAAATATTAAAATGTAAGACTATTCCTGTCTACTATCATCAAGTGGCTAAACTTGCTTCAATCAGCCGACCATTTTAAAATGGAACCAAATAATACATATATGTCAAGTATGCATGAATTCCTCCCAATTTGGAATCCAAATCCCCAAATCAAGGAATCAAAACTGAATGAGGAATTGAACTGTTTGAACTTTAGAAGATTGGAGCCAAATGTTGCACAAATTCTGACATTCAAAATAGAGGGTGGAACTGTAAAAGAGAACTGGAGTCAAATCCACATCAAAGCCCTGCAAAAGAGGAGAAAAGGAGGCATTGTGTCCAGTCAAGAGAAGGCATTATGCTGCCAATTTATCCTTGTGTTGCATGCTCAAGGACATATTCATCATAGTTGTCAAACACTTGTTGAAGAGTACTTGCATCAGGTCCATCTAACCAATCATCTTCAAATTTGATCCTCCCTAATTTGGCTGAAACCAACTTATGTACCTCCTTCAACTTAATCAATTCCTTTTTAGCAGCCTTTGCTTCTTCCCTGACATCCATAAACCGATCTAATAATAGATCTTCCCCATCATCTCTTTTTTGCATTATTTCTTCAAATCTACCCCTCCATCTCTCCCTCATCTTATCTAAAGAAAGGCCTTCTTCAACTAAAGTATCTAGATTGATTAGAATGGCTATAATTGCCTCCCATTCATCAATTTGTTGGTTCAAATCCTTACTTATCTCTTGAACTTCATCTTGATGCACATGAATAGCCTTGGATTTATACCTTATTATACTCACAGTTTTCTCAACAAAATATGCACTATCCTCCTCAAGAATTAAATGTTCAAACAAAGTTGACTTAGGTACTTTATCAATCTCCTCAAGCATTTTAACATATTCCTTATATTCCCCATCTTGATTATCTAGATCTTTGGTACGTTGATCTAGATTCCCTACTAACTCCAGAGCTATCGTGTGAGTCTTAAAACCATCAACAAGAACATCATGAAATTCTTGATTGACCTTATCCAACCATCTCTCTAGCATTCCCACCTTGCTCTTCATATGAACCAAATAATCTACCTCCTTCTTTGTTAATAGGATTGGTGATTCAGGGGCAACGACATGTTGAGAGATTGGAGTTGAAACATCTTTTAGAAACCTATGCAATTGATCTAATTGAGCCTTAAGCTCATCCTTCTTTTGCTTGTACTTGATCATCTGGGACTTGGTAGAGGAATCCACAATATCTATTAAGTTCATTTGCTGATTTCTTATAGGCCTTCCCAAATTAACCATGCCCAATTGATAATCAATCATTTTCATATCCTCTCAGTTCTTATCCACCATTGGTATTGCACACTTAGCAATGATCTCTTCTGTGTCAGTAAGCTTGGTGGAGTGGAGAACCCTGGCCTTCTTCTTGGGTCTTTCCTTCTCAATCTCCTTCATCATTTCCTCCCAATTGAGAGGTTGTGGTTGAACTATTTGCTTCCTTTCTAAGTCAAGCTTAACCAGGTAGGGGCAACAAGATTAGTAACCTTTTGATCAGAAGAAGAAGTAGCAGTAGTGGAAGACAAAGGTTGTAATACTATATTTTTAAGCAGAGAGTCAATGTCCTGCACATTTTTCTGCTCACTTTGTGCCCTCTTTTGTGCAAGCTTTTTAGCCTCTTCCTTATCTTTCTACTCCTGCAATTTCTTGGCCTCTAATTCCTGCTTCAAACATTCTTCATCTAATTTTCTCTCCAACACTTTTTCCCTTTGCTTCTTCAACTCCTCAACATAATCCCATGCCTCTTTGGACTTTTTCTCATGCAAAGCAATCTCAGCAGCCTCTTTCTTCCTCTTCAAACGTTCTTTTTCTTCCCTCTTCCTATGAGCCTCATCTTGTGCTTTGAGCTTGGCCTCAAGAGCTTCCTTTTCCCTCCTTTGAGCAGCTTTCTCTTCTTCAAGGTCATGGATTTTCTGCTGCAGAACCAATTTATCCCTTTCTGCCTGCATCTTGAGCTTCTGCTCCCTTTGTTGTTGCTACTAAGCCAATTCATCAACCTTAACTTGGGCCTCCAATTCTTGTTTCTTGGCCAATAACTCAACTTTTGCTTTATCATCCTCTTCCTGTTGTTTAGCTAATGCCCCAGCTTGATCCTTGGCATCAACTTCTCTTTTCGCCTCCTCAAAGAGCTTCCACCGGTCCTCCTCTGTCAATATATGCTCGGTCCCTGCATCATCTATTACATCAAGGGATGCTACTACATGGGCCTCTTTATCAAATGGAGTGGCCTCTGAATCTATTGCAATATCATGTATTACCATCTCAGGATCCTTCTCTTTTAATAACTCGACTTCTTTGTGGAGAGCTCTCGTAGTCATTTCCTCACCTAGGTGGTCTGCAACAAGGTGTTGAGTAGATACCTCCCTTGCCATGGATGTGGAAGCACCAACTTGTGCGACTGTCTCACCTTATTGCATCTCTAGGAGATCTAGGGCAACCACCTCCTCATCTACATTAGAAGGCATAAATGCTAAAGGTTCCTTAGGGAGCATTCCCCTTTTTGTTCTTGTGTACTGGATAGTTCCAACAATCTTTCTTTTCTTAGATGGCTGAGCTTCCAAATGATTAATTCTCAAGTTGACCCAATGCACACTTCTATCCAAAATTGGTCTTGCAATTTCCTTGATATCAATAGATTCTTTTTCATTCCAATCTATTGGATCAAGATTCTTAGTGCCAATCTTATCTGCATCATACTAAGGATCCAAAATTAATCCATCATTAGTCAATGACTATGGAATTTCTTCCTTGACCCCATACTCAACCATGAGTGGGATAGATAATCTTTCAAATTCCTCTTCCTAAGATCATAATCATCCTGCAAATCCAACTAGAAGTCCTCTAATAGATTGAAATGTTTATCAAAAACACTAGGAAGCAATGCCTGCATCTTGTGATCGAGATCATAATACTTTCTAGCAATATACAGACCCAACCTCATATAAATTAATTCATCACAAACAACTTTGGCTGACACAATGTGTGGACAACTAAACTCACCCAACTTCATGGGAAACTTGTAACAACCTATTTTGTGCTTGTTACCAAATTTGAAATTGACAGCCCAAGCTTGATATATGAATTCCATTAAAATAATTCTATCGTTGCAGCACCTAGGAAGCAAATGAGGATGACCATCAAAGCCTCCTAATTTGAAATAAGTGTATGTGGGGTATTGGATTCACCAGTGTCCCCATTCATTGATAAAAATCCATTTCCTCCCTACTTAGTCTATATCCAACATTGCCAGTGATTCTATTGATAACAACATAAAGGAAGGAATCATTAACCCTCCTATAATGTGATTCTAATGCTTGCAATGTGAGTTTGCTATAGTGCTCCCACACCTACTTTTGTCTATCTACTTCTCCCAATATGCCAACTGTACTGAGTCTGGGAAAGATCCCCATCTGAGCTGCCGCATAGACCACATAAGAGGTCATAAAGAAACTCTTATTTTCTTTCACTCTGAGCATTTGATTATGGATACTCTCTGATACCACCATTGTCTAGTCAAACTATTGTTTACCTTCCAAGATAGCATGGACGAATGGGAACATCCATTCCTTGAACTATGAAGCATCCCTTTTTCCAAACACCCTAGAAAGCAACATGATTATGTCTCTAATTTCCTTACTGAAATCTGCCCTTTTTGGCTGACCAGGAATCTTGGTTAGGGACTTTTTCTCTATCCTCTTCCAATGCTTATTCATGTAGGATCTATTGTTATCTTTGTTGCGACTGTAAATCTTCAAAGCCTCTGCTTCATTCAACTGCTTAGGATCCTAAGGAACGATCGCATCAAACATGAACCTAAAAATTTGGGATGTTAGGTCAATAATAACATTCCCTTGTAAATCCGTACAATGCCTAGTAGTAGGATTATAAGTGCCAACAACTACTAATACCAATTTTGGACATAGAGTGGAAAAATGGAATAGTGCAACATGTGCTAATCCTAATTGAGCAATCCTTTGGGCTCTAGGAATAATATCTTCACTAAAGGTTTCCTCCTTCAGCTCCTCATAGTTGAAAGGGCCCAGTTTAGTATCAATAATATATGCCCAGTAATCAATCATGCTTGCGGTGAGGATAACTTCTTTATGTTTACACCTCAGAGTGTTGGGGAGCTGCTCTACCTTAATTTTCTTTGGTCTAGCTCCCTGCTTAGAAATCTATGTTGGTTGACTCCTTTGATAAGCTTCTCTCAATGCTCCAAACATCTCTTAAATTCTGCAATAAACTCCTGTATCAGATGATCAACACATAGAAATCAATACATCAATCAATACTCACCTTTGTCGGAAGCAGAACCATAGAAGCACCGAAGACATAAAATAGTTTTCAACACTAGCGGGGTCAGGGTCAGAAAGAGGATAAAACTGGAACCAGGACCGGAATGAAATTAACTAAACCAAAAACTAATGCTAGTTCCAAATTCAACTTCCACCCTGACTCCGATTCCGCTCAAGGATAAGTATAAAAACTTAAAACCGCAATGACCGGAAGTGGAACTAGTTTAGGAACTAGTCAAAATGGAACACAACATAAGGACAAGTCCGTTCTTGAGTCCGCCCCCACTAATTTAATATGCAAAACAGAGGGCACTTTCCAAAGGCACTGGATTTTAACACCTGGGTCACATGGCCTTATGACGAAATAAAAAATAGAAGGGATTACCCCCCTAAATAGCTCAATCGTACTAAAACAAATTTAAGCCCTAGGAAAGACCAGTTTGTAAAGGTTGTCAAGCAAACCCTAGCTTGCTCGACACACCGACTCTAAAAACTAGGGCATCACAAAAAAATGCAACACAAAAATCATAGAGTCAACACAGGATTGAAAAGAGGAAAGGATTTTTAAAATGAAATTCATCATTTAAGCACAAAAACCCTTTCAAATAAAAAACCCTAGGAAAGGCCTAGGGCACGACAAAGCGCACCTGTCATGCAAGTGACAACAAATGGAACCAAAAAAAAAATGACAAAATGGAAAACAAACAAAACGGAATGGGAAAGGAAGAAAAGAAAAAAGAAACAAACAAACCATGGGTGAAGAATTCCCAGAAAGAAACCTTCGGCAAACACGTTAGAACACGATGACACAACAACAAAACAATGCAAAACAGTAAAACAAAAAAGAAAGTCCTGCCTCAAAATTCTCTTAAGGAAAGATGAAAATCTGACCAAGATTTTGTCTGCAACTAGCTTCCACAATCAAATCGCTCGTCTCGAGGTCTTCCTGGCTCTCACGCACTTAAACGTCTTGAATAACAAAGGTAATGAGCCAGTTAAACATAATTAGAGATTTAAAATCAATTCACACGTACGAAGATGCTACAATTAATGCCATTAATGTGGTAGTTTAGAGGTGGAGTAAACAATGTGAACAAACAGTCAACTCCCGAGAACATCGAAAGTAAGGCAGACATGGACTCGGGAATGAACTAGAATAAGAAAACTTCAAAAATCCTTCTCGCCCAAATTTCATTCTAATTTTGGTCTTGCAGAAAGGGCAAGCAAGCATAGACATCGAAGGTGGAGATGGAACCAAGACTGAACCAGAAACTTTTACAAAGTTTCAGGTGCAGTCCCAATTCTGGCTCTAGTCTCGAGAAAAGAATGAGAAACAATGAAAAGAACAAGCATGAAGGGAAGTAAGATCGGAATGAAAACTGGACCCGACCCAAACAACAACAAAAACAAAAACAAGGCAAATGAGCAGAGTCAAAATCGGAATAGGAACCACATTTGGAATTTTGAGAAAGTTCCAAGTTTTGTTCCAACTCTGGTTCCAGTTCTGATGGGGCCAAACAAAACACAGGGAAAATGACAAACAACTCAAAGGAAAAAAATTGACCCAAGAGTGCTAAGTGAACCAACAGAAAATGAACGAAAAAACGAAAGAAAAAAGGTGGACTCGGAGTCAGAACAGAATCTGAACTAGGAACTTTATGAAAAGTTCAGAATCCATATTTGGTTTCAGATCCACTTCCACCAGAGCAAAAGAAAGAAAAGACTTAGGAACAAAAAAAACAAATCCTAAAATCCAAACAAACAACCAAAGAAAAAATCAAAAGGGGGACCCTATTTTGTTCTGAAATAAAATGGGGTGGTTATGCAAGGCATAACAGGTCCAAGGTATTCCTTAGGGAGATCTAAGATCCTAAACCTGGGCCTGAGCCAAGGAGGAATCATCGGACTCAACAGATAGCCACTAGGCTTACTCATCCAGTACTTTTCCCAAGAAAGGGGAGAGGACGAGGTAGTCTAGGAAGGAGAGGGGGCCAACGTGGACTTCTGCCCTCTCTTTTGGGAAGAGAGTGCAGTTGGCACAGGCTTCTCCTCCTCTCAGGAAGAGGAGGTAACCGATTGTTTTATTGTGAGAAGGGTCAGTTTCGACGATCCTTGGCCACCAGTTTTATACTTTACATAATTCTTGTAAAGTAGGTTTGTTCTCAAAGGAAGCAGACTGACTGGGGCAAGCCAAATGTGATCCAATGGATATCCACCATGGGATACCAAGGGATGATATCCAATGTCATGCACTACATGCACAACACCTTCATGGGAGAATTTTAAACACTTGTGAATAACGGAGGTGATTCCATTCATGGAAGCTATCCAAGGTATTCCTAGCTTCAGCCTGAATAGATCTGACTCTAGGATAACATCAAAAATTGTGTCAATAGCCCTGGGTCCAACCAGGACAAACAAAGTTATTGAGTCGTAAGGTTTGAGACACATACCATCGTGCGTATAGATGGTAGATTTATTTCTTCATATTATTCCCATTGTAATAAATTTAACACCAATGTTTCCTCTATGATAGCATTCACACGGCTCATAGGGTCTACCAAGACTCCTATCACAATGTTACCATTGACGCAATCGGGTAGATAGAGAGGCAAGAGTTTATTGTTTAAGGGAAAATCTTGTGATGTGAATGTTATGTCCAATGAACTGGGTGCAAGTAGAGAAATAGAAGTCAATGTGACCATGTTAACATAGGCCTCGGGTTGAGTAACAGAATTAGTGGAATCGACAATCATGTTAGCAGAGTACGACATAAATGGGTCCGTGTATATCTGCAATTCACTATTAGCTTTCGCCACTGATTTGTTAGCATTTTGTTTATTCTCGTCAAGAAAAATGGTACCATCCTTGATGCGGTCCTGTATCTCATGACACAACCACATGTAGCTTTTGGTATCATGTCCATTAACTCAATGGTACTGACAATAAGTGTTCCCATCATACCAATTAGGGTAAAGTTCCTTAACAAGATTAGGATTTGGAAAGGTTACAATCTTATCCTTCAACAACTTCTACAAGATAGAAGAATAAGATTCTAATAACTTTGTGAACTTTCGGTTATGTTTGAGGTCATTGTTATCAGCAGCAGAAACTACATTCGTAACGGCCTTACCTTTCCCAAATATTGATACGATGGAATTTCCCTCACAATGTGAGCACATGGAGGATCCCCCAAACTGAACAATTGTTTGTTGGTACTCTCGTAAGGTTGCACACAAGTACGCGAAAGAAGGGTATTTCATAAGGGTGAACTTCTCTTGCCAAGGCATTTGTAAGTTCCCTATGAATACCTTCTACACGTCAGAATTGGGCAGCTAATATGAGATTTGTGAAAGGAGCGCTTGGTAGTGCATTATGAAATTGGTGATTTTTTTGTTATCTCCTTGTTTACATCAAACGAGATCCGAAAAGGTCATCTTCGCCCTGATGTTTGCTTGAAATTGTCTAAGGAATTGATTCACAAGCTGGTCAAATGAGAAAATGGAATTGTTAGGCAAGGAATAGTACCACTTGAGCACTATGTCCTTGAGAGATCGGGGAAATAGTTTGGCCATCAATGCATTGTGATGGAAGAAGTTTGTGTACAAGGCATTAAAGGTAGACACGTGTGTCTGTGGATCTCCTTTACTGCCATACTTTTCAAATTTAGGGATCTCCATTCCTTGGGGGAAGGGTGTGTTCAAGATCACAATTGACAATCGGTTTTTTTGAAAGAAAGGTTGGAAGACAGGTTGGGCATTGGCTTGGGAAAGACTCGCTAATTGGCTCTGCATCTTACCCATATTTTGAAGAAGAGTGTTTAGAATAGGGTTGTTAGAAGATAGAGGGCCAGAGGAGTCTCCTCCAAAACCACCACCAAATCCACCTCCATAACTGCCACCAATGTGACCTCCGCCAGAACCACTACCAAAGCCACCACCATCGATAGGGCCTCCATTGTAGCCACCACCATGACCTCCACCAGCACCACCTTCGCTTCTGAATCCACCACCGCTACCAAAGCCCCCACCACTCATCCCACCAAAACCTCCACCACTAGAGGTGACAAGGGGGTTGAAGCTCAATACCAAGGTGACCCTGTTTACTTTGATAGTTTTGGGTTGTTCGAAGACAAAAGGGATATTGATAGAGGGGACCAGGTCAACCATGTAAACAGACGTGGGAGGCATCGATGCTCCTAACTATCACTCACACTCTTCAAAAGTGGCTCCTTGTACAAAGCTAGGATTTTTCAAAGGGGCACACACTTCAACGAGACCAAGGAGGCTAGTTAGAAGCTCTATGTCTATTCGATCTTTATCCATCATATGTTTTAACTCGCTAACAACTCAAGTGGCTCTAGCCATCTTTGGATTTTTTTCCAAGTGGTTTTCTAAGTTACCGTCCTTTAGCAAGGGCAGAGACATATTCTGAGGGAATTTGAATGGCCTCATGCTCATCTACCGATGATGGTGTAGGAGATGCAGGGGGAGTGGGAACGTGATCAGTTTCATCAATGAATCCCATCTTGTTCCTCGACAACTACTCCTACCTGGCTAGACCAACGACGAGACTAGAGAAAAGGCCTCTAGTGAAACTAGTAGAGACCTTCATCCTTTCCATTGGGAGGTGTCTTATACTTCTCCTAACAATATACCCAAAAGTTGTAGACTGGGTTGTGATGCTCATAAACCTTCACAACACTTAGGAACACAACAGTCATGAGGTACACGAGAGAGGTCTCAACACCAATTGATGAACATACATTGGTTCACGTCAGGTTCACCAAAAACATAAGAGAGGGGAACCACCACATGCAAGACCCCAGGTCATAGAGGGCCAAGATGCGGAAGGTTGCCCTAACTTACCTTAGATAAATGGGGTGTTAGGATATGAGGATGAGAATGATGAGGACTATAAATTCCTACAACCACTATGCAATCCCGAGATTCAAAGTGAGGCTAGGTGAGTTGGTTTTCGAGCTCAACACTATATCTCAGATAGCTCTCTATCCAAGGACGAAAGCACAATTTCAGGACAACAGCACAACGCGCTGGCGTCTCTCAGGTGAGTTGGCGTCTTTATGACCAGATGACCAAAAGTACAATGTGAACTATTAGAAAACAAGCTAGTAGCCTAGCTAGCAACTTCTAAAAGAGAAAAACAACACTATGAAATATGAGAAGTACAAATGAATGTGATAAAGAAAATATTCCAAAGCTAGGGTGACAAAGATGATTTTGTAGAAGAGCTTATTCGCCAACTAGCTCTGCAAAGAACATACACCTACACACAAAAAGAGGAAAATGTTGGGGGGCTATATAGGGGCCTACCTCAGTCAAATCCCCATTTAGGTGTTTCCACCTCCACGGACAACCAAGAAAGCAAGTATGATAAAGGAAGTACTATAATAAAGAATACCAAAAACACTACAAAACATTAAGTGTGCTTGCTCAACCAAGTGATAGAGGAGAGGAAAGGGAATCTTACCACCTCCACCAAGAGCACTCAAGGCTACTTGGGGGAGAAAATGAGAGTACTCGAGCCTTTGGTGCAATGGTGTTGTCCCCAACTTGCTCTATCAAAGTGATGGAGTGATGTATTTGTTGCAATGGAGTGCTTGGAATTCTTGGAGTGAGTGCAAGAGTATGAAAGTGAGCTTGTGAATGAAGTGAAGAAGTTCAACTGAATGCTTAGAGGATGAAATGCTTGTTGAAGGAGTAAATTTGATGAGGAGATGAAGAAAAAAGGCCATATTCGGGTTAATTGACCGAAGAGGGCGTTACAACTTGACTCCTAATGAGAAGTGTAACACCTCTATAGGTTCAGCTGCAGGAATTTGCTAGGGATGTAAGCGTGTCGTGCGGATGTCTGCGCGCCATGTGGGCGTCCCTGACAGAAACGCCTCCACCGACGCTCAAAACTGGCGCCAAGTGGGATGCAAGCAGTGGCCTTATGTGTAATTAAGCCTTCAAACTTGGTTTTCTAAAGTGGAGAAAGGAAAAATGGGAATTTGCATAAAGGGTGCAAATTCACTCTTATACAATTGTATCCATATTTTTGCATCCAACCCTACAAATATAATTTAGTCAAAAAGCCATATTTGATATAACCACTACACCTCGACCTTGATAAACTACTAAATTTATAGAAATCTTAATGCTAATACAAATCATTAAAGATAGTCATTTTGATATTTTGAATATCAATTTTAATAAGTTGTTGAAGTTGAAGGAACATAAAAAAAAATTGACCATTCTATTAAACAACTATATCCAAATCTTCATTTTTATAAGTTTTTATTAATAATAAGATATAGAATTATTTTATTATTTAAATATAGATACATAACTAAGTTATATATAAAATTATATCCATTTTTCTTAAGAAATAGTTTATTGATTATATATATGAAATCAAATCAAAATTTTCAATTAAAAGTTATTTTATTTTAGATATTATTTATTTTATCTTTTATTTAAATAATTATTATGTCTATAGATATTATCTATAGTGAAATTAAGGGATGAAATGTAATGATGTGAGTGTGTTAGTTCAAAAAAAATAGTCAATATACTAAACTAAAAATAATAATAATTTTTTTTAAAGAATAGACAACAAGTTAAACATTAGTATATATGTATGTGTGTATGTATGTGTGTATGTATGTGTGTATGTATATATGTATATATGTCATATGTGTATATATATGTATATATGTATGTATGTACATGAAAGAATAAATAAAAAGAACCATGTTGGAGCATTAAAATAATTGAGCGCAAGTGTTAACAACTAATATGAATTTATCTTCAATAATAGATAATAAATTTGAAATATTTAGAAACTTTGATCTCCATACTATTATTATCTAATATATTTATTTAGAATATTATATTGTGATCTAATTTTATATGTAGTACTTATATTCCATATTATAATATATTTTATATGATAGAAACTAGATTGTATATTTTATAATAATAAAATAGATAGTGTATATTAGATTTTTAAACTTTGAAATATTTAGAAACCTAATCTCTATTCTCTATTTTTCTTATTTCTTTTAATTATATTGTTAAGACTCAAAGTAATCATAATGATGTTACACAATCTATTATTGGTGTTTTTTTAATATATTGTTTAAATTCTATTTTTAACATTACAAGAGTGACATATTCAAGGGATGACTGTTTGTGGGTTATGTGACTGCATTGAGGCCACAACTCCTGTAGTAGGAAAATCTACTCCAAGGAGAGAGCATGTCAAGCCTTACATGGTTAAGTTTTGAAGTAATTATATTATAACTATATTTGTCATATATATCCCTTTATTTTTATTTATTTTTTACACGATCTATAAACTTTCAAGAAAATGGATTGGCAATGTTAATGTTGGTTTCAACCTTTTTTAGGTTTATATGTTTTCCTTTTTAATACTCTTATATGTGTTCATGTATGTGTGTATGTATATGTATATGTATATGGAGGTAAGATCAATTATAGTAACCACTCAAGTAAAAGCAACCATTACGAATACCCAAAAACTAGATGGAATAGATACTATTAAAGGGAATCAAGATGTATTCACCTCACTAACGAGGGAAACCCTACACTATTACATAGAAAATTTCCCAAGGATACCATTACCAAATGGGCCACTAGATAAAGAAGATGAATCTTAGAGAATGAGGAAATCAAATGATAGATGATTCAAAAGGGGCACATTTGACCAAGTGCCCCACCCTATGAAAACTTATATTATTTATAAGGAGAAGGATGGAAATTGATTCCTCTACATTGACATATGATCTTTGAACAAGATCACTATAATGAATAGGTATCCAACTCCTTGCATTGATGGCCTCTTGGATCAACTTAAGGGGGCTAATTTTTTCACTAATGTGTGGGTACCACCAATTTATCATTAATTCATTATATGTGTGAAATAATACCTTCAAATCCAAATAGAATTTTCAAATGGCTAGCCTTGCTCTTTGGCTTGACCAGTACAATTGCCACCTTCATGTGAGTGATGAATGATGCACTGTGCCTCTCACTATTTTATTTGTTAATTTTTCTATGTATATAACTGTTACCCAATTTTCACCTACGGGCTCAACCAGGAAGGATAAATTATGTTTTAGATGTTCTTGAAGGCCAAATGGGGACATTTGCATCAAGGGTTAGATCACACATTTGATGCTATTTCACAAGGAGGTCTATTGGAGAGCTTCGCCTCAGTCAGATTTGGCATAAAACTCATCAGAGAGGAAAGTCGGCAAGACCCTCTTATTGTCTTGCCAACTAGTAGTGCATTCTGTTCATTAGGAATATATCGGTCGGCCAGACAGTTCAATCGCCATGGGTTGCTATACCTCTCACCGACCGCTGCACATAAGGCTAGGCTCTCTGAAAGTTTTTCCTTCGGCATAAGGTCCTGCCAACAGGGGTGGGGTCTCATCGAACAAAAAGGTTCGAGCTCGGGAAGAATGGAGGCCTTCGGTGTAATCTCTTGTCGACTCAGAGGGGTTTCGCCATGGTGTTTTGAGCTCGTTGTAATGTCTCGCCGACAAGAAGACGCTCGCCTAAAGAAATAGGAGATCGGGGAGATTTCTCGGTGACTAACAGAGGTCTCAGCGAAAAAGAGTGCCTTCACCAAGAAATGAAGACCTCGCTATGAGGTCTCGTCGACACATGGGTGTCTTGCCGATGAAAGGCACTGCGGTATACTGATAGGGGTTCGGTGTGAGGTCTTCCCAACTTTCCAGTGTCTCACCAAAAGAAATCTTTGAGCTCGGAGAGGTGGTTTGTGTTTGCTAGAGGTCTCACCAATGCAAAAGATCACACTGACATAGATGACATCACCATAACATCTGGCTATTGGAGTGATGTCTTGCCGATAGCAAGGTGGTATCGATGAAATGAAATGAGTTCGGAGCGAAGTCTCCCTGACCCGATGGTGTCTGGATGACTAACAGAGGTCTCAGCAAAATTTGTGTCGTCGTTATGATGTCTCCCCGACTTGTAAAAGTATCCCCAACAATGAGATGACTTTGTCAAAGGATATTTACTTTAGCAAAATGTCTTCTTGATAGCGATTGTCTCGGCGACCACTGTGGATATCGGTATGAATTTTTGCCTTCGCCATGAGGTCCTGTCGACCCAATAATATCCCGATGAAATGGAGATCTCGGTGAAAGGTCTCGCTGACCAAGAAGGGGTCTTACCGAAATGAAATGAGCTCAGAGAGAATGGAGGAGCTCACCATGATGTCTCACCAACTGGTGATACTCTCGCCGGCATGTTTTGTGTCTTTGGTGTAATGTGAGGAGCTCGACATGATGTCCTGTCGACAAGTGAGGTCTCAACGATAGAAAAGGATATCGGTATGACTAATGGAACCCACTATGACCTCTTGCCGATGGTGTATATGATAGCGATAGGACTCTTGGCACTCGCTATGACTCTTATCAAATGTGGGTGTCTGGGCGATGAAATGTGCATATCGGTATAACTCTTGCAGCTCGATATGAAGTCCTGCCGACAGTCCCAAGCTATGTCGACCATCCTATGAAGTATACTAGCATCAGGGAGACACAATTAGTGTCTCACCAACATGCGATGTTGTTTGAGGGACCCTTTGACTGCCTGGAATCTATGGGGCACGAGTTCGACCAATTAGATGGGAGCTAAGGATGCACCATGAACCGTTTGACTGCCTAACTCCCCCCTGTGGATGAGATCGATAGAGCATAAGCAATGTGTATTTGCTATGAGAATAAAGTGATGAATCAGATTGATATCCAGAAGGTTTCATTGAGCAACAGAAAGGCAGAGACCACAGGAACAGCTAGGATGTCAATTGGCAAGAGTTGATCGACATTTATGGTAACACTCAGAAGCATTCAAAGTAGCTCTGATGGAAGTTCGAGAGTGGACATGATGTCTAGAAGTTAATGTTGTGGTTGCAAAAGATCAAGGAGGCCATTCCTGGAGCAACTCTTCACCGACATAGACAGCAGGGATGCAATCGAACACAACATTAACTACATGAAAAGATCTAAAGGCAGATCTTTCTAAAGGTTGATATTTTGTAGGCCCTAAGGGCCAACATCTTTTTGTATATAAGGTATTTTAGCCTCTTTGTAAAGGAGTTCTTCTTATGCATTTTGAAAGCTTGTGAATTTTATAGGCCTTTCTCAGATTAGCAAACTTTTGTAACTCATTTTGGAGCATGATATATAAAATTTACCTTGGTTACCATTGATGGTTCAATTTGCCTTTTGGTTCTTGCAAAATATTGTGCATTTTTAGGTGATTGATCAAGCTACTTCATGAAATATTTCTTTTCCTTATAGCTTTCTCTCATGTTAGCATGCTTTTCTTTGCAAAAGTAGTATTATGTAGGTTACAAACTGTGTTTACTTAATTGCACATGAGCTTTTATTTGTGAAAATATGCTTTTCCTTCTTGAAAGTGTGCATGTCAAACCTTTTTGTGAAATACTTATGCATAATCTACATAAACTTGTTGTGCAGTACCATATCCATTATCAGTATTCAAGTGTAAATTGAGTGTCTCATTGTTCTCATCAGTTTGGTGTATCACCATAGGGTTTAGTTTTATTTTTATGCACTCCTTCTCCCTTTCCCTTTACAGAATCAGTAGTTTAGGTGATACGAAAGGAAGCCGCCTTCTCCATAGGTTGACCTCTGTTTACAAGAAACCCACATCTTTAGAGATCTTCCCATGTTACACTGAGGTGTTGAACATCAAGTTCAACAGGGTGCAATTTCAAGTGATAAAAATAACATAATTTCATATTAATAAATACCTAGGAGTAACATCTAGATCATGTTCAATAGATACTTTCATATCTAGAATAATATAATCTCTATAATAATAATTTAGAAAAGTATTCCTTTAGTATGGAAAGGATTTAGTATCTTAGATGCATTATGAACAAGAATTTTTTTTATGTGGATCCTAAAAAGATAGAGGTAATTAGAGATTGGCCCCCTCATAAAAATATCATAAACATTATAGAATTTAAGGATCATCCAACTTTTATTAGAGCTTTTTGTACTAGGATTCTCACACTTGGCATTCATGACCTATTAACCAAGCTTTCATATGAGAGTAAAAGAAAAAATCCCTTGGATAGAGAGACTATAACAACCATTCACACAATTGAAATAGAGACTTTATTTAAGACCTACACTAGATCTTATTGATTTGAAATAATCCTTCAAAATTGAGGTTGATGCCTCCAAATATGCACTTGGAGTAGTTTTGACTAAATATGATCATCTAATTTCCTAACATGTAATGATATTTTATCTAATGCTACATGTATGGATACCCCATGTATGACAATGAGTTATATTCATTATTCAATCCTACAAATAACATGGAATTACTATATCTTGGGGAAAGCCATTGTTATTTACATATATCATAAGCCTCTTAAATTTATATCAATATAAGAAATTTTGTAGAATGATCAACATCAAAGGTGGTATAGTTACCTCAAATATTTTCATCTTAACATTCATCATAAGAAGGAAGAACAAATAAAGTTGCTAAGTAATTGTGTTAGCTTCCAATAAATAACTTGAATGACTACGTTGGACTATTGCATGAACACTACACAAAATATTAGCCTCAGTTGTATTCATTATTAATCCTATTTGTTGATATATGTCAAAAAATACTCAAATGATCGATACACCCTTTATTACTGTTAGGGTTAGAGATGGCAGATATCTAACAATTAAATATAGATTTAAATAAAACAGAGAAACTAAAACATACACAAAATAAATCATAACACAGAGAATTTAACGTGGTTCACCCAATCTGGGCTACATCCACCAAACCGCAGCCATCCAATAATTTTATTATCCAGTGCAAAACCTATTACAATCTTGCGAATAATCGCGTTTTTCCACCTACTGTAACCCCCATCCCAACCCCTTTTAACAAGCTTTTTAGAAGCTTCTAGAATTAGGGTTTTACAAAGTCGATTTTCTTTCTTTTTCAGATATTTTTCCTTTT
>VDFB02086081.1:172396727-172429673 GCA_007258455.2 Sequoia sempervirens | reverse complement strand
CTAACCCATAAACCCTATACCCTCAACCCTATACCAATACCCTCAACTAGATCAACCCTATGTACCTTCAACCATACACCCTATACCCTATACCCTATACCTTATACCGTCAAGTGTAAATCCAAACCCTCAACCCTAAACCCTACACTCTCAATCCTATACCCTATACCCTCCACCATAAACCTTATACCTTTGACCCTATATCCAATTTACCCTAAACCCTATACCATATACACTCAACCCTATACCCTAGAACCTAAACATTATCCCTCAACCCTAGGCCCTAAAATCCATATGCTAAACGCTCAACCCTAAACCTTATACCTTATACCTTAAACCCTAGAATATATACCCTCAACCTTAAACCTTGTACCCTCAATCCTAAAATCTATACCCTCAATTGAAAAAGCAAGAGATAATGACCTAGAGAGGGGATAGAGTGAAGAGATGGGCTCCAAAGAAGAACTAAGAGAGGGGTAAGGAGGGAGGAAGAGGTAGAGAGGGAGAGACCAAAAGAGGGGAGAAAAAGAATAAAGGGATGGAGAGAGGGAAGGATTGATAGAGAGTGGGAGAGAGAATGTGAGGGAGATGAATATTCAAAGAAAAACATAATGTGAGCACATTATAACATGTTCACATTATGTTTTGATTTGGAAATTTTCAAGCCTTTGGCATGGATTTTCCTTAGGTTTCCAACCCAAAGGTTTGAAGTGACTTTTCAATGTCCAAAGATGTATTTTTGCAAATAGTAAAAAATTGGCAAGTCTTGAGTGTGCTCCCATCAAGTTTGCACATGTTTCAATGTCAAGTCAAAAATTATCACGCTAATGTTAAGCTCTCTTTTAGCTATCTAACCATATAATTTTTTCACGTTTTGAGTATGTTTTCATCTTTAATTTGTTTTGTTAGTGTATCCATTTTTTGTCAAAAACCACTCTGTGGTAATTTTTACTGTATTTTTTAACCATTCATCAAAATTTCAAATAAATTACATTTTTAGAAACTAGACTCCATTATACACATATTAAAAAAATGACTTTCAATTGGGCAGGTGCATGAAGATGGGTAGCAATTTTGTGGCCACTTTTTTAAAAAAAATTGAAAACTCATAAGGCGAGTGTGTTATGACCTAATAAACGCAAAAAAAGTAAAATGAATTCATTTTTATTTGTCACTGTGTTTTGTTTGCAACCCGTGGCCAAAACCCCATTGTCTGCTTTTCACTTCAGGAGGAGCAAATTTGTGGATTTCTTCATCAACGGTTGCTATTTCATCACCAGGATGCTGCCACATCGATGAAGAAGTGTGAGAGGTAAGGGTTGTTTGCTTTTTTTTTAATTTTTTAGTTTTAGGTTGAATTTTTTAATTTTAGGTTGTATTTGATTTTTATTTTTTTGAATTTGTAGGAGATGCAAATCAACCTGGAAACCCTCAAAATCCTCAACAAGCAAAGCAACAAAATACTCAGCAACAAAATGAACCACAACAACAACCTCCTCCACCAATCCCTCAACACCCTCCTGACACTCAACAAAATTTAATGAGTGAAATTGAGAACAACAAAACCCAAATTGAGGATTTAATCAAGAGGTTGAGCGATCCAAACGGTTCAACCACAAAAAGAATGACCTTGGCAACTTCATTGAAAGATATGTTAAAAAATGTAGATTCATTTAGTAAACAAATAACTAGATGACAAGATAGTCCAAGCAAGCAGCTAGGGCATATTACACAGATAAATTATCATACCAAGGTGTAAAGGATTTTAAAATTACAAAAGGTGATTTGTGCTCATTATTCACTGACCCACACACAAATCAAAATATTACCCTCAATGCAAAGAGGTTTCCTATTCATTGGTGCCACCACCAATAGATTAGGAAATTTTTTATGATAGGTGGTACTTGGTTTTTTATTACCCACCGTGCAACAATTGTGAAGTCTCACGATATTTCCTTGGGAAACTATACGCTGAGTTCATCTTGAACAAAATCCCAAATTATTTTGATATGAGGGACTTCCAGGGGAGAGGTGGGGGGTCGGCACAAGATAGACCCGATGCATAGCTGGATCCTACACGACAAGTGAGATGACCTCTCGCTAGGCCACCTCATGAGCACATCGTCATGCCTTTCATCGCGAAGGAGAGTGTCAACGTAGAGACTCTACAGGCCATAAACACTTTGACACAGAGTGTCATCAAGCATGCGATCCCTCTTCTACAGCGCCATCCAGGGGAGTCTTCAAAAGGTGGGCTTCGATCTCATGTGTGTCAATCTTGCGGGGCGACTTGTTCATATGACCCCACTGACACTCAGGAGGTTGTTGCACAAGATCCGTCTGTAGCTATGGAGATGGAGAGGGCAGCTAATATTTTGCATGACACGTATGGAATTGATACTGAGGTAAAAGATAGCATGATCATTGAATTTAATTTATTAAAATTTGATTTTGAAATGCAAGATTAACTAATTTAGTTTTATGATTTTAATAAAATTGCAGGGTCACATTGTTGATAATGGATACACCAGCCCAACACCTACTTATTTTTGCAGTACACCTATTGGTGGGGTATGTAACTAGTAAAAAATTATAAATTTACTAAAAGTTAATAGCATTGTTTTACAAATGGTATTTTAATATGTGATTTTGTATGTTGAATAGGCTAATATTGGAGGTTTCGAGGGAACACCTTCCAGTGCCAGCGGATTTACCCAAACCTACACCCAAGTAATAGAATAAAGAGTTTAACTAATGAATTGTACTTAATAGATTTGTGTAGTTTATATTCATATCGTTGATTACATTGCATTGCACATCATTCAAACTCAAACCATTACTTCACATTCCATAACTAATAACTAGATGTTAATAGATGACAAAATTTCACTACAATATAGTAATTTAGAAAGTCAACATAAGCAGTGATGCAATTATTTCACATAGCATAAGTAATAAGTCTAGGAGCAACTTCCAATTGCATTTGTTTGTCACCTTTTTGTATTTTTACAACATTGATTAACAACTTTTGTTAAGATTTTGTAACTTTACAATTTATGCACAAAATGACTACCAAAGACCATTACAAACTCAAAAATTGCTATTTAAGCCTTATTACATCATGAAAATACCTATACAACCTCAAAATCCTAAATTTTCCTCATGGAAGCATTCTCTTGTAAAGGTGCACCTACACCACTTTTTCAAACAACTCACTGCCTTTTCTATGCTACCACATTTTCCTTACATGTCTACCAAAGCATTTTATCAAACAATTCATTGGCTCACTGCTATGGCTAAAAGCTTAAAAAAGGTGCTTTCCAACAAGCTATGGATGCTTGGAGAAAATCTATTTAGAATAATAGTAAGCAATAGCATAGACAAGGTAGTTAGTAGTTTAAAAAAATGCCTCGAAGAAATGTGGTCTCATGGTGATGGAAATGTGGTCTCATGTTGATGGAATGCCATTCCATCACCATGAGACCATATTTCTTTGAGGAATTTCTTTGAAAAATTTGCCACTTTTTCTATGATACCACATTTTCCATACACGTGTACCAAAGCATTTTATCAAACTACTCATTTCCTTGTTATGGCTAAAAGCCTAAAATAGGTGCTTTCCAACAAACTATGGATGCTTGGAAAAATTTCTATCAAAGCATAATAATAAGCAATAATACCATAGAGAAAGAAATGAACTGTCTAAAAAAATTCCTGAAAGAAATGCGATCTTATGGTGATGGAATGTCATGATGTGCATTTGTTTGTAATGGTATTCCATCACTATGAGGCCCCATTTCTTTGAGGTATTTGTTCAAACAACCCACTACCTTCTCTATGCCACCACAATTATCATACATGTCTACGGAAGCATTTTATCAAACGGTTCAGCGGCTTGCTGCTATGGGTAAAAACCTAAAAATACGTGTTTTCGAACAACATATGGATAGGGAAAATATGAAGCATTATAGTTAGAAATATATAGCTTAATAAGTACTCAAAATTTTGTTCATTATCTCATAAATTATAAGTCATGACTTGGATCACTATTGTAGTTTTTTGATTGAATAATTTGTTGTTCTATTTTCAAATGTTGGAGGCACAAACACCTCCAAATGTTACGAGGGAAATGGAGATTGGTGTTTCATCTGCTATACAATCCTCGATGGCTTTGACAGGGGAGGTATGAGGGAAATTACTAAATTTCAATTTACATTCGATGTTATAGATGTTAGTTCTAGTGAAAAATCAAACCATTATTGATTCGTAGTTTAATTTCTATTTGGATGGTTTATACAGGGCTTGAGCACACCTCAGCATGGGCGTGCAAATATTTCCCTCGTGGAGAGTGATCATGAGATGGCGGTAAGTGATTATTTTGTTAAATATATCATTTTTTATAATGTAATTTTTATATATTAATGTCTTTACTTATTATTGTAATTGTGAACGGGTGAAAATATACGTTAGAAAATGAGCAGGAAACAAAAGAGTGCAAAAAACAAATATAAACATCCTACACCTCAAGATGGGCCTAGTTGGATTCAAAAACAAAGTAAAGGTAACAAATGGAGTTGATTCACCTTGTCTTGAATCGATCTTTTGGTTGGTCCTTCTGTCTTTGATGTTGTATGCTCCTTTGATGGTAGATAATGAGGATGCAAGATGGTTGAAGTTGGACAACAACGAAAACAAATGCTATGGTGAATGCAAGAAAATGAGAAATTTGACTAAGTGTGGCTCAAGTGAAAAATTTGCAAGAGTTTGGCTAACATAATGATCTCCTAAAATGAGAAAAAAGAAGGGGTATTTATAGAGAATTTTGAATTCTCTAGAGAAATAGACGATTGATATTAAACCAACAAGGCCAAGATGTAGGGCTATGGTGAGTTGAGAACTCAAGCCCTCACATCTTGACATGTGGCATGTGAAGTGGATTGAGAAAGATAATATGTAAATGAGTTGGAAGGAGAGTACATGACATGGAGGTACTACATAGTACCTTGGGATTTGGACAAGATCTCCTCATAAAGGAGGTCTTTGTCCCCATGTGGGTGAGAGGACAAATATCCACATGGAAATGAGACAAAAAAGTTAATTGTTTTTGAAATGCATTGGGGGATTAAATGTGAATTAAAAATTCACATGGGAAAAGGGGTGCCTTCTCCAAAAGGAGAAAGTCTTTAATAAGGTTGACCTAATTAAGTGATTAAGGTTGTGCAAGTACCTGATTAGACAAATTAATGACATATTAGAGGCAAGTGTGAAATTATGGAGGATGTGACCCTAGTGATGATTAGGGGTGTGCACATATTAACCATAAATTAATTATGATTAGAAGAGGGTTAGATGGTTAAGAGGGATTAGAGACCAACTTGCAAAAGTTAGAGGATGTGACAATGAGAGAGAAAGTGAGGAATTAAAAATTAATTTAAATTCCAAGAGGTAATATGACAAAATTAAATAAAGTGGTATATTTATTTAATTTAGAAAGGAAAGAGGGAAAATTATTTATTAAATTAAATACTTTGGAAACCTTAAGCAGGACATGAAATATTAATTAAATGAATGATTTAATTAATATTGGTCAAAGAGGATGAAGTAGATGAGTAAAGGGATGAATAAGGAGATGCCTTTGACCATATGGAAGTGGTCAAATTTGGATGTCTACATTTTTCCCCTTTTCGAAACACTATTAGGATAATAGGGTTTCGAAGAAAATAAATTGCAGATGACTCTATAGAGGAAGCGACCAGAAAATAGATGCCTCAGCATGGGAGAGTTTGTATGAGCTACCCAAACGGAGGGAAATTAAAGGGGATGCCCCAATCTCACAAGAGAAGGCTTATAACGGGAGATTGAGAGAGAATGGTAGGGTATGCCTCCTCGAGAAGGCAGACGGGGAAGGAAAAGAGATCCCGGGCAACTTCTCGAAAGTATGGAGTGGTATATGTTGTTGGAAAGAGCACGAAAAACCAAGAGGATTGGCATTTGAACAAGGTCAAACGGGTATACAATGTGGAAATGGCGGCCTCAAGAAGATTGAGGGTGAATGGATTAGTTTGGGGGAAAAAATTCCCTTGATTTTAAAAAAGGTAAAAAGGAGGGAAAAAGGTTATAAAAGGTAATTCTAAGAATTACCTCTCCTCATTTGGATAGTTGTTAATTGAGGACGAGAGAGAGAGGGTGAAAGTGCATGATGCTAGAGTACAATAGCAACATTATCCATCGGAGGGACGAGAGACGACAATTCTTCAGTGAGTGTGTCGTGCCACGCCAGGTTAGCCCCAAACCCAACTTTGTGATTTTTGTCATTTTGTTTAAGTTTTTCAAAAATTTGAAAATATGGGTTTTGTTGGGGGGGAGGGATAAAAAATGGGTAGAAGGAAAAACCATAATTTTGGGTTCAGTCAAGGAGAAAAAATTAATTGGGTACGCCCGAAAAGATGGTCAGGTAGCACATGGGAAAAAAAGGGGGGGAGGGTAGGGGGGTTTCGGGTCCTGTGGAAGAGTAGATCCGCTCGTGATAGGGTGGGTCCGCCCACGGAAGGGAGCGGGTCCGCCCTAGGGTCTAGGCGGGTCTGCCCGCACTTAGGGTAGGTTCGCTCGAGGGCTTGGGTGAGGCCAGGGGTTACATGCACAGTTACAGGCTACGTAGGTTGAGAGGGACATGGCTACATAGTAGGTACATAATCTGATATTAGCAAAAGAGGCGTGGGGACATGAGCAGAGAGCCATTAGTGCAGATTGAGACAGATATAGGCAAGAGCGGAATGCCGCCAGACATCAGGCTGGGTAGAGAGATGATTATATGCAGGAGGCAAGTTATTGGAGGTGTGTGTATGAACATGTCGTTCCAGATCCGGCGCAGCGCACAATGCGCTACATCAAACAAGTACCTTAGATGTCAGTACTGCCCCAGTCATTAGGGACACATACTAGAGGATATAGTCACTATCAGCGGACCCCCTCTCCTTATGGTGGTTACCAAGGGACTCCTACGCGTGATTATCAGGGGACTCCCACGCATAGAGGGTCAGTGCCTAACTCTCCTTAGAGATCAGACGTGGGCAGCTCATAGTAGAGCAATTAGAGAGCAGATGACAGGATACCAGTTTTTTGACAGGTACAAGATGGAGGTTTAGTACATGCCGGTAGAGATAAGAGGTGATCTACATCTCCAGATTTTGTACCTTATTTGATGATATATGATGGATATGTAGTGGATTAAGCTTGAGACACTATGACGAGATGTATATTGTATTATTTTGATTACGATATGCGATAGCCCTTATTGACACTATGTGTTATCTTTTATGTGATGGATGATTTAGTTTATTTATGCACATGTATGGGATATTTCATGCTTATGTGGATGGATGATTTGGTTTATGTATGCACATGTATATGATATTTCATGCATATGTGGATGGACGATTTGTTTTATGTATGCACATGTATATGATATTTCATGCTTATGTAGATGGATGATTATGCATGTATTAATGTTGATAATGCAGGATGATATGAATATTTGGTATGAAATGTAATTAGGATGTATCTAACAATATGTTTTTGCAGGTGGTAATGCATGTATTATGTGAATGTTAATATGGACATGTATGGGTTGAATGAAACTATGGTTCTTAATCTAATCAGTCTATGAATTATGAAATATGTTGTATCTACGATGTAACATGGAATATGAATGAAAGATGAATTCCTATAATGCCACCCTAAGTGTCAGTAAGGACTTGCATGGGAATGCGAATAGGCAATAGGTGTACTGCACCTATCAAAAATCATTAGTACCCTGAGAGGAAAACCAAGAGGGAAAAGAGTCAAAGTTTTGCACAACCTAAATCACAAGTCATAGGTTATGAACAAGGCTAAATGAAGGGTGCATGTAATGAAATGAAATGCAGTCAAGAACACAATTTTCCATCTTTGAAGCATTGTTTTTTTCTATAGAATAAGATACCAAATACCTTGATATCTAAGACCAAGGCGAGTTGGCATCCAATGCATGAAACAAACACAACAAACAAGATTATCCCAACACTCCAAAGTCACGAGGACCTTGGTCGAGCCAGGTATTGGAATAACCACAAACACACAAGGATGCCCCAGTGTAACACAAGACCTCATGGATCTTGGTGGGTACTACGTGGGACAACCGAGAAGACAACAAAGAAAAGATCAAGACATGCCCCTATGTTGACTAGTCAAATCACACCATGATATGATGGATCAAGGCAACCATGACAAGTGATGATAGGGAGCTCAAATGACAAACAAAAGCAAAAAGCATCAAAAGATCACAATCAATTTCAAACGTCCTTTTCCATAGTATCAAGGGGATGGATTGGATTGATGTGGGCTGCTAGGAAGGATGCATCCTGTTGAGACCGATGATGGGTGCTAAACTAGAATGACCCAGTTGATGCAAGATGTTTTTCATTAACCAGAACTCCTGAGACTAGGGGATTTCATTTGTGAATAACCAGCCAGACAAGGACACTCTTGACAACATGACACAATAGATCAGACAACGAACTAACACACCCTACAAACCTAGGGGCTTGGGGGTTGATCAAAGATTAGCCTTGCCTATGTGAAAGTGCAGATCCCTCGTAGTTCAAGAAAAGACCATGGATAAAGCAAAAAGAGGATGATGAAGAAAAATGATGGATGACCAACACAGGATGGTTAGAATACCCCGGGGGAAAATCAAACGATCAACCTTCCTACGTGACAGCGTAGGGTCAACGTAGTTCGACTAAGGAAGAGAATACTAATGCGACAGGATGAGATCTAGATGGAGACCGACACGATGGGGGGCTATATGAAGACACAAACTGACTGACGATCAGACGAATGACACAAGCTCAAAGTGGGATAACAAAAAGCTCAAGATGAGGGACAACTAAGGTAGATCATTCAATGCTCAATCAAAATATACCAGGCAGCCAAGGACAGGATGGGAGGGGATGTGTGGATAGAGTAGATGAAGTCATAAAGTAATTAGGATGCAAGGTATATAATGATTAAGCCCTCTACGGATGATACTTGTTACTAGGTTTTCACCACCTGTACTTATCCAAGGCCCCACCAAAAGGTGGTTTTCACCATAGGACGAATTTATTTCTCTTTACTATTTTTTGATTTTTACCAAGCAAACTTAGGTGTAGAACCTCTTTATATGCATGATATTGATAGGTTCTTCGAGGGGCTCTCCTTCAAGGGTAGCAAGTTTGTATGCCTCAGATCCATATTTAGCGGTTATGATATAAGGACCCAACTAGTTTGCCTCAAATTTGCCTTTTTTTTATCACGGTCCTAGTAGGTACGCTAGTTCTCTTTAAGGACAAGATCACCAACCTGGAACTGTCAAGGATGAACCTTCTTATTGTAGTTACGCTTGAGGTAGTTTTGGTATGCTTGCAAATGATCATAGGCTTTGATTCTTCTTTCATCAAGTAACTCCAGCTATGCAAGCCGCGCAACACAAGCATCCTCCTCGCTAATAAGGTTCTTCAAAGAAATCCTCAGTGATGGGAGCTCAACTTCTATTGGCAAGATGGCTTTGGCACCATACACTAAAGAATAGGGGTGGCGCCTATAGGGGTACAAATGGAGGTACGATATGCCCAGAGGGCGGCATGAATATGGAGGTGCCAATCTCGACCAGTGTTGTTGACAACCTTCTTAAGGATGCAGATAAGGGTCTTGTTGGCTGCTTCCACCTGACCATTACCTTGGGGGTAATAAGGCGTTGACCAATGATGTTGGATATGAAAGGTGTCGCAGAGGTGTTTCATGGAATGGTTTTTAAAAGGTTTTCCATTATCAGAGAGGATGGTGGATGGAATACCATATCTGTAGAGAAAATGGTAAAGGATGAACTTTGAAATTTGAGTACCTGTGATTTGTGAGAGTGGCATTGCTTCCACCCATTTGGTGAAGTACTCAGTGGCAGTAATTATGAATGTATGGTCGTCGGAAGATGGTGGGTAAATCTTGCCAATCAAATCAAAACCCCATTGAGAGAATGCCCATGGTTCTAGGAGGGGATGAAGGTCCTGTGCTGGAGCATGAATCAAATCTGCATGTTGTTGGCAGGGAAGGCATTTCTTCACGAATTCACAAGCATCATACTCTAATGTGGGCCAATAATATCCAGCTTGAAGAATCTTTTTGGCCAAATCCATACCATTTGAATGGGCCCCACAAACACCACTATGTACCTCTGTTAGTGCAGTATGGGCTTCGGTCTCACTCAGACACCTAAGGAGGATTCCATCATACCCGCGACGATAAAGCATATCACCGACAATAATGTATTAGGAAGAGTGTTGAACAAAGGATTTATGTTGATTGTGTAAGATCTAGGGGTAGAATATTATCATGCAGATAGGTATATATGTCTTGGTACCATGGAGAAGTGGGACCCACAATGTCGCACACCATGTCAATCTCAGGGATATCATACGCTGGCATTAAAATTTGTTCCACAAGGAACTTGCACTCTATTTGATATTTAGGCATGTCAATCAGGGAGCTAATAGTAGCCATTGCATCAGCTGCTTTGTTCTATACTCTGGGAATTTGGTCAAATTGTATGAAAGTGAAATATTTCTTGAAATCATCCACCATGCATTTATAGTGTAACATCTTATCATATTTTGTTAGGAATTCATCATTAACCTACTTAATGACCAACAATGAATCACCAAAGACCCTCAAATGAGTTATGTGTCATTTCTTTGCAATTTGGAGGCCTGTGAGGACGACTTCGTACTCAGTTGTGTTGTCGGTACATGGGAATGCTATCCTGAACAATTTTGGAATGTAATCACCTTGAGGGGTAACCAATAGGATTCCTGCACTTGACCCATTATGAGTATATGAGTCGTCAAAATACAATACCCAGGCAGGTGCTTATGTAACTGTGAAAACTTCTTCATCTGGAAATTCAGTGACTAGAGGGTAAGCATCCACTAATGGTGCCTCAACCAACTAATTAGCTATGAATTGTCCCTTTATGGCTTTCCGATCCACGTACTCTATGTTAAATTCACTTAGGAGCATGATCCACTTAGCCATGCGACCAGTTAGAGTGGTTTTGGATAATAGATACTTTAGTGGATCAATTTTTTCTATTAATTTGACTGGATGGTTGAGCATGTAATGTCAGAGTTTCTGTGTACTAAAGACCATTGCAAGGCAGGCTTTCTCCATGGGAGAATAGTTTAATTCATAGCTGACCAATGTTCTATTGATGTAGTAGATTGCTCTTTCTTTTGACGATTCATCATGTTGTGCCAATAATGCCCCCAGTGTGACTGAGGTGGCCGAGATGTAAAGTAGGAGGGGTTTCCCTTGAATAGGTGGCATCAAGATTGGTGGATGAGCTAAGTATTCTTTGATCTTATTGAAACCTGTTTGACATTGTTGGTTCCATCTGAAGGTGGAGTCTTTTTTCAGAAGATGAGTGAATAACTGACACTTATCTGCAAGCTAGGCTATGAACCGACGGATGGATTGCAACTTCCCTTGGAGACTTCTTAATTGTTTTAAATTGCACAGGGGTGGCATATCAAGAATAGCTCTCACCTTAGTGGGATAAACCTCAATACCCCCTCGAGAGACAATGAAACCCAACAATTTTCCTGATGTAACACCAAAGACACACTTTTTTGGATTTAGTCGTAGCTTGTAATATTCTAACCGCTCGAAGATATTTTTCAAGATGACAAGATGCTCTAGATTTTCCTAGCAAGTCATCGACATAATCCTCCATGATAATATGGATGAGGTCATGGAAAATAATAGTCATTTCCCTCTAATATGTCACCCTTGCATTCTTGAGACCAAAGGGCATAACATTGTAACAAAAAGTACCCCAAGGTCTCGTAAAAGCGGTCTTGTGTTGATCTTTAGGTGAAATTCGGATTTGATTGTAACCAGAGAAACCATCCATAAGGGATAACATCTCATGTCATGTAGTCAATTCGACTAGCATGTCAATATTGGGCAGTGGGAAGTCATCTTTTGGACAGGCTTTGTTAAGGTCCCGGAAGTCTATACAAATCTGAATGTCTCTGTTTGGTTTGGAAATAGGTACTATGTTGGAGATCCAATTAGAGTAGTCAATGGGTCTGATAAAACTAATATCTAGTAGTTTCTCCAATTCCTTCTTGACTAATAATGCTACCTGTGGATGCATTTTTTGGAGCTTTTGTTTGATAAGCTTGGCATCTCGGCGAACATCTAGATGATGAACTACTAAAGCAAGGTCTAATCCTGGCATGTCTGAGTATGACCAAGAAAATTTAATGATACCATCTTGGAGTAGTTGAACAATGACTAAATATTCTTCCTCTGATAAATATTTGACCACATAGGTGATCTTAGGGTTTTCTGCAATACCCAGATTAACTTCTTGAGTTTCTTCAATTAGGATGGATGACCATGTGGATAATTGAGTTCCCACAAGGGGAAGATGAACGTCTCCATCCTCCAATGCCTCTTCAAGGTTTTCATTATCGAATGCATCATTTATTTTCACTTTTTCCATGTCAGGAAGTGCCTCAGGGAGGTTTTCACTAGATGACCATTTTTTATTTTTCTTGTTTTTATTTTTGTGACTGGAGCGTTCATCCCCCCAAATCACATGAGGTTGACATATGTATCCAGGGAGACATTGACAGGTGTGATGTCACGTAGGTCCTAATAAATAAGTTGGGGATGGCGAAGGGATAGGCTAATGGTAAAGATGAATAAGCAATCAAACATGGATGACAGATCCATGTGATCAACATCATCGTACGCACGTATGATGGAATCCTCCTCCGGTATGTCTTCCAAGGAACCATTGTCCACAGTAACACTATTGGAAGTATTAGATGATGTTGTAGGGCCTTTTTAATTTTTTTCATATTTGAGGCCTATATTCCTTGGTAGCTTTGATAGATCAATAGGTTTCAATCATCCCTACTCTTCCTTACCTAGGCCCCCACCTTTGTAGTTATACTTTTCTGCGAACTTAGTTGACAAAGGGTATACTTTCGTAAAATATTCCTTTAGAGGTGGATCTGGTTGGGGTTCTTCATGGTATACCCACTGACTAATATCTTCTTATGGTGCATTTGTCTTTATACTAGGAGACTGAAAAAGTGGTGGTGGGGGTTTTTAACACTGAAGGTGACAGTCTTGTCTTCTTTTGGAGTAACTTGCGAAGGTTGGTCATACATGTGTGGTGACAGTGGCATGGTTGCCACATTTAGGGTTGTATGCATTTCATATTCCTCACACCCCTTGTCAATGATCTAGACTTTAGTGACTACAGGATTGGTGGCAGGAGATGGAGTGGTTGTCATGGTGGATGATGGATTGGAGGATGATGACTGAGATGCCCCCATTTCAACCCCAGGACAATAATGTAAATGGGGAAATGATGCTTCTAGAGTGCAACAGTATTCAAATGGTTGTGGGTTGACATAAATGGTGATCTCTTGTCCATTACCCAGGAATTTTAGGCATTGATGGTACGTGGATGGGACGGCTTGCATGGCATGGAGCCATGGGCGACCGAGGAGGATATTATATGGTAAGTCTAGATCAAGGACATGACAAGTAGTATACTGAACTACAAGTCCAACCTGAATAGGAAGATTGATAATCCCTTCAAAATTTATTTCTGCATTATCATAAGCCTTGATCATGATGATTTGATTACTCAAATCCACTTGAGTATACCACACCTGTTTTATGAATTTCAGAGTGCATAGATTGAGGGAAAATTCATTATCTACCAGGACCCTTTTTATTTTATGACAGGCAACCAGGACTTCGATGTGCAAGGGATAGTTGTGATTGGCATCAATATTTGTCATATCACTCTGGCTAAAGTGTAGCTAGTAAGATAAAGCCAGGTGTCCCACTAAAGCTTGGAACCATGTGGGATCGATGTCATTAGGTACATGAGTTTCCTGTAAGGCTCTATTGAGAATTTCTTGATGTATGGGAGAAGACTTAAGCCGATCCAAGATTGAGATCTGAGTAGGGGTATTTCCTAAGTGATCAAGAATTTTGTACTAAGAATTTACAAGATTTGATTGGGTGGATGTGGATGTTGTCGGGATAGTAATGTGGGATCATTATGTAGTAACGACACATTGGGGATCTTTAGCTTTAACATGTATCATAGACACACGAGGTTCTACCTGCTCAATGTAATGGACAATGCCATCATAATTGGGGGGTACATTTTTATAGCTTATATTATTTGTGTTGTTGTCTTAGGGATTGTTGTTGGAGGTGCTTGCACCTTGATTATGGTTAGGGAAGGTGTTTTTCTATATCTGCAATTGAGGATTAGATGACGAAGCTTGACTGGTGTCGACTTTGATATCTCCTCGATCGATAAGATCTTGGACATAGTTTTTGAGACCTTGACACTTATTCAGAGTGTGTCCTTTAATTTTATGGAATTCGCAATATTCATTCTCCCTAATCAGGCGGGTTTAGGATTGGATTCATCAAGTGGTTTGGTGACAGGGTACGTGATTGGATAGTTGACTTGTAACAACTTATTGAAGATGACACTCAAGAGTTATCCTAATTGAGCATACTGGTGTTTGTCGTTCCCTTGACTATTTTGGTTTGACTGTTGAGGAGGACAAGATGCCCCCTGTGGCACGGATATGGCATTAGGTACAAATGGTTTTTGTCTATGGGATGTATTGGCCACCTAAACATGTTTAGTGTCAGTGACACCATCATTTACTACATTTTTGTTCTTGTTCCAAAAGCGATACTTATCACTGGATGGCCTTTCTCTGTCATGGTTGTGTATCTTGATGTGCCTTTTGGCAATAAGGGCATGTTCAAGGATGGGTCCTTTTTCCACTATCTCAGCTAATGTGGTGGCACAGTGTAACCTAAAATTATGAGCCATGTCGGGATGAGAGTTCTCCACGAAGAGGGTGACCATGTATTTCTATTTGAGAGGGGTTTTCATTCGGCTTGATAGTGTACGCCACCTCTGAAGATAGCTATCAAAGGTTTCACCTTCTCGTTGTTTCCCTTTGAGGAGATCCAAGGTATCAATGTCCTCCAAATTGAAGGAGAAGTAAGAAAAAAAAATTTCTGAAAGATCTGCAAAGGATTTTATGGACCCTCATTCTAGACCCATGAACCATTCTAGGGCATTGTCAGTTAGGCTCTGTGGAAATAGATGCAAGAGATAGTTGTTGTTGTGCTTAACTTCTTGACACTGGGGGTAAAACTCTTACAAATGGGCCTTAGGATCTTTATTTCCCTTGTATCTGTCAAATTTTGGTATTTCAAAGTGCTTAGGGAAGGGGATCAATGAGATGGAGGGATCAAAAGGATAGGGACATATGTCTTCAAATTTGAATGATTGTTTTCCAGTCCCAACTTGAAGATCTTTCAGAGCATCTTTGATTTCTAATAGATTTGAGTTAACTGGTGGCGCAAGAGCTAAAAATGGGTTGGATGGATATGGATGATAGGATGATGAAGGATCTTGCTGAGACAGTGTCTGAAGGTTAAGGTATGGATTTTGATAGTGAGATGATGATATCCCTTGTTGGTATGTCGAGGTAGTTTGTTGGTACTAGGGTTGTTGTTGTTGTGAGGTATAGTACATATTTGTTTGATAAAAATGCACAGTAGGATGCTGAGGAGGTTGAATGTGGTGTTGCGGATTGGTTTGCTGATACTGAAGATACTGATGTGACTGTTGGGAGGCCACATAAGGTGGTTGTTGTTGGGACTATTGTTGGTTATGGTAATAATAATGTTGGGGAGGTTGTTGATGTGATGTCAGGTGTTGTGTGGGTCCAGATGGGATGTTGTGTTGTGGTTGAGCTTGTAGACGTAGAATGGATGCGAGGAACTAGGATAAGGTCTGGGCAGGAGATCAAGATAGATTCCCTTGCGATGGGTGTGGTGGTTGTTGTGAATAGATCAATGGGTTATGTGGAGGTTGTTGTTGATGAGGCGGCTAAGATAATGTAGAGGCATTTTGCACAAGAGGTTGTTGGGTACCAAAGGGGACATTCGGTTGGGACATACCTTGCGGCGGTAATGGAGGTGGTATTTTAGATTGGGGAGGCTATTGAGATGTGTACAAAGGTGACGGTAGGCTTGTGGCCCCAGGAAGTGGAGGCAATGCGGTAAAGGGTTGCCCCCAGTGTTGACAAGAGGCTGATTTGAAAGGGGTGGTGTTGTTAGCATTAATGGTGGCGGTTGCAGAACGTTTTGTGGCATGTTGTAGGCAAAAGGATCATTGAGATCAATTGCTTGAGGAGCCCCATGACTGAGATTGTGGCATCTGGGGGATTGCTAACGTGATACAAAATAATGTTGTTGAATTCAGGTTGATGCCAACCTTCCACTGGAGGAACATTGGGGTTGTACGAACTACCTAGTGCATTTTGTGAGCCTTGGGGTATGTTAGATGTGGAGCTGCCATACTTGGATAGGTCGACACCTAATGGAGGCTTGACACTTTTTCCAATTAGGTGGGCCAAGATTTCTTCCCCATGTTTTTCAAGAATGCGATCCGTCATTTGCACATTGGTAAGGTTACTAAAGTATTCCTCAAGTATAAGTTCAAGTTAATTAACCATGGTCTCATCCCCAAGCAGTGATGTGTTTTGATTGTCAATATTGGATTGTGATGATGTACCATTCTGAGGATCTCGAGGGATATTCATACCATCATTGGGATCTTGTGAGGCATTAACCGCGTTGCTGGGATCTTGAGGGATATTTGGTTGGGAATTTTGGGCTTGTTGCTCAGCCATTTTCCTTTTCTGTGACCGGGTCTGAACGGGCATGCAAGATGATAGAATGGACTAGGATGCTAGGATGATCTTGATGATGAAAGGATTGATTTGATTTGATGATGGATTAGCTGACAAGGATTTGGCTCAATAGGGTTGGTTTGGATGATTGATTTGACCAAAGTGGATTTGTTTGATGAGATCATATTGGGTTAATTGGTAGACAATTGGTCAACCTGGATTTGATGATATGAGGATTTGATTTGGATTGATGATCGATTAATAAGATTGGACAGTAAGATGAATGATAATGACCAAAATCCAAAACCGAGTTCAAGAGTGATCCTTGGTAATGCTAGGTGTTGATTAATCGACTAAAGGGTGGATGTCTGATAACGACACTGAATCCAACTTGAGATAGCAGCGGATTGATTGGGCTGACAAGGATGACTAACTTAGAATAGATGGAAATCCTAAGTCAGTTGTGATAGATGATGATTAGAGACAAACACCTAGGTCAATTTAGATAATTTCTTTAATGAAGTTTTCATGGAATAACGGTGACCTGAAATGGGGAAAAGATATCTAGAATGGGGAGAATGGCTGAGTGAATGTGGGTTTGAAATGGATAAATGAGGACTCTGAATGGGTGAATGTATGCTCGATGGTGGATGTTGAATTTTAGAACGAGGAAACGAAGGCTCAGAACAGGCGAATGATTACTCGGAACATGAAAACGACAATCCTGAATGAAGGAATGACTCCTAGAACGGCTAGACAAAGGACCATAAAAAGTTGTCTGAAGGTCAGGTCTTCCTATGGAAGGGGTCAGGTCCACCCCTCGAGGTCAAGTCCACCCCTTGATGGGTCAGGTACACCCCCAGAATTGAGAATGGCCAGAAACAACTATTCAAATTGAAAATGGGTAAAAAATAGTTGTTTGAGATGGGTAAACGAGCACACTAAACAGGGCAATGAATACTTAGACTGAGAGGATGAACATTTAGGATGGAAAATGGACTCTCGAAAGGGGTGTATGAACGTTCGAAATGGGGAGATGAGTGATCGGAACGATGAAATGAACATGTGAAAATAGTGAAACGATTGTCTAGAATGATGAAATAGATGATAAAACTAACTGGTCAAGAATCAGGTCCACCCCTGGGATGGGTCAAGTCCGCCTCTCTGACAAAAGTTGGTCAAAATTGGCTAAAACAGGTTGAAAAGGGTTGGTTCAAAGGTCAAGTCTGCCCCTAAATGGGCCAGGTTTTCCCCTAGAGGTTAGGTCCACCCCTGGAGGCTAGGTCCACCTGTCCAGAGGTCAAGTCAGCCTGTGGAGGGGGAAAGTTTTCCTATCTGACAAAAGTTGGTCAAAATTGGCTAAAACAGGGTGAAAAGGGGTTGGCTCAGAGGTCCGATCCGCCCCTAGAATAGGTCAGGTCACCCTTGGAAGGCAGGTCTACCCCTAGATAGGTCTAAACTTGAGTTTTGAAAAGATGACTAATGTAAATAACCCAAAACACAGCAAACATCAATCAAAAGGATATGATTGAATAAAAAATTACTGGTTTTGCACAAAGAAGACAATTCAGACAGCACAATCCTAAGACTAGTAGAAAGGGCTATGGCTGACAAATTCTTCTATTCTAGGATAAACATGGTTGCTAAGGAGTCCTCGATAGACACCCAGTACATGAGACCCAAACCATGAACACCAACCCATTACAAGCATGAGTCAAGAACCTTAGCAAGATACTAGAGGTTCAGACCAACTCTTCGCGTCATCTCGACGCTTCACCAATTACAATGTGGTTGGATTAAGGTACAACTTTCTCTCTCCCTCCTTTGTATACCCCACTGGTATGCATGGTTGGAATCGTCCCTTGGGGTGATGAAATCCCAAAGCAGGTCCTGCTAAGAAAAGAAAAAAAAAGAGGGTGACTTAAAGGACTTGGTAAGCTATGATTTCTCATCACCCAGGATCGCCAAATGACACAAGGGGATTGGATACATCAAATAGCTTACCAAAAAGCACGACAAACAAGATTAATTGACACCTCTAGTTAAATTATG
Organism: Sequoia sempervirens; assembly: GCA_007258455.2. Taxonomy (NCBI): domain Eukaryota; kingdom Viridiplantae; phylum Streptophyta; class Pinopsida; order Cupressales; family Cupressaceae; genus Sequoia; species Sequoia sempervirens. The sequence goes on along the minus strand of VDFB02086081.1, from coordinate 172,410,783 downwards.
TGCCTAAGTTATGCAAAACAACAAGTAGCAATTGATAAATGACTAACCCTGCAAGGAAAATTGTTAGTGAATCTTGTCCTTGTTCCTCACCAAATTTTGGTTAGATGGTTGCACAAACTCAAACAAGACACGTTAGGGGGTTAGAAACACTTAAAAACATCCAAAAAAAGTGCTAAAAACTAAAATTTCACCTTCTGAAAAAAGTTGTCCAGGTCAGGTCCGCCTATCTAGAGGGAAAGCCTACCTTTATGGAGGTTAGGTATGCCTATTTGTCAGGTCAAGTCCACATTTCTGGAGGTTAGGTCCGCCCCTCTATGAAAAATATACAAAAAATTAGTTTCTGGAGTTTGTGGAGGGCAGGTCTGCCCCTGGGCAAGGTCAGGTCTACCCCTGGAGGTTAGGTCTGCCTATCTGTTAGGTCAGGTCTACCCCTCGAGGTCGATTCTTCCCCTGGATGGTCGGGTCCACCCCTTTGCAGGTCAGGTCCACCCCTCTGCAACCTGCACTTGCAAAAAGTGAAAAAATAGCAAACATGAAAGATACATATCCAATTGTGGGTCCCACCAGGCGTTCCAAAAATGTGAACGGGTGAAAATATACGTTAGAAAATGAGCAGCAAACAAAAGAGTGCAAACAACAAATATAAACACCCTACACCTCAATATGAGCCTAGTTGGACTTAAAAACAAAATAAAGATAACAAATGGAGCTAATTCACCTTGTCTTGAATCGATCCTTTGGTTGGCCCTTCGGTCTTTGATGTTGTATGCTCCTTTGATGGTGGATAATGAGGATGCAAGATGGTTGAAGTTGGATAACAATGAAAGCAAATGCTATGGTGAATGCAAGAAAATGAGAAAGTTGACTAAGTGTGGCTCAAGTGAAAAATCTGCAAGAGTTTGGCTAGCACAATGATCTCCTAAAATGAGAGAAAAGAGGGGGTATTTATAGAGAATTTTGAATTCTCTAGAGAAATGGATGGTTGAGATTAAACCAACAAGGCCAAGATGAGATGTAGGGCTATGGTGAGTTGAGAACTCACAAGCCCTCACATCTTGACATGTGGCATGTGAAGTGGCTTGAGAAGATGATGTGTAAATGAGTTGGAAGGAGAGTACATGAAATGGAGGTACTACATAGTACCTTGAGATTTGGACAAGATCTCCTCATAAGGGAGGTCTTTGTCCCCATGTGGGTGAGAGGACATGTGAGGAATTAAAAATTCTTTAAATATCCACATGGGAATGAGAGAAAGAATTTAAAATTCTTTGAAATGCATTGGGGGATTAAATGTGAATTAACATGGGGAAAGGGGTGCCTTCTCCAAAAGGAGAAAGTCTTTAATAAGGTTGACTTATGACACATTCTATAAATGACATGGAGATTAGGTTGACCTACTTAAATGATTAAGGTTGTGCAAGTACCTGATTAGACAAATTAATGACACATTAGAGGCAAGTGGGAAATTATGGAGGATGTGACCCTAGTGATGATTACGGGTGTGCACATCTTAACCATAAATTAATTATGATTAGAAGAGGGTTAGATGGTTAAGAGGGATTAGAGACCAACTTGCAAAAGTTGGAGGATGTGACAATGAGAGAGAAAGTGAGGAATTAAAAATTAATTTAAATTCCAAGAGGTAATATGACTAAATTAAATAAGTTGGTATATTTATTTAATTTAAAGAGGAAAGAGGGGAAAAGTATTTATTAAATTAAATACTTTGGAAACCTTATGCAGGACATGAAATATTAATAAATGAATGATTTAATTAATACCGGTCAAAGAGAATGAAGTAGATGAGTAAAGGGATGAATAAGGAGATGCCTTTGACCATATGGAAGTGGTCAAATTTGGATGTCTACAGTAAAAAATTAAAACTTCACCAAGAACTAAACACTAGGAGGAGCAGCACGAGCACTCCTCGAGCACAACACAAATAAGTGGCAGACTTATCGCCATCAGATCGACAAGTAAAGGGAAAGAATTTATTTTCAGAGCATGGAGAGAAATGAATTTTGATTCCAGAGCCCTTTGTTGTATGCCTACATGGAAGTTTTGTACGTATTTTGTATTGGATTTATTTGACAATGTATGCCTATATGGCATTCTTGTAAGCCTATATGGCTATTTTGTACCTATATTTTATACTTATACTGACATATATTGATGTATGTGTACATGGCTATTTGGTTAATGCAATTTTTTTTTATCGATGGTGTCCATATTTGCATTATAAATTCATGGTTCAATACATATGAGTTACGTGTATTCAAGTGTATACTTTACAACTTACATGTATACTTTGTGACTTACATGTGTTCTAATGTATACTTTGTGACTTACGCATTTTCATGCGTATACATGTATTTGTGCATATACTTTGTATTAAGTTGTGTATACTATGTATTCCTGTGTATACTTCAAGGATTACGTGTTTCTAACTACTTGTGCTTCCCTTATTCACATGTACATGCTTGACTTATTCATGTGTATACTTATTAATTGGTTAGCCCTAGCATTGATCATTGTTGCCTTTTATGGTTTGTCTTGAATAAATTAATTGATTGATGCTAAACAACTTTATCTAAAATCAAAAAACACGTTATCAATTGGTATTCCATGAAATGATTCATAAAAATATTCCAATATATTTAATCCTTTGATTGGAATAACTCGGTTAAGCAAAGGATACATAATCTTCACAACACTTGCAAAACATAATATTCAAAGTAGATGAAGTAGTAAACTTCTTGACACATTATCTATGTTACTAGATTCTTCTATTTTAGCCCTGGTTCTGGTTCTAGTTTGCTCCTAGTGCGGGTCCTTGTTCGGTTTTCTTGTGGGTTCGACCAAAGTCCTTCATTTTTGGGTTTGGTTCACCCAAGCATAACTCAAGAGAACCCGGGCAAAACCGAAACAGAACCCAGGCGAACCAAGACAAAACCTGCATGCCTAGGCATCCAAAAAGTGTTTAGTTCAACATTTTTTATGGACTTTGAATTTGTCCCATGCCCAAGGGAACCCTAAAAGTGACCTCTAAATCACTTGAAACGCCTTAACTACCTCACTCTTATTCATTTGTTTTGCAAACAAGCATTTTCATTCCAAGAGGCTGAGCTTTCATTTTTGCTTGTTAGATTGAAAGCGGATTGTGACAAAAGTTTCTTTTTTCAAAACACCTTACATTTTTTTTCTCACTAACTTGATGTACTCTCTAACATCTCTCTTCTCTCATGTGAAGAGTTAGAACTGCTTGGCCATTCCTTTGCATCATTCAGGAAGTTTGGACCCTTAAGAGATCAATCTGATTAAACATAGCTTGGAGTGATTTCGCGTGTTTGTGTGCAAAAGAGGACCATTCCTAACATAAAAATACCTATTCAGACATTTTGGAACACTCTATTTGGTCACACGAGCTGCAGAATGAAAGTTGCACCACTTTGAACCTTTCAACTACTTGCATTTGACAACTTTTCCCTAAGTGAAAATTTGCTACCATGGGAAAATGCCTCTAAGATAGCAAAAATTGAGAGAGGTTATTGTAGAGGGGCCCAATGTGATCCCATGGGATTAGAAAAGAAGTTTCTAAGTGTCACGGTATCCGAGTAACAACATGTTCAAGTTTGCATCCATTTTGCACTTTGAACCCTTAAGGGATCAATCTGGTTGAACATAGCTTGGAGCGATTATGTGTGTTTGGGTACGAAAGAGGACCATTCCAAGAGTAAAAATCCCTTTTCAGACATGTTGGAATAGTCCATTTGGTCGCATGAGCTGCAGAACGAAAATTGCACCACTTTGGAACTTTCATCTACTTGCATTTGACAAAATTTTCCCCAGGTGAAAATTTGCCACCATTGGAAAATGCCTCTGAGATAGCGAAAACTGAGCGAGGTTATTGTAGAGGAGCCCAACACAATCTCATAAGATTAGATGAAAATTTTTGAAGCATCATGGTATCCGAGTAACAACATGCTGAAGTTTGCAGTCATTTTGCACTTTGAATGTAGCTCAAAGCGATTCCGCGTGTTTGGGTGTGAAAGAGGACCGTTCATAGCGTAAACATACCTATTCAGATGCGTTGGAACAGTCTGTTTGGTCACACGAGTTGCAGAACGAAAGTTGCACCACTTTGCAACTTTGCACTACTTGCATTTGACACTTTTTCCATCAAATGAAAACTCGAAACCACGGGAAAACCACTCTAAGATAACAAAAACCAAGAGAGGTTATTGTAGAGGGGCCTAACATAATCTCATAAAATCAAATGCAAAGTTTCTAAGCATCACGATACCCGAGTAACAACATGTTGAAGTTTGCAACCATTTTGCACTTTGGACCCTTAAGGGATCGATCCGGTTGAACATAGTTCAAAGCGATTCCGCGTCTTTGGGTGGAAAAGAGGACCATTAATAGCATAAACATACCTATTTAGATGTGTTGGAATAGTTTGTTTGGTCACACGAGTTGTAGAACGAAAGTTGCACCACTTTACACTACTTGCATTTGACATTTTTTCCATCAAGTGAAAACTGGACACCACAGGAAAACCACTCTGAAATAACAAAAACTAAGAGAGGTTATTGTAGAGAGGCCCAACATGATCTCATAGGATCATATGATATTTTTTAAGCATCACAGTAACCGAGTAACAAAATGATGAAGTTTGCAGCCATTTTGCACTTCGGACCCTTAAGAGATCGATCTGGTTGAATGTAGCTCGAAGCGATTTCGCATGTTTGGGTGCAAAAAAGGACCATTCCTAGTGTAAAAATACCTATTCAGAGGCATTGGAATAGTCTGTTTGGTCACATGAGTTGCATAAAGAAAATTGCCCCACTTTGCAACTTTCCACTACTTGTATTTGACACCTTTTCCATCAAGTGAAAACTTGACACAACAGGAAAACCACTCTGAGATAACAAAAATCGAGAGAGGTTATTGTAGAGGGGCCCAATGTGATCTCATAGGTTTAGACGAAGATTTCGTAAGTGCCATGGTTTCTGAGTAATACCTCATCAAAGATTGCTACCCTTTTGCACTTTGGGATCTGATGTTTCCTTGAATTGTACGATTCCGTATAGGGTGATTGTGTTATGTTTTCAATGGAATTTTGTGGGCAGCAGACTTAACTCTATTTTATTTTTGGTTTGGTTGGATTTCAAGTGATTTTGTGCATTTTAGAAGCCAATTACTAAGGGTCGGTCTCTATACCCTGTTTTAAGGGTTTTGAGTGCATTAAAATGTCATATTAATCCTTCCACCTATTGTATGCTTCTATAACTCAATGGAAAGGATTAGTTAGGGTTATAAAACATGTGTGTAAAGTTTTGTGTCCAAGGGAGGTGAATAGAGGGTTTTTAGGTGATGCCCTAAATGTCAAATGGTGTATTTTTTAGTGGAAAATGGTGGTTTAGTGCTAGGGTTTGAAGAAATATTTGGCGGAAGTGATATATCTTCAACTTTTAAGATTGTGTATACCTTTTTGAAGGTGTTTCAGGCTTTGGTTGGCTATGGGAAGGTTTGGAGTATGGGCTTTCAATAAACCCTTACCTAACTTGTGAAAGAAGAGGGTTTTGTGGTTTGTTATGTTAGAGGGCTTATTGATACAATTCAAGGTGGAGGAACTCTTTTCAACATGAACTAATCAATTCTCAAACAATGAACCCAATCTTTGATCACCAAAACACTCGGTTTCTCAAAACACACTCAAAAGGCTTCTAGCCTTCAATATTCAACAAATGAATTTATCCTAATGCTAAGGCCATACAAAGGCCAAAAAATCATCACTAGAGACTTACCATATTCCTACTACAAGATTCAAAAAATATCTCCATAAGTTTCTTTGTGCCATCATGGAGAACTAACAAACTAACCTACTAAAAGGCTACTAGAATTAGCCCACTTTTTCAAACAAAGTACCTTATAAACTTCTTGTAATCCCACAATCCCTTGGAAAGTCACTAATTGTGACTCAAAACATCAAATTCACTGATCATTACACCAACACAAGGCTTGTAGGGTGTTGTCCTAGTAAACCCTCCCTTTTCATGCATAAAACTAGGGTTTTACTAGATCTACCATAAACCGGGCTTTCCAAACTTTGAAATGATTTCCAACACACCTATTTACGTCTACATAGAAATTTTACACCATTACCAAGCCAAATCCATCAACATTTCACTAAAACCATTCATAAAACCTCCATTTTCATATGCATTTTGCTCTGCCTAGCCCTAGGGCATCACTCAAAACTGACCAAAAAAACCTCTCGGCCTTCCAAATCCCTTGTACAATTAGATTACACTTTTCATGACCCATTCCAAAAGAAACAATGAAAACATAAAGTGGAATGTGTCAAATCCACATTTTAGAAGACCCTCAATAAGCAAACGGTGTTAAATCAGGGGAGCAACAGAGTACTGAAGAGAACTAACTCAATATTTTGTCTTTGAACCTCCAAAATGATGCAAACTAAAGCTAATTAATACTACCACGCAATACTAAAGGTTTTAGAGCAAGAAGGACCTGTACGGGTCTGTACAAGGGAAATAAAGTTTAGAAAACTCAACAAAATACTGAGAAAACGTTGTTTTTCAGTTTTGAATTTCTTCTATTAGCAAAATTACATTGTGTCTAAGCCTTCAAGAGGCTTTAAATAGATTTTACAAATGATTCTACATCTTTCCAATCATGCCTAACTGTTATTTTTGTAACTAACATGACTTATTACATTATAAATCAATTGGTCTAATATGACCTTATTCAATTGAAAAAACTCAAAACACAAAACTAACTTAAGAATTCCATGAACCAAATTTGCTCAATAACCTTAGTGACCCTGCACCAAATTTCAATATTTAAGTAAATCTCATTACAAGTAAATCTCATTACAATTCCTTAGGTACTCTGTTCTCACAAATCTTTTACAATGTCACTCATACATTCAAGATTTTCTTATAATGTCTACATCATAGGTGCTCATTATAAGGTTAACTTCAAATGAGTAACTTGAGATTCCCTTGCAAAGCTTCACATGTTATTTTATAATGGCTTCAAATCATAATTAAGATTTGTCAAGATCATCAAAATAAGGTTGTTGCATTACTTTTTTGGCTGAGATTCTCTTCAATGGCTCATAAATCAACATTTTTTGCAAGGAGAGAGTAATCAATTTTTAGTAGTTTAGTTACATATACGCAAAGTAAAAGAATAAAAAGAAACAACATCCAAAATGGAAATGAAATGAAAATATATGGAAGGAACTTACAGATAGGCATGGAAGTCTCTCAACTTAGTCACTCTTGGTCATACATCTTCATTGGGAGTTCCAAGATACCTATTTCACACAACACCTCTCATGAATAGAATATCTTGAAATTCAAGATGCTCTTATAATGTCTACATCATAGGTGCTCATGATAAGGTTAACTTCAAATGAATAACTTGAAATTCCCTCACCAATATTTGCACACACTTTTGTAATGGCTTAAAATCATAATTGAGATTTGTCAAGATCATCAAAATAATGATGTTGCATTGCTTTTTTGGTTGAGATTCTCTTGGATGGCTCATAAATCTGCATTTTTTGTAAGGGGACACCAATCAATGTTTACCAGGTTACTTACAGATACGCAAAGTAAATGAATATGATAGCATTGGCATCAAAAAAATTAACGTCCATACAAGTATAAATTAATAAGAACCAATGTGCATATACTCACAAATTAATCCAATGAACCATCCAGGTCTACTCTACTCTTTATTGTGTCAAGTATTGCCTCTTGGTTAGACTTGCAGACCTTCCACAAGATCTTATTCAAAGGTCTACCCCCATATTTGGTCAAACGAATATTGGATGTCACGAAAAGGTTCAAGTGATGAAGAATCTTATGATGTGTGTCAAAGTTCTGAAACAACCAATGTTTAACACTCTTCTGTGGGTACCTTCTAAGCCATGTTCCAGTAACAACAACTGATCCTGTAGGGTATTTGATGTTTTTTCCATCTATAGCTAGGGCTTCCAATTTCTTTTTTGCCGTAACACAATGACACAAGTAATAGTCGGTTCCCTCTTCGTTTTCTTCATCTGCAATAATTGCATAAACATGCCCTACATTGATATGTGCAACAAATCGCTTGAAATTAGTCAACATTACAAATACAATACAAAGTAAGATAACTATATGGAATTTCAAAAACTAAGCAAGTAGATATATTACCTGGTTGAACTAGATCTGATACGTGGTCAAAGTTGACCGATGATTCCATCTATGTTAGTTCCAATGTTGTCGGAGGGCGATATGTGTGAAGTAGGCTAACATGAATTTTCAACCATTTGTCAACCCACTCCCCTGACTCACAATCATTTTAGGCTTGCATTGTACATGAAGAAAAAAATCATGCCATCTTACATGTATCGATACTCCATGAACCTGCATTTAAGCTAAGGAAAGAGTGTAGCTCACTCGATCACGTTAGTGTAAAAAAATATTCATATGGTGCAATGTTAGTATCATCCATCAACCAAAAAATCTATGAACTGAAGATGTACCTTCATTACTTGGACCCATCAAAGCATTACACCACTTAATTATTGATCTTGCATTTGTCAACTTTGCACTGTCTTTATACTTTAACTCTTCTCGTGCTAATGCTCTTTTCACACATGCTCCTACACCATCATGCTCCCCCTTTCCATGCTCGACCTCACAAAACTTCCACATATGCTAAACACATGTAGTGAGATGTGTCTTGCACAACCAGTAGAATATGTGTGTGTTCTTGAACTATGTTGCATAGTTATCCAACCATATTATATGCCAACCGTATGTTATGCCCCTCTGAGCCAAATCACTATAGAACATTTGGAAGCAACCTTGCATGAAATCTGGAGAATGTGTGTGATCATCACCAATATAAAAGTGATACTCCCTCAATACCTTCCTTTGGTCCTCTGTACTATCAGCTGCATGAATGAATGCTATGTGCACAAATATCAAAACCTATGTGGAGTTGTAATATTGTGACTACACCTCACGTTGTGGTTGTAGAGTGTAATTATCTACAAATTCAACCACTGATACTATGCTACCAACTGGAAAGGTGTCCTTGCATAGCTTGAATTGTGTGTCCAACCATCGGGCTCTATGGGTATGCCTTGCATACTCATACACTATATTGTCACGAAACATGGACATAAACTAATACACTGGAATCTATTGAATAATCAAATCACACCTTTTTGCTTGAGACCCATCTTTTGTAACATATGCCACTGTTTTACACTTCCTAAACTCTACTAGTTTTTGTCCCTCCTCATATGTGCTTTCCATATGTTGACATACTGGCATTCGTTGCAAGCCACCGCAATGCTCACATGAACCATCCAAGCATGTTGTCCTATAGAATATTTGGCCATCCTCTATTTCACATAAATTTTTTGATAAGAAATATCTTGAATATTTTGGTGGGGCTTCTATGCCACAATCCTACAAAACATCGTTGGTATGAAAATCTAAACATATAGAATGATAAACATCATAATGGTTAGCGAATTCAATATGTAGTCTACGACAACAAGTAGTGCGTGTGTGATTTATCTTGACATAAAAAGGTTTAAGCATTTCAAAAAATCTTTGAGAAATACTAATTTGAGGATAATCATTTTGAAATCTATGAAAAAATGGGTTTGAGTCGTATCCAAAAAATGCTTTAGATGTGGCTCACGGTTTTGACTATTGATTCTCCTTCTTATGACATCCCTTTGATTCGGAGATGGCCTTGTATTATTCTTCCAATACTCTTCAATTAGTGTTCTCAATGCTTCAACAACTTTTTTATCTTTTTGTGGAAGTCTCCCTGAGAATGCTCATAATTCATTTGAATTGGCACCCTCAATTCTTTGTCGCCTTTGAATGGATTTTGATAAATTTTTTCTACTAATTCTCATTTGTTCACTTGTCTTTTTAATGAGACGAGCTCTCTTTGTTTGATAGCTTACCAAAGTCGATGCAGTGACACGTCGGGTGACATTACTATCCTTTGAGCGTGAGGTCTTACCCACACTCTCATAAGCATCCATTAGATTCTTCACAATAGTGTTTTCACTTGATGCATTTGATGTTCTCAAACCAAGAGTCTTCATGATGTTTCTATACTTTAAACCCCACATCATTTCAACAAATAGTTGACATCTTGTAGTCTCATTTAGCCTTTCAAAGAATATTTTCCAAATCTTATCAGCATATCTTCTACAAGTGTGTTCTAGAATCTTACCTTCTATGTGTTGCAAAATCTCCTCATCAATATTAATCAAATACTTTCTCTTTCTAGACAAAATTCTAGGTGGTGTTCTCCTAGGTACATACATCTCAACATTAGCAATTTCATCAATATTTAATTGAGGTGGGCTAGATTGCATACCTTCGATCGTGGGTGGAGTAGAAGACATACCTTGATGTTCACGTGGGGATGATGGCATACCTTCTTTGTCAAATTTAAGTGATGATGTACTCTCAACTTGAGATGCAGTGGATGGTGTCCAACCATATTCACTTGCGGTAGATGGTGTCCCTCCATATCCGCTTGTGCTTAATGGTGTCCCTTCGTATTCACTTGTGGTAGAGGGCGTGTCTCCAACTATGGTATCTGAATTTTTCCTAGCATGACGCTTTCGCATTCGTGCCCTTTGTGTTGCCAATTTCTATTCTTTTTTTTACAGTTGAGGTTCCTCTTCAATTGGCTTGTTTTTCGTCAATTGTTTCCAATTTCTTCTTTTCACGATATTCCCTCAACCACTCTTTCTCCTTTTCTTTGAAGGTTTTGAGTTGTTCGTCTATTAGTTTTTTCCTTGTTTGTTTCTTCGAAATGATGAATAATTTTACCTGTAGCATGGTAATGAGAAGAATATTATTTCCTAAAAAATGTATCCATTAAAATAAATGAAATATATGTCATTCAAGGCTTCATAAAAAATAATTACAATCATCCTGTAGGAGGTTAGAGAGTTAAAAATTGTAAACTTTTGAAAAATATGAAAAGTTATCATTTCAAAAAGTGTTTGTGGTTGTCATTTCAAAAAGTGTTTTTTTTAAGGGTTTGTAGTTGTCCACAATGAAAAAAACCTATCCCACCCTTTGTAATTTTTGTAACTAGGTGGGATAGGTCTAAAATGTTAGGGATAGATGTTTGAATGAGTCCTGAGAGTAGGGGAAGTTGTTTGAGTGTTTGGGCATGATGCCCTGGTGGTGAAAATATGCATTTTTGAGTGAAATGGTGAGGTTCGAGAGGGGAAATGTATATAAACTTTAGGGGAAGTAGCATTTTGTTCTTTTGAGTTTGTACAAACTAAAATCAAGAAGTTAGAAGCCTTGGTCAAGTGCAACATTTCCCCATTTTGCCAACTTATCCTTGAATAAAGAGTTTTAGAATAGTGGAGAGAAGGGTTAGAATCCCTTATAGGTAGACTAATCAAGGAAACATTTAAAATATATGACAAAATAGGTGATGAGGTAGCTTTACTGATAATGTAATTTAGAAATAGAGATTAAAAACAAAATATTTTAAATTGGTGAGCTATCAATGTGGGAGGAGTTGGTGCAAGAGCACCATTTAAAGTTGTTAATCCATTTCAGGTTATAAGGTCTAGATTATAGTTTTGGAGGAATTTTGTCTTAATAAGGTCTATAATACCATGTGGTGATGTAATTGGTCATTTTTTATAGTATTTAGGGGTCTAGGTAGTAGAATTTTCAAAATGTGCAAAAAGTGCTAAGTTGCCAAATTAACAAATAGTGAAGGGTTGTAAAAGTGTATTAAAGAGGGAGACCAACGGTCACCTCTTTCAAATTTTAGTTTTTGAAGTTGAAGTGGTTTTTTTTAGGAGGGAAAAATTATAAAATTCCATGAGAAACTTGAATGGAGGATGATCCTTGGATTGGAAAGAAGAATTTGAACAATAAAACTCGGAATTTCTCCATTTTCTATATATTTTCCAGTATAGCAGTAGTTGGTACAAGTCATACAACATTATTTTGATTCATTTTATTTTGGAATATCATAGTATATTGTGTCTTCTCTCATTTCAATCCATTTTTATTTTTTTCCATTAAGTTTTGTGTGATTTATCTTTAGATTTCTCTAATCGGCTGAAATAGGGTTTCTTGTAAGTTTGTAAACCTCAAACATGTATTAACTCCATCCCACCTACTGTAAGGATTTTAACTTGGTGGGATGGATTGGAAACAATAGGTTTTTGGTGGATGAATGTTGAAATATATCAGGGGAGGTATAGAAGTGGATTGGGTGTGAAACCCTATGAGGAAATGTTGAGTTTTCCTTAAGAAAAATGAGGTTTTGGTGAGTGAAATTGAGTTTCTAAGTTGGGAAGCATTATTTTATGTTAGATTGAGCATGAGCAAGGTATTTTAGGGTTTTGTAAATATTTTTCAATTTTTGGAGTGTTTGGTAAGTGCTACTTTCAATAAAACCTAGGGTTTATAAGCCTAAGGAGAGGGTTTTATGGTTTGGGTGGTAAATGATTGAATCTCTGTAATCTAATGCTGGAATTTAAAGTTTTGATAGATATAAAGTGCTTCCCCAAGGTTTTAGGATATTTGGACAAGTTTTGAAGGTGGTCCCTTTGTAAAAGTGGGCTAATTTGGGCCCTTAAAAGCATAGAAAACCTGATTTGTGCAATTTGGTACAAAACAAGCATTGGTGATTGTTGGATATGTTGAAAGGCTTTGTAATGGGTCCCTAATTTGTGTTGTGTTGTGAGTTGAAAGGTTGTGTGAGTGGAATTATACTTGATTGAGTGACTTTGATATGCTATAAGGAACAGTGTGAATTTTCTAAATGAAGATGTCTTGATGAAATTATAAATTGGAAATTGTGTTTTCCGATTGGAGTTGTGTGTTTGTGTGTTGCAGGCCTCCCCCTACTACATCAGGAGTATATTTTATTTAGAGACATGTATGGAAAATTTGGTAGCATAGACAAGGAAATCGGTTGGTTTGTATAACTATTTGACAAAATACCTCACTGAAAGCTTTGGAAGCATACACAAAGTAAGTCAATTGTTAAATAACAAAATGCCTCAAAGAGATGTGGTTTAAAAATGTAATTGGAAAGCGTATAGAATTGTGTAATTTAAATGTCCATTGACAACCTAAGGTTGTAACATGACAAACAAACAATGATCAACATGGAATATGCAAAACAACAAAAATGAAAGCAAGCCATAATAGAATCATAATAGAATGAAAGAAAATGTGTAAAGACTTCACATACCTAAAAAAACAAAGATTCAAATGGAGTATTTCTACCCAATTATGTAGCCTTTGCTTCTTCTTTCCTCAAACTCCTCAATAATTTGACTTTTTTAAAAGCATGTTCCCCTCCAAACTTCAATTGTATATCAGTTATCACTAGAATTCAAACTTGAATTGATATTATATTCCTTTCAACGTGAAAATTTTGCTATTTCATGCAAAGGTGGTGGAAAGATCATGAAAAAGGTGGTGGAATCTAAAAATCATGCATGCACACTTCACAACATCATCAAAAAGCTACTTTTTGTCGAAGCACATGCAAAACCAAGAGAATATGCAGAATGTGGGCCGACATCATGGGTATATTGAGTTTTTTACCATTTTTATAGCAAGAAAAAATGCACTCATGTTATAATGCAAGCACATTATTTCTTCCTAAAACAACCATATCTCTACTTTTTCAAAACGTGCTTGCGCTATGAGAAAGTTGATTTTTTTTATAGATTTTTTTTCTCTTTGTCTATACCCTCTAACCTAATTATATTTCACTCCCCTCTACCCTTATACCCTAATTATATCTCTCTACCCTCTACCCTTAATGCTTATACCCTCAAACCTAAACCCTAATTGTATCTCTCTCCCCTCTACCCTTTACCCGTAACCCTTATACCCTCTATCTCAAGAACTCTCTCTTTCTCCCTAAACCCACTCTATCTCCCTCTCTCCCATTCTCCCTCTCCCTCTCCCTCTCCCTCTCCCTTCCACTCTCCCTA
>VDFB02086081.1:172361697-172396309 GCA_007258455.2 Sequoia sempervirens | reverse complement strand
TTTTCTTTTACCCAAAATTGATGAAATGAAAAGGGTTTTTAAAGGAGATTCTCAAGTTTCCACCAATATAAATTATACTTTACTTTAGATTTAATAAATAATTATTATTCATTTTCTATTTGAATTACGACTAAAGTCTTGATTGATAGGTTGATTGAAAAACATCTATAGTTTTCAAACGGTATCACATTTTTTGAATTTGAAACATGTGTCACATTTTATGCTTCACATACTATAGGATTAAAATAAAATGAATTCCATAAAGTTTTGACCAAGTTAAGGTGGTCAGACATACGAGTTTTTTATATTTTTTAAAAGTTGTAATAAAAAATTCATAATTAATTATTTACTTGGAAAAGGATTTACAAAAGACATATGCATTATATCAAGACATGGAGTCCTCTGCTTATATCTAAAATCTTATAAAAACATATTATCGTTTTATTGTGGTTGGAATTGGTTAGACCAGGACACCTACTTATTTTTCATGGAGATTTAAGTGCTATTGCGTTGAAATTTCAAATTTTCACCAAATCAGATTTTTTTAAAACCTAGTAGTTTAGAAACTACATTCAATTTGCTATATATTGTATTCTTACATATTTTTGAAATAATATAGATAACTTATTCAAATTTTTACGTCAAGTTTCCTAACTCTGATTTTTCTAAATTTTTTGCCACTTAAGGGCCTATTTTTTCCATGATGATCATGTACATACCTTAGAGTGTCATTTAACATAAAGGAAGACATAACACGAATGTGTTATAACGCACTTGTGTTATGTCTTACTTGACATGTTTTCCCGAGAAGCAAAAAACCATGTCAAAACTAAGATATAACATGAGTGCGTTATAACATGCTCGTGCTATATTTTACTTTGGGAATCCCCTAGCCTTAGGATTGGTATTTTCCTTGGAATACCAACCCAAAGGCTTGGAGGGCATTCCCAATGACCAAAAATGTGTTTTTGCAAATTCTACAATTTTTCACATAATTGAGTTCATGCTCACCGTCAGGATTACATCTAGTTCAATATCGACAAAATTGAACACAAGGGTAATGAGGTTCTCTCTTAGCTATCCAACGATGTAATTTTTTTCACTTTCTAACAATGTTAAGTCTTTCATCCATAATTTATTTTGTTTGTATGTCTTTTTTTTGCCAAAAAACAATGTTTGGTGTTTTTTTCATTATAAATAAACCATTCATGAAAATTTCAAATAAATTACATTTTTAGAAACTAGACTCCATTCTACAATTTTTTTTTTTTAAATCAATTACTTTCCAAAATTTGTAGGGGGAGTATGGCCAAAATTTTGCTTTTCAGGAAGTGCCCACTTAGAAAATTAGTGAAAAATCAAACATCCATTAAAAAATTATCAAAAAAATCATGCATCAATTATATAATGTTAGCTAACTTCTAACCGTAGCGATTCTAAAAATAATACAAAAAATTCACCATGCTAGGGTCGTACAAGAGTTGCTATGTTATGTTTTTCTAACAAAAACAACACTAATTTGTGTACGTCCCTTTTTTGAACCCCTTAATCTCAACCATTTTCAAAATAAATTAGTAGTTTAGAAAGTAGACTTAGAGCACTTCGATCCTTGTTTTTGTTCCATCTCAAAATTTTGAGTGTAACTATCCTCAATTTCACGTCCAAGGTCAATATTTTCTGATTTCAGAAAGAAAAAAAAGTGGCCACTTAAGCCCCCTCTTTGAGAACCATCTTGGTGCACTTACCCAATTAGTTTTCAATATTTTTAGGGAGATCACACTCAATTTTCCATTTTTCAAGATGTGTCCACTTTGACAATTAGTATAAAATTATATATTCATTAAAAATTAAAAAAAATAGGCACAAACTACATGGTGTTAGTTAATTTTTCATTGAAGCAATTTTTGAAACATTAGAAAGTTAACATTTTAGGGGGGCACCCCAGACGCATGTTATTTTAAAAAAATAGGACCACTTTATGTGGCCTCCCATTTTGAACCCCTTAATTTTTACCATTTAAAAAAATAGTACTTTAAAAAGTAGATTTGGAACACTACAACTATTTTTTCATGGCATTTTCAAATTTTGAGTGTAACTATCTTCAATGTCTCATCCAAAGTTTGATTTGTAATTTCAAAAAAGTGGTCACTTAAAACCCCTTTTTGGTCCTCACTCTTTGTGCACTTACCCTTATGTGAAATCTAATGACCTTTGATTTTCATGAAGCTTGCAATAATAGCTCGATTTTTCTTTATTATAGAATCTAAGGGAAGGTGTATATAACCTAGATCATTAGATCCCCATGTTGTAAAAGTGACTAGTTTCATGAAGTTTGTAATAAGCCTTCAAATATTTCAATTAACGGGATTGTAGAAAAATATTTCTTAAGATATTTTTGATTAAAAATTATACATGTTTACATTAGAAGATAAATACAAACTCTACTCATGAAAAATTATGACATAAAATCAATTAGTAGATACAAAAATTAATAGATTGACAAATCATTAAGAACGATGGAATCCTAAACTTCAAGCTTTCCTTATATATAAAAATATTATTGAAAAAATAGATCTATCTAATCATAAAGGACACTACTCTCCCCATGTTATGAAAAATATTTTCTTTTAAGGTTGCCTTGGCTTCTTTTTTCCCAAATTTTCATGTCTTTTCTTGCTACCATATCCTATTTTAAATTCAAAGTAAGTTTTTAAAATAAAACTATGGTAGATTTTAGCTTATATAAATGGCTCTAAATCATGGTAGTTTAGTTGTGAATTTATTAGTTTCGGAGTAATTGAGAAGGATATCATGGATGAACGAATCTGAGTATTTTGATTTTTTAATATAATTACTCTTCTGGATTTTTGATGAAAAAACTCAAACACAATCAAAAATCCAGAAATTACAAAATCTTCAGCATTATGGATTGTGGAAATCTCATAGCATTAATAATTACTCTTATTTTATATTTTAGGAATGTATTTAAATTAAATAATTGTTATTTATATTTACATAATATGAGACTTCTTGATATCATTATAAAAAATTTATCAATATAATGTAATTTTATAAAATTACATATATCCACATTTATTAAAAAAATTAACTTATATATTTATTATTTAATATAATTTATTACGTATTATATAAATATAGGTATATGATTAAATATTTATTTATATAGATATATTTATTAATTTATTTATTTAATAAGAGGGTCAACATTTTAGACTAGAATTATGAATCAATGAGGTCAAAAATGGGATCCCAAAGGAATTTCCTTGATGGCAATAATAAAAACACAACTACTTAACCATCACACCATGACACTATTGACTAGATATACTTATTAATTAATATACATAGACTGATTTAATTTATTTAATTTATATTGTATATTTTTTAACTTATTTTTACATATTTAAAATTATGTAATAAATATGATTTTAATCCTAATTTAATAGAAAAGAAATAACATTAAAAAACATATATTTACTTATTATTTGAGAAAAATACTAGGGGAGAGGGCCCAATAGTGGTGCGGGTACCAATAGTTGTCATAGTACATGTACATTCAAAGTCCAATATTTTAACAATATGGAACTAGTAATTGTTAGGGTGCAGTCCCATGGAGGGGTGCTTCCTTAAAAGTCTCAGCGGGTGTTGCTTAGCTTTTTTAGGAATATTTTAGAGTACATGGTCCCATGGATTTAGTTGCAATTTTGCTTAAAAAATTAACCTCCTAAATATAAGGAAGCTGGTGATCCCATGAATTTAGTGGTGCACTGCTGCTTAAAACTTTAAGCTCCGAAATTTGAGGAAGCTAGTGGTCCCATGGATTTAATGTTGCAATTATGCTTAAAGATTTAAGCTCAGAATTTTTTATTTAATTTTTTTTTTGAACTAATGAGCATAGCCATCATTCATTATTGAAAAAAAATAAAAAAATTCCTTACAACATTGTGTCTGCAATTCTACTTAAAGATTTTAGCTCAGAATCTTATTTTTTTTAAAAAAAATTAACTAATGAGCATAGCCATCATTCATTATTCAAAAAATAATCAAAATTTTCCATACAACATTGTGTCTGCAATTATCAAAATAACATAAATTAATATTTAAAAAATACAAAAGTTAACATTGAAAAATAAATACCATATCACCTCTCTCCTAATAACATAGCAGCCTGAATGAATATTTGAATTGAGACCATTCAGCTACCCAAACATACTATGAACAGATACAAAACATCCATGAAAACATAATCAATGAAGCTAATTTGCTTTTCAATAAATGAACAGATACAAAACTCAGAAGTCACTTAAACAAATTGAAATCTTTGATCATTCCCAACACATATAATGAATGGTAATAGCAATATTATTCATGCTCAGAATTGTAGAATACAAATCCCTTATTTCCAGAGTTATAAAGTTTACAAAATAAACTCATAACATATATATGCCAATGTAAATTTCTGAAAATATATGCCAATGCAAATCGCTGAAAATCTTGTTTTCATGTAAAGATGTTTCCATTACTTGCTTATGCTATTTTCTTTCAAGTTTATTATTATTGTTCCTCACAACTTTTAATTGTTGGAATTGACTTCACACAAGAAAAACCTTGGCATTTTGCTGGAGATTAGTTTTGGCATTGTGTTGGAGATTAGTTTTTACTCTTCATACATTCAAGGTCTTAGTTGCTAATGCATTCATAAACTTTTGACAACGTTACCTTGAATTCAATGAATGCAGCTCAGCTAACCAATTTACTGCATCTACATCAAGTATGGGAAAGTGATGAACCATTAAACCATGTAAACGCTACAGGGACTACCAAATATGAGTAGAAAGTGGAAATTCATACACTCATTGCATTGTAGAATGATGCATTCAACCTCCACTTTCTACCAATGATCCAAAATTGGCAAAGGCGGAGCATCTAAACAAAATGCAGACATCCAAGGGGCAAATGTAAAATTGCACTATGAATCTGCTCTCCCAGTAATCAAAGCATGTGGGTCTATAAAATCAACCAGAATCTGCTGTGATTAGAATGGAGCCATGGTTGTTAGTTATGCAAAGTGGTGTTTAGTTAGTAATGTTTCAGCAGATATCAAAATCAACAAATATATATATATATAAGAGATGGTTGGATGTATTCATTTTTAAACCTATAGATAATACATGCTTATTTTATGGAGAAGGCAATTTTAATTTTTACCATTAACATATATCATTTCAATCCATTTCATTGAACACTGAATGCAAAATAATAAGTTGCAAAGCCTCCAGTAATATATAGAAACATGACAACAGCACAATGGTAACATCTAAGCCTTGTGGCAAAACAAATGGGGTATTCAATGTTGAATAGTTTGGGAGACCACTGAGACAAGTCATAGTATACCGAAGAATCTAGATTTTCCAAGATGAATTTAGACATGCTAGAGTATGGTCTACAACACCTTCAATATCTGATTTCCCTTTACACACTAGCTCATCATGAACATGGTGGAGAAAAACATCCATCTCAGGCAACGAGATCTGCAAATCTTCCTTCAATTATGATTATGGGCTTAAAGAAAAGTGGATCTCTTTAGCCTCTTTATAACCATATGCTTCAAACAAATGCTATAGCAAAAGTACAAAAGAATCAAATGGAACATTATTTATAGCATTTAACTACATTATTTTTTTTTATCTTTTTCACAAATGGAACATTATTTATAGCATAACATCAATTCAGATCTGCATATTTGTGAATTAATTTCAAAATATCAAAAGCATACAAACATGCGGTTTTAGATCAACAACAAATCACACCTACAATGCCTCCATATCCAATACTTATCCATTAATTTGCAACAAAAAATTTACCAAAAACACATTCTCTTGAATTAAGATTATTTATTTTATTAAACATATGGAGATATACTGCACTAAATGACCAAAGTCTAACAATCCTCCAAGAAAAGCACATTCAATAAAATGAAATGAATAGGAGTGCAGTATACTCCCAAAGAAAAGCTCAACATATCCCATCTTAACAAATAGAAATCTCCCACATAGAAATATCAGCATTCATATAAGGAGGAGCAATGCCTCTATATCCAATACTTATCCATTAATTTGCAACAAAAACTTTACCAAAAATACATGCTCTTGAATTTAGATTATTTATTTTAATAAACATATGGAGATATACTGCACTAAATGACCAAAGTCTAACAATCCTCCAAGAAAAGCACATTCAATAAATTGAAATGAATAGGAGTGTAGTATACTCCCAAAGCAAAGCTCAACATATCCCATCTTAACAAATAGAAATCTCCCACATAGAAATATCAGCATTCATATAAGGAGGAAAAAATAACAAAAAAAATATAAATAATTACAAAAGTAATTCAAAATTGAAAACATGTCTTGAGATCTATTACATCCATACAAAATCAATTAAACTTTTGGTTTTTATGCCTCTACATGTCTATATTATTCATATCAACATTTACAAAATTCATTAATGTTTCTTGAGCTACTGTTGCAACTGGATCAGCTAATTCATTGCTTGCCATATTTGTTCCATTCTGAGCAAAATCATCTTCATATGTATCATCTTCATCCTGCACAATGTCTAATGTCATATTATGCAATATACAACAACAAACAATGACTTTTGGAACCATTTTCGAATTTGGATGCCACATTTTTTAGTGTAAAATTTGCCACATCCTCTTTAGCCTTCCAAAGGCACGCTCTACCACAATGCGTGTTGATGACAACTTAAAATTGAATTTTGTTTGGTTTGTTGTTAGACCTCCACTAAATGGTGTAATTAACCATGGCAACAATGGATATCCGCCATCACCAATAATATACTCTCTCATATTTACTGACCCAATTGACACTGGATGACCATTTAATCTTTGTCGACCTTCACATAGTTTATAAAAGCATGAATTTCGTAGAAGTCTAGAATCATTTACAGAACCAGGCCATCCTGTAAAAACATCCATGAAATACATATTACTGTCAACAATTGCTTGTAATGACATACTATAGTTATGATCACGATCATACCAATCAGAGGAACACTCATTGGGTGGAAGATGAAATTGGATGTGAGTTACATCTATAGCTCCACAACAATTTGGAAATCCTTGTTTTAGATGAAAGCCTTCTTTTACATGCTCAAGTGTCATTTGGTTACTAGGCCATCGGATATTGTCTTGAAATCGACTATAAAAGACATTGATGAGCTTATTTACAACTCTTACCACAGTTGACTTTCCACAACCAAATAGCTCACTAATGTTAACCATTGTCATTCCAGATGACAATTGTAAAACTGCAATAGCAACCTGTTTCTCAACTGGGAGGACCCTACTCTGTAAAACTGTAGCAAATGAATATGGTATTTCACCTTGCTTTAGGTCATCATTCAAGTTTTCACAAAGATTCTGAAATAATGCATACGACAACCTAAAAATGCTGCAGAAACGTTCATCATCACATCTAACTTGAAAAATGTAGTGGTTCCACCAATGTAAAGAGCGTGGTTTGATATACCACTCACCCTGAATTCTTCCTTCCCATTCAGAAACAGGGTATGTGCAGGATCATCGTGCAAAAAATAGGCCCTTAAGTGGCAAAAAATTCAAAAAAATCAGTGTTAGGCAACTTGACGTAAATATTTGAATAAGTTATCTATATTATTTCAAAAATATGTAAGAATAGAATTTGTAGAAAATTGAATGTAGTTTCTAAAATACTAGGTTTATTTAAAAATAAATAAAATCTATTTGGTGAAAACTTGAAATTTCAATGCGATGGTACTTAAATTTTTAGGGAAAAATAAGAAGTAGGTGTCATGTCTGACCACCCTAACCATAATAAAATGATAATATTTTTGTAATATTTTATAGATAAGTAGAGGACTCATGTTCGGATGTGATGCATATTTTTTTGTAATTTTTTTCCAAGTAAATAATTAATTATGAATTTTTTATTACAACTTTTAGAAAATATAAAAAACTTCGTGCATCGACCACCTTAACTTGGTCAAAACTTCATGAAATTTAATTTTTGTTTTTAATCCTATAGCATGTGAAGCATAGAATGTGACGCATGTTTAGGATTCAAAAATATGATCTGCGTTGAAAGTTATAGATGTTTTCAATCAACCTATCGATTAAGACTTTAGTCGTAATTCTAATAGAAAATGAATAATAATTATTTATTAAATTCAAATTAAATCATAATTTATATTTTTGGAAAGCTGAGAATCTCCTCTAAAAACCCTTTTCGTTTCATTAATTTTGGGTGAAAAAAAGTCGTTAGCCACATACCCCCATAATATTGCCACTTTTTGGCGCACCATGATCCTGCACATACCCAACAGATAAATTAGTTTCCACAATGTCACTTTCCAACTTAGAAGTGATTGCATGAAACACTGTTTCCATATCATCTAAGTCCATGTTTGATGATTGTCTTATTTCAGAGAAATCTATTTTATGCTACTTAATTTTTTTTGTATATTGTTTGAATTTTGATGATCACTCCAAATCTGTATTGCCAATTGAATAACATTTGATGCAATGGCAAGAAAAAATTTCATTTTTTTTGTTGAACTGGAATTCATTGTGCAGTTATGATCTCCACCCTACAAAACTGAAAAAAAAAAAACATTAAATACAATGTTTTAATTGGATAGAATTCATTTTCTTATCAATATTTCTATTATTTTTTACTTTATTGGAAAACTAGAAAAAGATTGCATAAATGCTTGCTTAAATATAATACTATAGATATCTTATGCAAGGCCAAGTTAATGTGGTTGATATTTTAAAGCCATGCAGATTTATAGTGCCTAGAAGCATAAGCATATAAATTTGTGTTTTTCATGATTTATGAGTGTTGCAAGATCATATCTAATAATATGAGTTGGTACCCCTGTGAATCTCAACTTTTTGTACTTCCTTTTGTCTGGTTTGTCATCAAATTGATCATCAATATGTGGTAGTTTGAGTTGATTGTGGTCTTCCCAATAATAAGGTCATCATGTCTTGGTCTTTTCATTTGATGACTTTTGTAGAGGTAGGGTGAAGTGATCATTAACAAGTCTAATAAAACAAATGATGATGTTCAAGGACAGAAAGGAGGTAGAGAATGACAAAAACAATGGAACAAATCTGCAACATAGAACTATGTTTAGGTACTAAGTGAGAAGTGACAATAGTTATTGCCTGCTCTACCCAATCTTCTGCCTCAACATATAGACATACTTTTTGTGTGGCCAAGCTACCTCTTTTCCATGTACCTCATAAAACAGGGCAGAAGCATAAGTGATCTCTACTTGGAAATGTAGAAAGTGGCAAAAGTGTAGTAGGCATGTTCTAGATAGGGCTAATCATTAACTTTTTTTCCAAACAACTGTCAAAAGCTAGCAAATGACTAAGTGACACAAGAGGAAGGAAGGATACAAGAGATTGACTAGCATTCAATGAAACTGTTATCACTGATGCTTTCCCCTAAGCAATAAGAAAGCAACACCTAAATTGACAGAATGGTGTTAAGAAAGTTTCAAATAAGAAAGCAGCACCTAAATTGACAACACAGCATCAAGAAATTTTTCATATATTGTGTCATTATACAGTACACCGAGACCACAATTTTATGGTTTTAAAGAATTGCAACATGTACATTCTAAGACATGGTAGAATTTAAAGAACTTGTCCCATTATTAATGCTCTCTAATTAGAATAAAGCACCAGATTTTGTCTTGATTTTCGTCAGTACATAAAAACATAACAAATATAACCCAAATATGCAGAGCCAAAAGGTAAATTAAGGTAAATCATTTTTTCATCCCATTCCTACATAGATAGTAACCACCAGCTGAAAAGATCATATCAAATTGGCGGAGAAGAAAGAAAATAGGGCTTCTTTCAAAGTCTTCATTCCCATTAACTCCTCTTCTCAAATCATATGATCTTGTCAATCCAAATTCCAAATCTTCATCCATAGAAACTGAATCTAGATAATTTGACTATACAAATTATCTAGAAGTCTGTTGGTTCTATTTCCAATGTATTTGGATATATCAGATTATGTAAATTTGACTCTATGCATCTTAGTAGTGTGGAATAAACACAACTATAAAAAAAATCCCAACGTTAGGGATTATAACAAATATAGATTGACTGTGTGTCTGCATTGTTGGTCAAGTTGTTCTCATGCATAGTGCAAGCAAAACTTAAGTCTCACATAGCAAACACAACCACATACACTCTAGAAGTCTGTTGATTTTATTTCCATTGGATTTGGTTCAATTACATTGAGCAAATTCAACTCTATACATCTTTAACACTGCAAAAAGAAGTATAGAGTCACAATCATGCAAAATGGGTTAAATTAAGCGTCAGTAACTAAAGTAATGATATTATTTCTGCAATTGTTCTTTTGAGAGTATGCATGAATTTTAGTTAACAAACTTTCAACAATCATTGAAAACAGTTGTGCCATCAGTTTTCTAATATGCAAAGGGGAAGAGCATTTGGATTTACACTAGAAAATACAATGTGCAAAAATTGCATACATAGGAAGAAACTAAAACCCCAAACAATGTGATAGAGGACATTACGAAATTACAGTTTGATATTAAAGACTCAAGGATTTTACTGTCCATAATATAACAAGACAATATTTTTAAAAAACTCTGTGATGATTATTTCAAATCAACATTTCATATCACAACACCATATCCATCATCATAAAGAATCTCACATGTGTTTGTATTGCAAACTAGAGCTCCTTATATACATTACTTGAATGAAGTATATGATTCCTTTCATTGGGCCCATCATAGTAAAATAATAAATGCATCCTCAAAATTCATTGTACTGAAATACAATTGAAATACAAATTTTTCTTTGCATATCACTTAAATACAAACATTAAACACAAATTATTTTTGAAAATTACTTTCATACAAACATTAAACAAAATGACAAATCATTTCTCAGCTGAAAATGATTCAGAAATTTTTAACATTGCTTGGCCAATAGAATTTAAGGCTGAAACCATGTTCATTTGCACAACAACCTTTTGCTTCTCCAACTTTATCAGCTTTTCATCATTTGATACCTTTTGCTCCTCCAAATTTATCAGCTTTTCATCATTTGATACTTCCTTTCCATAAGATCATACTCTTTTTTATGGCGTTTCATACAGCCCTCTTCAACAATCTATAATGTGGAAACAACCAATTTGTTGTTTTCCAACATTGTATCTTTCATACCATTGGTTTTCAATATTGATTTTCGCTTCTTACCTGTGTACCCTTTTTCTATTTCATTTTCAGTGTTTAGTGACCCTTGACAAGCTGTATCAAATTCATCAACAGGTACATTTTTAGTTGGAGAGGAGTTTTTGTCACCAAATGTGTAGTTGTTGTCTGAAGTATCAATGCATATGTTACCAGGATCAATTACTCTATCAGTACCAAAACTGGCCTCCATTGCAACCATAAGCTCATTTGGAAAGTATGGTGGAAGTTTTTTTTCAGCTCTCTCTCTACTTGTCATACTCCAGTAGCTATCATGGCCAGAGGGAATATGTGATTCATAATCCCTTATTCTTTTATAATCTGGAAAGATATGTTCCCATCGATCTCGACACTAATTTTTTGTTTTAAAGACACCATGCTGAGAACAATAGTCTTTCACAGTTTTCCACTTTTCAACAGCAGTTGCAGTTTTCTTCATTGCACCACCATTAGATAGTGTGTCTTTTTCAACTTGTTTTGCTTCAATAAGTACTATGGTGTCTGCAATGGTCCATCGTGTCCTTCCTTTTTGTGTAGGAAGAACCAAAGGTGGTTTGTCTCGATTTTTAGTTGTAGAAAAAATATTAGTATATTGTTCATTAGGAGTTGAGGTGACAAAATTTTCATTTTCCCTTTTTGTAGTTGGAGGACAACTAGAGTTGACTGTGTCATTGGTTGTTTGAGTGCTTGGAACAAAGTCAAAGAGCTCATCATCAATGTGGTTTTGTGAGAGCAATGTTGTGAACCTCCTAAAACCACGATTTGAAGGAAGTGGATGATGCAAATTCCTATCCATGGCAATGAACTGCAATAAAACATATATTCAAAAATTAATATGTTTGGTAAAAAGAGTGTATAGCCAGGTTTTTTTTATTCATTGTTAAACAACTGTAGAGAAAAAAGAATGCACTAGGTAATACTGAGTTGACTTCTTTTGAAAAATTGACAATCATAATTAGGAGGAAAACCAAAGAGCTCAACATAAAGAAGAGGCAAGTGCATAAGAAATTTAAGATGTAAAATCAAACATGGAAATCGAACATTATTGTTGGGTCAGCTAACAACAACCAGTGTTCTATGGATGGTGGAAGGGACTCTAAAATAGCAATGGGAGCTTACCAACCATATCATCTAGCTGCATGAGGGCCTGCTACGGGTCAAATCAATGGTTTGAGGATGTCTATCTGGTATGAACATAACACTTATAGCCCAGTAGACTTCAATACAGGCAATAAGACCAGGTATCAACCCATCCAACTAGGTTTCTAATATATGTTTGTGGTAATTTGTAAGTTTCCTTCTATGAAAGAAATTTATTTTGCATTCATTTGTTACAACATTATGTAGCTTTTGGGACATACATAGAACAAATTGTGGAAGAAGATAAATAAAGTCCAAAAGATCAAACAAAGTCTTAAAGAGCTATTGGCCTACTTTGCACCAATAATCCCATGAACTGGTCATAGCAAGAATACAACTTGCCACAAGTAGAGCATATTTCAACAGCTAGTAAGAAGAAATTTGCTTCAGTGAAGCAAAATAGGGTGAAGTAAAAAAGAAATAAAACACCACACACAATTGGATTAGCCTAAAAGATGTGTCATAGATCATTTTGTGCAGTACATCGTTATGCAAAAGGAGAGCGAGCATGAATTCATTTATTTAAAGACAAGTTCCCAAATTTCCCGTTACTCCAAACAATCATCAACTTCTTCTATTTGACATTTGTCCCATTGACATCTATTGTTGACTTCAATGGAAAGACTACCGTTGGCCTCAAATTGATTAACATTTGTATTTAAGTAGAACAAGGGTGGAGGATGACTACAAAAACTTTCTTAATGAAAAAGTAAAGATCAATGAAAACATAATGTGAGTAAAGCTACTGAACTTATGTTGTATTTGGGAAAGTGGCAAAATGCTTTGCCAATTGGTAGAAAAAATGTAGTTGGTTTCCTTGGCAGTGCATTCAAGCAAGTGAATTTCAGATATTGGATGCCTCTATGAGCAAACAATATTTGCTAAGCTTTTTCCGAAAGTAATTATAGCCTAGTTATCATGAATCTCATGCAAGGCTAAATTAGCCCTGAATGAAAGCATTTAATATTAATAGGCTAATTTTTGGATATCATCCACAGGATCATATGTATGGCAAAGATTTTAAAGGCAACTTGTCTCCTCCTACATGTCAATTGTTGCTACAATTCTCTAGCATTCCCTAAGAATTATGTGTTTATTTATCAGATGCAGAAACTAGAGTCAAATGGATTGTCTAAGTGAGTGAATCTGATTTCATATGCTTGCTTGGTGTCTGCTGATGATGTAGAAAAACAACTCTCTAGTTTCTAATTTCATGTTTGTTTCTTTTGCGCAGTGGATGATGAGTACATTATTATTGGGTCAGCTAACATCAACCAGCGTTCTATGGATGGTGGAAGGGACTCTGAAATGGCAATGGGAGCTTACCAACCATATCATCTAGCTACATGAGGGCCTGCCAGGGGTCAAACCCATGGTTTCAGGATGTCTCTCTGGTATGAACATACTAGACTTCTGGACAATTCCTTCAGTACTCCCAAAGTGTAGAATGCATCCAAAAAGTGAACAAAATAGGGGATCGATATTGGGATTTAAATGTCAGTGAAACCCTGGAAAGAGATCTACCCCTGGGTCATTTGTTGACCTATCCAATCGATATATAGATTTCAAATTATTATATATATGGATTATTTTACAGATTTTTAGATTTTATGAAGGTGTCAGATGGTTATATATCCATAAGTTTCAGATTACAAATTCAAACCATTATATATATGAAAAATTTATTACAAACCCCCTCATTCTCTTTAGCAATGGACTGATAATGGAATGCAGATTTAATTTGCTCCAAACGAAATGAACGCCACCTTTTACACCACTTATGAATGATCACAAACATATGACTACAATGCACGCCATTATTCATATTGAATTTCAGAGGCAAACTATATTTTGATTACCAATTTATTAATTATTCATTGATTGGAGGATGTTTTTAGTGACTTGACACCATTTTCAATTGTTTGGGTGATTTAAATGTATTAATTTTGTTTATTTTTGCATAGATAAGTTTTCGGGGAAGAGTGAGATACCCCTCTTTTGGCTGCCTACCCAGGATTAAAACCAAAAAAAATGTTTAACCTTGTATGTATCACGCAAGATAGTGATGTGACAGAGCTCCCTAGTTTTGAAAACTTTCCAGACACAATGGCTCGTGTTTTGGGCACCAAATTAGATTACATGCCTCTGATTTTGACCACAAAAGGAGATAGGATAAGAATTGAGAACCAAACAAAAAATCCATTTTTCCATATAACTAGATATGAACTTCAATTGAATGAAAAGTATGGAGAAAAAATATAAGAATTTCAACAGAGAGAAAATTATTGGAAAAAATTATATAAACTTGAACAGAATGAAAGGCATAGGTGAAAATCAATTGGCAGAGTAAACAAAAATAAAACTTACTTAGTGCCCTTTTGTCTCAAAATGCGAAATTGCTCTGGAGTCCTCTGACTTCTCCGCCTCTGAACAAATAGAATAGTATTTTCCTGTACATAACCAATCTGAACAAATCAACAACAATATTTATAGTGATAGAAAAATGAAACGAATTATCTTAAATTAATGCACCTGTTTGTTTTGCAACTCGTCGATGCTCTTTGCTAGTCTATGTAGGATGTCGATGGTCTGCTTTGCAGTGTCGTTGATGCCTTTCAAACCAAAAAATGTCGGGAAACATGCAGCGAGGATCATTTTCCCTCTTTTTTTATTTCTGGCGGGAATCTTCTGTTGTAAATGTGCAACACGAGGCATACAAAACTGCTAAACAGTAGGGGCAATTTCTAGCCCCACCCCAATTTCACCAGCTGAAAGATTCATTCTTATATTGTAGGGGCTCCTATTTTTATGGAAAAAAATCCAATTCATCCTGTAGCACAATTTTTTTTTTCCCATGGGACCTCCTACTCCATGAAAATAGAAGCCCAAGCCCCCCCATGGGACCATGCAGTTAGTAATTGTAAGAGAGGATCCAATAGTTGAACAAAATATTCCCATTACATTAAAAAAGCAACAAATCATATGATGCCATATTGACACACTAAAAAACATGACTTAATGAACCACTATTGGTCTAACTTATTTTGTGGGTCTATTATGACCCCTCAACAAAAAGCATGTTGATGACACCTTTTTTCTTGGTCTATGCAGGTGAAACGAAATATTTGAATTGTCCACATCCCTGACCACTAAGGGATATAACTTTTTAATGTCAATGTTGCATGTTCATTGATATGTCGACCCATAAAATTAGGGTGCACCACTATTGGGCCCTCTCCCCTATTGTAAATTAATTATTAGTTTGACATGAAATTGTTTCTTCAAGATATATTTAATTATTTCATTGTCATTAATATTTTAGTACATCTTATAAATTGTTTACATCATGCATAATATTACTATTATTTGAAAGAGATTTTTATATTATTTAAATTACATACATTATTTATTAAATAAATCTATATCTTATATATTATGACAATATATATTAGATTTAATAATAAAATATATTATTATATTTTAATTAAATAGTGGATTATCAACATGTATTTTTAATATATAATATGTAAATTACGGTTCACGATATTCATTAAATAAAGATATATTTAATATTTAAAATTAATATACTCATTCCATCGGGGATTCGGGAGGAGTTATAGTTAGATAGTCCTGCCAGGCCCGGCTTAAACATCACACACTAAGCGTTTGACCACTTAGGTGGATGTTGTGGGGCCCTCTTCAACCATCCCCCTTCCGTTCGCTGTTTCCCTTTCCATTAGTCACTCCCCGTGCAGTTACTTACATGGATTTCGGTAATCTGTTTAAATTGTTTCTCCCGCCCACGTGAATGCCGATAAATGTGTTTAAATCGTTTCTCCCGCCCACCTGCACCGTTGAATCCTGCACTGCACTCATACTGAATAGGTTTCCAACTCTATCAGTTTTCATTCGCCAACATACAAGGATTATTCAAACATCACAGTTAGATATGCTCTGGTAGACATGCATGCGAAATGTGGAAGCACGTCAACTGTGTGACAGGATGCCTCAAAGAGATGTGGTCTCATGGAATGCTTTGATTGCAGGATATGCACAAAATGTGTTTGTTGAAACAGATTCAGAAACTTTCAATCAAATGTAACTCGCAATGGAATGTTGGACTTCGCAGTCTTTTCCAGCATCCTCCCTGCCTGTGCCACGATGGGAGCTTCAGAACGGAGCATGGGCATCTATCACAGGATGAAGGAAAGATGTAGTCGTTAACTGCCCTGGTAGACATGTAGCCGTAACTGCCTTGGTAGACATGTATGCAAAATGGGGAAGCATAGACAAGGCACGTGAACTGTTTGACAGAATGCCTCCAAAAAATTTGTTTTCATGGAATGCCCTGATAGCAGGATATTCACAAAATGGATTTGTTGAAGAGGCTTCAGAAACTTTCACGCAAATGCAATTAGCAGGTGTAATGCCAGACTCTACAAACTTTGTCAGCATCCTTACAACCCGTGCCAAAATGGGAGCTTTGGAACAGCGTATGGACATCAAAGGATAGAGGAATTTTGTTAGATGTAGTAGTTGCAACCTCTCTTGTTGATCCGGTGGACATTTTTCAGTGGAAATGGCAGTATCTCATTTTTCTCCAAAATCTGCACCATCAGAAAGAGCTCAGCGTCCTGGTTCCAACGCAACTCGAACGGAGCAAAAAGGAGTCCGTTTGCACGAGTTATGGCCAGTCAAACCTTCGGTCAAACTGGGAACAAAGGGCATCTAGGGAGCGAAAAAATGATTGTTTCAGAAATTGACAAAAGCAGTGTCAAGTCGTAGAGCTCGTCGAGACGATTCCGGCAACGTTCGTTTCGTCGAAATCCGACATCGGAGGCTCAATTTATCAGCGGTCAAAGTTTCAGTTGACTTGGTGGACTTGAAGGTAGTGATGATGTCATCATCCGTACAGCAGACGTCAGCATGATGTACGAAATCCGAAGTGAACCAATCGAAAGTTGACACGTGGCAGTCTGTACGGTCCGTACATGTCGACGTGGCGTGATGATGTGGCAGGTGACGTCAGCAAGGTCAACGAATCGGGCGTTGACACATGTCCTTCGTACACATCGTCAGCATATGCGTGGCACAGGTGGCAGTGACATGTTTTTCTCAGCCAGTCAGATTCTGCCACGTGGCAGTACATTCAACGTCTATGTGGAGGTCGAGTCAGATTGTCCAGCGAGTCATATGGTGACACGTGGACGCAGAGTCAGCAATGACATGGCTCGATCAGCGAATTAGCATTCGACACGTGGCATCGCAGAGGCATCATCTTCAGCTTACAAGTCATCGGGTCCAGCGAGTTACAGGGCGACACGTGTCCTCATTCACCGCGATCTGGGGGTCGATAATTCATTTGGTTGTTTGTTATAAAAGATTTTGGGTTCGTTGGAGTCGAACCTCCAACCAAGTCCGACCGAGATTTCCGGCTCGCCGTTGCACCAGAGTCCGCGAACTATACCATGTATAGTTAGCGGTTTGTTTTGTTATTTATCCGTTTGGGATTCGCGAAAACAAACCAACGGCCGGTGGTTTGAACCCGCAACCACCGGCCCACTAAAAGGTTATGCCACCGTTAGCCCATTCGAAGGTTATGAAGTATGTGTGGCTCGGTTTCATCTTGTTAGATTTCCAAAGACCGAATACCTATAATTTGAAAACAAACTTCCTAATCCAAAAATTAAAACAAACAATAATCTTTTTTTAAGATTAAATCAAAACCACCCTAAACAATGAAAGCCCGAGAAAGGCTTGAAATAAGATTTTATTAAATTTTGAGGGGTGGTTAAGTTATAAGGGGGATTTTTATGTGTAAAAGGCAGATTTTTATGTATTTTGGAGAGATAAGGTGGATTTGGAGAATATTTTCAAATCAATTGGTTGAGGGACAATTTGAGAAAATTATTTGTATAAAAAGGGGTGTGAGGTGAGAGTAGAAATCAAGTTTTTTTTCAGGTGATGAAGTCCTGATGCTGAAGTGACGGAAGAGGAGTCTTGTTGAAGAGTTTTCAAATCATTCTTGCATATCAAAGCATCGTTACGCTGCCGAATTGCTTGAAGAATGGTGGTGCTATTGTAATTGATTTTGGAGTTAATCGGATCGGTCTCTCTATTGGAGTGGACCCGGAGACGTAGTCACTTTCGTGACGAACTCCGTTATCAAGCGTTGTTTGCACTTCTCTTCTTCTCTCTCTTTCTGTCTCTCATTTCCTTCCTTTCTGTTATAATCACCTTGTTATTACTTTCATTTTGTTATTTCCATAAGTTAATTTTGATTTAATTAACTTGAAATAATCATTGTAAAGCATTGTAAAAGTTAAGCATTTAAACTACAATCTAGTCTAGATCCTACACAGATCAAGTTGGTATCAGAGCTTTAGGGTGACTATTATTGCAGTTATTATTTTTTTTTAATGTTAACGAGATCCAGGATTCAGAAAGGCGAAGGCAAGCTCGAAGAATTTGATCCTGAGATCGGCAAGCGTAGAACATTTCCGAAGATGTCAGTTTCTGGAATGGAGGTTCATGAAGAAATTAGTGAGCAGGAGTTTCGAAAAGCATTCCTTGACATGAAGGCAAAGGTGGACATTCTTTTTCAGGAGAGACAAGAACGGAAGGAACGTGAAGAAGGTTCGTCGAAGCAAGAGGATCGCAAAGACATGAAAGGGAAACATCATGAAGATGGTGGCAAGCAACCAGATCATCCCTTTTCTTCTTCTCCTCCCTCTTCTCCTTCTTCTCCTCATTCTATTTCTTCTAATCCTTTCAAGAGTGGGTATAAGCCTAAAATAAAACTGGATGTAAAATTTGATTTGCCTAAATATTGTGGAGAACTTAATGCTGAAAAATTGGATGATTGGATTCAACAAATAGAGGTCTACTGTAGAGTCCAGAACCTAATAGATGATGTTGATAAGATCCAATTAGCTACTCTTCGTTTAGGAGGTACAGCCTTAACCTGGTGGGAGAGTAAGTCTAAAGCAGAAGTTTCACAACATGGTAGAGTCAGTTTAACTTGGGCAGAATTTATTAATGCTCTTAAGAAGCAGTTTTATCCCTTAGGACATATGCAGCAATTAATGATGGATTGGCAAATGTTTAGGCAAGGGAAAGGTCAAACTGTCCAAGAGTACACTCATGAATTTAGGAAGAAGGCTATTGCTTTGAATGTTCCTTTGTATACGCAGGACACTTTGTTGAAGTACATAGGAGGTCTACATTCCTACCTTAGGCATTCTATCCTGGTTTTGAACCCTTGTAACTTAGATGAAGTGTCTGTTCAGGCAACACACTTAGAGTCAAGGGGTAAAGGATCTTTTATTGATAATGATGTAAATAAATCTTCCAAGAATGCAGAGACAGGGAAAGGAAAGAAAGCAGCTACAGTCAAGAAGGATGAGAAACTTTCTTGCACTCATTGTGACAAGGAAGGTCATGATGAAAATCACTGCTGGAAGTTACATCCTGAATTGAAGCCTAAGTGGGCTTAAAGACGTAATCAGAAATAGAAAGGTAAGGATAAATCCATGAATGTTGTTATGGATCTTGGTTCAGATTCAGATGATGAGACTAAGATAACAGCGATGGGTCTAAAAGGTAAAGCTTCTATTTCTGGTGTTTCTGTTGCTAGTTGTGCTTCTTCTTCTACAGTTAATGATTTCTCTGAAGATGCAAAGAGGAATGAGTTGTTTCATTTAAGGGTTATGGCTAAGAACACTAAAATTGATGCACTCATAGATAGTGGTTCACAAGTTAATCTGATTTCAGAAAGTGTTGTAAAGAACTTGGGATTAAAAACTACACCACATAAGAGACCTTATCCACTAGGTTGGATTTGTGAAAATGATAAGTTGCAAGTAACAAAACAATGCACTTTAAGGTTCACAATTACTAGTAAATTTGCGGATGAAGTTCAGTTTGATGTAGTTCCATTGGATATCTGTGGGATAGTGCTTGGTAGCCCTTATCTTTATGACAGAAAAGCAATTTTCTACAGGGAAAAGAATCATTATCATTTGTTTAAAGATGGCATTCAGTATATTGTACATTCTCACAGGATTAAGACTGATCAATCTTTTGCAAACACAGGGCAGTTAAAGAGGGTAATTAATGCAAGTAAAGAGTTAACTCTTATGTCTGTCAGTACAGGTGGTTCTAAACATGAACTTGGAGTAGCTAACCAGGGTCAGATGTTGCAGGATGCACCCGCAGTACAACATGAGAAAATGATGCTTGAAAGCATTGATGGATCCTTGGGTATAAATGTTCCTGTTGTAAAGGATCAAATTGTTGTTGACTTATTTTCTTTCATTTCTGCATTATTGTTTAGCTTGATGCTAGTCAATCTTTGTTGGTTAGTGGCTACGGCAATTGATGTAGATGCTTATGGAAGTGATAAAGTTATGTTTATGTTCAACAATATTGTTGCAGTCTTCATTGTGCTTG
Source organism: Sequoia sempervirens (assembly GCA_007258455.2). Taxonomy (NCBI): domain Eukaryota; kingdom Viridiplantae; phylum Streptophyta; class Pinopsida; order Cupressales; family Cupressaceae; genus Sequoia; species Sequoia sempervirens. The sequence goes on along the minus strand of VDFB02086081.1, from coordinate 172,375,384 downwards.
TGAGCCAGGTATTCAGATGTACAGAGGATACAGGACAAGTGGGGAGGCCAAGTCCTCACATATTGTCAGAGTAAATGCCACTTTTGGAGGTCCAAAAGGTCTTCAGTGGGGAGGCCTGATCCGGTGGACATTTTTCAGTGGAAATGGAAGTGTCTCATTTTTCTCCAAAATCTGCACCATCAGAAAGAGCTCAGCGTCCTGGTTCCAACGCAACTCGAACGGAGCAAAAAGGAGTCCGTTTGCACGAGTTATGGCCAGTCAAACCTTCGGTCAAACTGGGAACAAAGGGCATCCAGGGAGCGAAAAAAATGATTGTTTCAGAAATCGACGGAAGCAGCGTCAAGTCGTAGAGCTCGTCGAGATGATTCCGGCAACGTTCGTTTCGTCGAAATCCGACATCGGAGGCTCAATTTATCGACAGTCAAAGTTTCAGTTGACTTGGTGGACTTGAAGGTAGTGATGACGTCATCATCCGTACAGCGGACGTCGGCATGATGTACGAAATCTGAAGTGAACCAATCAGAAGTTGACACGTGGCATTCCGTACGGTCCGTACATGTCGACGTGGCGTGATGATGTGGCAGGTGACGTCAGCAAGGTCAACGAATCGAGCGTTGACACGTGTCCTTCGTACACATCGTCAGCATATGCGTGGCACAGGTGGCAGTGACGTGTTTTTCTCAGCCAGTCAGATTCTGCCACGTGGCAGTACATTCAACGTCTATGTGGAGGTCGAGTCAGATTGTCCAGCGAGTCATATGGTGACACGTGGACGCAGAGTCAGCAATGACGTGGCTCAATCAGTGAATTAGCATTCGACACGTGGCATCGCAGAGGCATCATCTTCAGCTTACAAGTCATCGGGTCCAGCGAGTTACAGGGCGACACGTGTCCTCATTCACCGCGATCTGGGGGTCGGTAATTCGTTTGGTTGTTTGTTATAAAAGATTTTGGGTTCGTTGGAGTCGAACCTCCAACCAAGTCCGACCGAGATTTCCGGCTCGCCGTTGCACCAGAGTCCGCGAACTATACCATGTATAGTTAGCGGTTCGTTTTGTTATTTATCCGTTTGGGATTCGCGAAAACAAACCAACGGCCGGTGGTTTGAACCCGCAACCACCGGCCCACTAAAAGGTTATGCCACCATTAGCCCATTCGAAGGTTATGAAGTATGTGTGGCTCGGTTTCATCTTGTTAGATTTCCAAAGACCGAATACCTATAATTTGAAAACAAACTTCCTAATCCAAAAATTAAAACAAACAATAATCTTTTTTTAAGATTAAATCAAAACCACCCTAAACAATGAAAGCCCGAGAAAGGCTTGAAATAATATTTTATTAAATTTTGAGGGGTGGTTAAGTTATAAGGGGGATTTTTATGTGTAAAAGGCAGATTTTTATGTATCTTGAAGAGATAAGGTGGATTTGGAGAATATTTTCAAATCAATTGGTTGAGGGCCAATTTGAGAAAATTATTTGTATAAAAAGGGGTGTGAGGTGAGAGTAGAAATCAAGTTTTTTTTCAGGTGATGAAGTCCTGATGCTGAAGTGACGGAAGAGGAGTCTTGTTGAAGAGTTTTCAAATCATTCTTGCATATCAAAGCATCGTTACGCTGCCGAATTGCTTGAAGAATGGTGGTGCTATTGTAATTGATTTTGGAGTTAATCGGATCAGTCTCTCTATTGGAGTGGACCCGGAGACGTAGTCACTTTCGTGACGAACTCCGTTATCAAGCGTTGTTTGCACTTCTCTTCTTCTCTCTCTTTCTGTCTCTCATTTCCTTCCTTTCTATTATAATCACCTTGTTATTACTTTCATTTTATTATTTCCATAAGTTAATTTTGATTTAATTAACTTGAAATAATCATTGTAAAGCATTGTAAAAGTTAAGCATTTAAACTGCAATCTAGTCTAGATCCTACACAGATCACTTGTAGAGATGTATAGGAAGTGTGGAAGTATACGCAAGGTAGGCGAACTGTTTGACAATGTGCCTCAAACAAATTTGGTTTCATTGAATGTCACGATTGTAGGATTTGAACAAAATACATTTATTGACAAAGATTTACAAACTAAATGAAATTAGTTAAACATTATAAATGGAAATGTTCTAATAGACATGTATAGAAAATGTGGAAGCATAGATAAAGGCACGTGAATTGTTTAACAAAATTCTTCAAAGAAATGTGATCACATGGAATGAGTTGTTTGCAGGATATGCATAAAATGGATTTGGTGAAGATGTTTTCAAATTTTTTGAATTATTGAAGTATCTGGGAATATATACTAAATCTTTTTTGTGTTCTATGTGCATGCAGCCATTCAAGTTTATTGGAGGAGGGTTGTACAAATTTCAATCACACAAGTAACCCTTATTGCATTACACCTACAATTGATCATTGTGTGCATGGTTGAGCTTCTTGCTTATGTTGTGTATGTTGAGGACACCCTAAACTTTATCATTAAGATGCCAATTAAACCTATGGTAGTTGTGTGGATGTGTTTTCTTGGTGCTTACAAATCACATACAAATATATGTTTAAGGGTTATTAAGACTTAAAAACAAAAGTAGTCTTTAATATTGCAAAGGAAGCTAGTCTGGAAGGATAGCTTTGATAGAGAAATTCCCATTAAGTGACTCTACGACTTATTATAATTAATTCAAGCAACAACGTCCCATACTTAAATTATTTAAACTTTAGATCATTGAATCTTGCAAAGAGCCACATGATAGTGGTTTCATCTAGGCAATTAGAATTTACCTCAAATATTTTTGCTTATACATCCCTTGATTTATCCATGGGGTTTAATAGTTAGCTCTTAATAAATTTTGACCTATGTAAGCCTACACATTATTGGTACTTTAGGAGTGGCCTTCCTACCAAGAAGGTTTTTGAATAGGGAGTGCATGTAATATAACCTTGTACTTGATAATGCATTGAGACACATTTTATATATTTTTCATGCTTTTCCTTACAAGTCTTTTTCTCAAACCATATTCCTATGATCACTTTCCTAGTTGATGATTCATTGAAGTGCCTTATCTAACGTATTTTAAGTATTGGAAATAATTTGAAAAAAAAAATCAAATTCTTGTTCTTTAATATGGAATTACTCTAGCTATTTTTTGTCATGAAATTTAGTAGAACAATCGTGTGATTCTATTCACTTTTGAAGCTCATTAATGTTACTTAAAATGTACATCTACACTTACTTGGAAAGATAACAGCCATCCTAATAATGTAGGATTATGTAATTCTATTTCCTTATTAATAGCTTGCAAAGCTAGCTAGAAACAAGTTGTGCCTTACATACACATGCTATTTTCCAAAAAAATAAAATGATGAGTCCCTTTATTTATTTTCAAGCTTATTGATCAAATGTTCTTCTAGCTTGAAGTGTTCTAGTTTTCCTTGGTTCTTGATGAGTTGGTTACATTGTAAGATCTAAATTTTTGTGCTAGCTAGAATTTTTTTCCAATACACGAGGTATTAGTTTTGTGGTGTCAAGATTTGATTTAGGTTCTCAAATCCACCTCTTGTTTGTATTTTTTTCCTAGCTATTCTCTAAGTTATTATAGTTAGAATTCTTGAGCTAGTTAGAATTCTTGATTTTAGTGTTTATGGAGACCTTTTTATGCTATGTTACTATTTGTTCATACATTAGAAAAGTTTATGTTACTATTTGTTCATACATTAGAAAAGTTTTTAAGTTTTCACCATGATATTAACCCCTTTAAACTCTCATAAAACAATTAAATAGTCTTATAAATAGCTTGGAAGTTGTTTTGGAGTATTTACAACCTTTGCAAACCCTCCTTGACACCCTTTATTATCTTTCAAAATAACATTTTTTGTCAAGAATTTAAATTTAAAGAATGATAAGAAGGTAGTTTAGAATGAGGGTTTGAACAAGGATCATTAGATATATGGCCTACCTTGAATATACTATTAGATTCCCTTCAGTACATCACTAGTTACATTATATTTTCTCAATACTTTTGTGGCCAAAATTGATAGTTTGGTATGTGTTGCAAACTCTCACCTAGCTATAATTGTCAAATAGGAGACACAACCCTTATAAAAGCTATACAAGGATTTTTTTGGTGTCTAACACCGACTACAAGGTCTAACACATGTGATCTATGATATCAAACTCCCCCTACGGTTGTTGAAAAGAGACAACTAGATTATTAATATGTGTGTTTAGTGTTGGAATGTGGATTTTTTTTTTAAACATCTTGTTTGGCTATATTTTAACCTTAGGGTTAATTAATTGTAGTGGTTTACAACCTCATTATGAATCTCAATGCTAAGGAAGCATCATACTTGTAAAAACCATTTATTTCTACATGCAAATCTTGATAAATATATCCTACTATTTTAGGAAATCAAGATAACATATGTTGTATCTATGCATAACTCTTCAACCATGAACTTGGATAGAATTACAAGGGTTTAGTTTTTATAAAAATCCTAAAAACATATCATTTTAGTATGGTAATTTGTTTTTTGACATGCATGCAATTATAATCATGTAGGATCTAACAAATTTGACTTTCTTTGTGTAGTTGAAATGCTTATTTAAATGTCAACATCATTGCTTAGATCCAAGAAACTCATTCAAGCCAAAAAGAAGCTTATTTCATATTAATCAACATTTCACCATTAGAGTGTAAGTATGGTTGTCAAGAGAAATAAAATTGTTTATCATTTTTACATGAGTGTTCTACATAGTAAAGGTGGTTGTTTTCTTTGGTTGGTCAACATTCAACACTAATAAAAATTAAAAATAACCTTGACAAGTACTTTCACCAAACCCTAGATAGTGACTTAAATCTCTTCCTTACCAACTCTATGATTATAAAGGGAAGTGTAAAAAATCATTCCTCACAAGGGTAATAGTTTACTAATAAAGAATAAATATATGTCACAAAACCAAGTGGAATAGTCAACACCATTTGAGAACAACCATGTTGTTGACAATAAATGATATCTAGGGACTATTACTACAACAATAAGATAGTAAGTTAAAATAATAAATAATGCAACACAATAAAGCTTAGTTACTTAGCCCATAAATATACCATCAAAAATAATTCTTCACCTACAATAACACTATCAAACATATGCACAAGATGTTACATAATGAATAATGGACTATAATCTTGTTTAGGCTATCCTAATAGCATCATGGGGGATATTACACTTATAGAATATTTTTTATGGTATCCATATGGCTATTATTGACACTAGGAATTGTCAAGAGGGAGTTAGAGACAACAAAGAAGAATATAATTAAGTGGATTTTATGATGGAAAGACATAAAATACAACACATGCATTACTTCTATCATTTCTACGCCTCTTATGAACATGAGTTATAACTCTTTAATGGCATCTAGTAGGAGTACCAGTGTTTCCATAAGATAACAATCATACTAGGTTATTATCATAATTAGACCATACACTTATTTAATTTCCTATGTATTATCATTTTGCTATCATAGATAACAACAATATGACAAAAGGATACTCTTAGGAAATTATTAAAGCCATAAAAATTTAGGATTTTTATGGTTATTAAGGATACTATAAATCTTATAGGATGGTCATGTGCCTAGATAGTTTTATTAAATTTATCCTAATAAATAATAATAATAGGTTCTATGCAGGATTTTAGTAGGTACTAAATTATGATCATTTCCACCTTGTTGTAAGGCATCAATTAAAAGTTAGCCATGAAATAAGAGGATTATCTTAGCAATGGTAAGAGTTTCATAAACACTAGTATCAAGATGAAGATTATTTCATTTAAAACTCTACTATTTCACTCTTATAGGATAGTAATAATTAATTGGCTAGTCCTATATAACATAAGAGGCTTTTCATGATAATTTATCGCTTAAAAATTGCACACCATGTCACAAATATAGAGGAGTTGGTCCCAAAATACCTAGTATCACTAAGATAACCTTGTAATTAAGTCAAAATATTTTCATGAATAACATATAAAATTGTCCTTGTTTGATTTTATTGAGTGTGAAGTTGTAAACTAACTATTTTTTTTCAATGATAAGGTCCCCGTCTTAGTAATGAAGGATGTCAAGGCATAGTAATCTTTATGATTATTATGTACCTTAGAGCATAGACTTGTAGCTCATTTTCCCATTTATTGCTATGGAACTACCTTGAAGAATATTACAAGAAATGAAGGAATTTGCGTTAGAAAATATTTTAGTACTCCTATGGATCATCTTATCCCAATAAGGAAGTCCCTAGGTCACATGATATAATTGAAATCTATGAGGAAATCATGATAAAAATTTGAAGACTTATAAATGAAGACAATCACATGAGTGATGAAAATCATGGTATTAGAAGGACAATTGAAGGTATTCATCCAACAAGTCTTAATGCCTTAGCCTTATGTAAAATACACAATGCATTATCTCAAGTCTATTATATAGTTGTAATCATAATATACATAGTTAATCATGTGGTCACACCAATCATGGATGTCCTTGATCTTAGAAACATTATTATTGTATGATGTGTTATGTGGGTCTTCTCAAGTCAAAAGCATCATGGTAACCAATAACATTCAAGAAATATATAAATTTGTTACACCTCATTGTGTATCAACCAATTATTATTACTTTTTATGAATAAATATGCTTTTAATGCATGACTATGTTTCACAAAATTCCATTGAATGAATGAGATGAATGAATATGTATTATGAAGTGATCGGTTTTTAGATGATTTATGATGCAAATGATAAATGATGAATATGATTTTCATGTTATCAGTTAACTTTGTTTATGATGCAAAGCCCATGCACAACAAGCTTTGACTGAGTACTTTTATAACATGTTGGTTGAGAAATCCCACAACTCTTGAGATGCAGCATTATGAAAAGGGATAAATTTGTTGAATGATGCACAATAGATCAGAGGGAAGGAAAGGTGTAAAATTTATTAGCTATCTTTCAAATTTGAGACTCTCTCCTTTTTTGTATAAATAGGGGTCAATGGGATCTTGTTTTGGTTGTTCATGATAGATGTTATCATAGTTGTTCATTGTGTTCAATTGCTATTCATTTGTGATCGTCGTTGCTATCTGTTGTTCTTTTTGATGAGTTAATTCTGTGAGTATTGTGAGATTGACAATAATTATTTGTGAGTTAGAGGAGCAATATTATTGAGAGTAAGAGCATATTGATTGGATAGATTGGGATAGGTTTCAGAGTTGAAGAAGACAACAAGTTGAATTTTGGCATTGATCTAGAGTTACAAATTCTTCGTGGGAGCTTTATATTTCTAGGCATGCCTAGTTATTTTATCCCTTACTCTTTTGTATGTTGAACCTATGTTTTTTGTTGATTAATTGTAAGTGCTTGTGCAAGTTATTGATTATTTATCATATATGTTGAATCAAACTTGTGTAGATAGCTAAATTGGATATAAGTTGTTTTGTGTATCTTATTATTATGATACATATATATAGCTATTATGATTATCATGATTGTATGATGTAATTATGAAAAAATATCTACAAGGTATATATATGATACCTAGTTTATTGTATGCTACTTATATGCTTGCATGAATTATGATGATAGTAATGCAAAGGGAATAATATCATGTTAGATGTATTATGTCATCATTGATAGGATAAGATGACGTGTAAACCATGTTGGTAGTTTATCCTTGAGTGGTTATTCATATTTCCTTGGAAGTAGGAAGTCAGGTTATTCCTTGGGTTAGGATAAACCAAAGGTTAGGATTAACCTATTTGGTCAATTAGATCAACTAAGTGTGACATCACTTTTTGGGATGGAATCTTGTTATTTTTATTGAGGTCAAACCAAGTCAAGAGCTAATTATGGTCAATAGAGCTTTCAAGTCGAACAAGGGGGTGTGTGGACATATGAAATCACTCAAAGTAAGTACTAAGCGCTTATATTTATTATTGGTTATATATGATAAATCTATGGACAAATTAAGTGTAGTTACCATGCTGTACACTTTGTTGGTTCACTCCGAACTAGGATTGCATAGCTAGTGGGGAGTGTCATGCATGTTAGGTGGGTATCCAGTGTATGGAAACACTAGTTATGTAGGACACAACACCATGCTCAAGTAGGCATTATATTAGAGGGTTTTCATACCAATCTCTTCATTGAAGGGTAGGGCCATCCTATCAGATATAAAGATGTGCAAGGGACTGCTTAAGTTTTTGGTTGGACGAAAAGAACTTGGGTGATGCTCCCCCTCATGCAGTTGGCAGTCAAGACTTGTGTGAAGTAGAAGAAGATGAAGATATGTGTTTCGATTGAGGATAACTTGACCAATATGTTCTTGTACATTAAGCTCTTGTAAGCTATCATTTGTAATTATGCTATTGCATCTATTTGGAAAATGTATATGAAAGATGTATTCATTACTTGGGATTATGTTTAGTGTTACTTTATTCATGCAATGCAATTTGGAATGGGTTTATTTCAAATGTTCATCTATATTATTGAATTAGAAAAATTTATTTCAATGTGTTGGTGAACTTGATCTTTTCTCATACATGGGTTAAAACTTAGGTGAAAACAATAGGGTAAACTTTGGGCATGTTACTAAATTATTGTTGAACTATTATAATGTCTTACCTTATTAAGGGGAAATTTTCATCATCAACACCAAAGTTAATCATGGTACTTGGGACCTTACTACCCTCAAGCTCTAACATTAACCTCTAGACATATTGATAATCATCATTACATTAATAATTATCATAAATGAGAGAAGTGTTATCATGATGAATTCCATGAACCTAATCATCCTTAGGACAATAATCACTCCATTAATAATCCAATACCATTGAAGAATTCTCATCACTTGGTTTAATATTTTATTCATAAAGACTATCATAAAGATGGGAGAATATGTTTAAATACAAAATCTTGTCAAACACATATATAAATTAGGTCATCATCAAGGAAGGAAGTATTCATTGCAACATAACACTTTTGCATAGTTATAACTTCACTTCATTGTGTAATCATAACCAATTATCCTGAAGGAACTACTACACTATGCTCATAAGAATAATCACAATTTTATGATAGTAAAAAAATCTTTATTCTTTAGAATGTTTTCATCAATCCATGGGTACTATCATGTCCTGTTTTGACAATTAATTTAGGGTAATAATCACACCTTAACTACCAAAGGAGTATTAATACAACTACTATAGTCAAAGTATCATGGAAGAAATGGTGTCATCATAGGAATTTTACAATCGAGGTAGATTGTCCTATCTTTAAACCATTATTTCCTACACAAGGAGACAATCATCAACATTCAAAGGGACTTCAAAAACCACACTAGAGTCAAGGTTAATCATATTTTTAATCAAAATCCTAGCTAAACCATAATAATGATAATGGGTCAATCTAGATCTATCAAATAGAAGCAAGGGGTTGCCATTATGGCAGAAGAGAGTTATTGTATCAATTTTGTTATAAAAGATATCCAACATTCAAATATTGCCCACTCATTATATCCTACCATAATAGGTAGAGGGGTGATTATGAACAAGGTTATCAATTTTGATGTTGCTCCAAGTAACTGGGAAGATGGGACCATACAACCTTTAGACACTATAATGTATGATTAGATGCTCCTAGTTAGTGAGTCAATCAATCACATGCCTATGTCTTATGCACTTGATTGCCACTTAAATTGATGATGCCCCATTTTGACAATTAATCCAAACAAAAAGACTGTAGAAAATGACGAGGGTAATTGTGAGCCCTCATCTCCCATTTCCTACTAGTCAAGCATCTTTCAATTTACTTGAAGTGTTCCTCACCTTTTTCTTTTCTCTTTCTCTAACTTATCCAACTTTTCATTTCATACATATGTAGTTTTATGAAAACAATTTAATTAAATGTTCATGTTATCATAAAATAAGTCTTTGATAGATACCCTAATAGTGTATATGCACTCTGTGCATCTAATTTTACGAAGCCGAGATCATGGTCTAGATTGCCAAATATTCAAAACAAAAACAAAACCATTTTTTTCTTTCTAGAATCTGACAATAAAACCTTGTTCCTTCATTATTAGTGTAGGCGTGATAGTGCACATTATTATAGTGAAAGCCTATTTTTTAGATTACTTTATTTAGCATAACCAATCATCGTCACAAGAACATTTTGTCTATTTAAAATGATGGAAACAATTCATGTCTTTCACAACAATTTCTCTTGCAACAATCTTGGAGATAAATTCCATTGTAGTGTGTGAAGCAACGCAGATTAAAGGTTCTTAATAACTATAAAAGTTGTTATTGGAATGCATCTAACAAACCAAAAGCAATGGCCAACTTTTCACTATGATGATAGATAAATAACTCATTTCCCTCCTTTTCCTCACTAAGTAAATGCCTTGAACTTGGAAAATACCCTGCTGCCTTCATCTCTCAAGCTAATCTCTCCAACTTTGCATAGATCTCTGATGTTTGTGGATGTGAGCTATCCTCTACACACAAAGCACACACCATTTCATGGATTTCAATCCAACTACATCTAAGAATCCTATTATATCCTTTACCATTTATCATTCTCCTTACCATTTGAACCTCACATCACTTGCCCACATCTGCATAAATGTTTGAAAGAACATTTTTAGATTCTAATTAAAAAACATCATCACTATAAATACTCCTAAAACATATTTTTGTATGTGATTTAACCAATTTCATTTGCTTGAATTTTTTAAATCTTTATCAAGAAATCCATTTTGTTCATATCCTACAACCATGGAACCAAATTTCTTTGAGGTACATAGTAAAACAGCTCGCCTGCCTTGTGTATGCTTCCACACTTTGGATACATGTCTACAGAGCAGTTGCAAATACTACATCCGACAAAATTCCTGTCCTCTATGCTTTGATGGATGTCCATACGCTGTTCCAAAGCTCCCATTTTGGCACGGGTTGTAAGGACGCTGACAAAGTTTGTAGAATTTGGCATTACTCCTGCTAATTGCATTTGCGTGAAAGTTTCCGAAGCCTCTTCAACAAATCCATTTTGTGAATATCCTGCAATCAGGGCATTCCATGAAAACAATTTTTTTTGGAGGCATTCTGTCAAACAGTTCACGTGCCTTGTCTATGCTTCCCCATTTTGCATACATGTCTACCAAGTCAGTTACGGCTACATGTCTACCAGGGCAGTTACGGCTACATCTTTCCTTCATCCTGCAATGGATGCCCATGCTCCGTTCTGAAGCTCCCATCATGGCACAGGCAGGGAGGATGCTGGCAAAGAGTGCGAAGTCCAACATTCCACTGCGAGTTACATTTGATTGAAAGTTTCTGAATCCGTTTCAACAAACGCATTTTGTGCATATCCTGCAATCAAAGCATTCCATGAGACCACATTTTTTTGAGGCATCCTGTCGCACAGTTGGCGTGCTTCCACATTTCGCATGAATGTCTACCAGAGCATATCCAACTGTGATGCTTGAATAATCCTTGTACGCTGGCGAATGAAAACTGAGTTGGAAACCTGTTCAATGTGAGTGCAGCGCAAAATTGTACGCTGCAGGTGGGCGGGAGAAACGATTTAAACACATTTACCGGCATTCACGTGGGCGGGAGAAACAATTTAAACAGATTACCAGAATCCATGTAAGTAACTGCACGGGGTGTGACTAACGGAAACGGAAACAGCGAACGGAAGGGGGATGGTTGAAGAGGGCCCCACAACATCCACCTAAGCGGTCAAACGCTTAGTGTGTGATGTTTAAGCCGGGCCGTCCTGCCACCCCACCGGAACAAGTTTCTGAAGCAGGAGGGTCGTTAGAGGAATATACTGGAAGCTGTTGAGGCCTTTAGATTGCTCAACGAGAGTGCTGGAATGCATGCCACTTGGCAACCTGAATTCAAAATATTCCGGAGATGGATAATCTCTTACTCGATCTTTTGGAAACCATCGTATTTGTTTAAGCCACCGTGGTGCATCTGGAACCAGCCACCGTCGTGGGGGGCGCAGGTCGGTGAGGCGAGGACAAGGCGGTTCAAGAAGCTAACTCTTTGTGTGGGTTTCTTTCTTCAGAATTTCAAGGGGGCAGTGGAACTGAATTGGACTAGGTCGGCGAACAGCTAGATTGGCCCGCAAGCTACTCAGCATATATTCCCTTTATCGACGCTATATGGAAATATCTATTCTGGGGTGAAAGAACATCAAAAACAGTTAGGGTGCCCTACTATCTATAGGCAACAATGGGTTCTATCGGATAGGATTGAGGACCAGTTAAGTGATATTATACGAATTCCCTAGCCTAGCAAGAGGTCCCCCAACTGGATTCTAGGTGCTCCGGGAGATGCTGGTAGGATAGGGTTTCGGCAATCTTTGCGGAGGAGCAATACCCGTTTGTACTTAGAAACTATAATGAAAGATAATGGGGCATCCGAGACTGGACAGTATTCTTCAGTTCAGGGTTTAATGCTACCCTTGAAAGCATCCCTCACAATCTGTACATCATAAGAGATCAGAAATGGAAGATCTTGGAGATATGAACAGAAGTACGAGCCAGGATTGGAGTTATTATGCTCCATTGTCAGTGGCTTATGCTATTCCACTATTGAGTCAGGAAAGTGAGATGGTTAGTCATTTGGAGAGACCAAATGTGCCAAATCTTGTGCAGGAGATTGAAGAGAAGCTTCATAAAAGTAAGGTGGAATGCATGATATGCTATGAGAAGGTGGGAAGATCAGCAGCGATATGGTCTTGTAATAGCTGCTATGCACTCTTTCACATGCATTGCATAAGGAAGTGGGCACGAGCTCCAACTTCCACAGATTTGTCTGCTGGGCAAGGGCAGAGTTCGAATTGGAGATGCCCGGGTTGTCAATTAGTGCAGTATTTAAGACCAGAGGATCTTCAGTATTATTGTTTCTGTGGAAAAATGCAAAACCCTTCCAACGATTTCTATCTCACTCCACACTCATGTGGAGAGTCATGTGGAAAGTCACTTGATAAAGGGAACAGAATGTCTCGTTGCCCTCATAGCTGTACACTCCAATGTCATCCAGGTCCCTGTCCTCCTTGCACAGCAATGGCTGCACCTGAGCCATGCCCATGTGGCAAAAAAACAATTACAAGGAGATGTTCTGATCAGAAATCAGCTGAATCATGTGGACAAGTGTGTGAGAAGCTTCTTAACTGTGGTCGACATTTTTGTGATAAAATATGCCATGAGGGTCCTTGTGATTCATGCACTGTTCTAATAAATGCATCATGTTTTTGTGGGAAAAATGAGAAGATGATGCTTTGTGGGGATCTGAAGTTCCATGGTGAAGTTGAGTGGAAGAGTGGTGTATATGCATGTGAGAACCTTTGTATGAAGATGCTCTCCTGTCAAAATCATAATTGCACCTTGGGATGCCACCAAGGAGAATGCAGAGAATGTGATTTATTACCTGAGAAGTTAAAAACATGTCCCTGTGGTAAAACACAAATTCTAAAACAAAGGAAGAGTTGCATGGATCCTGTGCCAACCTGCTCAGAAGTATGTGAAAAGCTTCTTCCATGTGGGAAACACAAGTGCATAAATTCTTGTCACCAGGGCATCTGCCCTCCTTGTTTGGTTTCTGTGGATCAGAAATGTCGTTGTGGATCTTCT
>VDFB02086081.1:172238754-172361597 GCA_007258455.2 Sequoia sempervirens | reverse complement strand
TTTACTTGAAAAAAAATTACAAAAAATATGCATCATATCGAGACATAAGTCCTCTACTTATATCTAAAATCTTTAAAAATATATATTATCATTTTATTATGGTTAGGGTGGTTAGACAGACACCTACTTCTTATTTTTTCCTTGAAATTTAAGTACTATTGCATTGAAATTTCAAATTTTCACCAAATAGATTTTTTTTTAAAATAAACCTAGTAGTTTAGAAACTACATTCAATTTTCTATAGATTCTATTCTTACATATTTTTGAAATAATATAGATAACTTATTCAAATTTTTACGTCAAGTTTCCTAACTCTGATTTTTCTAAAATTTTCTCCACTTAAGGACCTATTTTTTCCATGATGATCATATACATACCTTAGAGTGGCATTTAACATAAAGGAATATATAACATGAACACATTATGTCTTGCTTGACATGTTTTCCGGAGAAGCAAAAAACCATGTCAAAACTAAGATATAACACGAGCGCATTATAACATGCTCGTGTTATATTTTTCTTTGGGAATCCCTTAGCCTTAGGATTGGTATTTTCCTTGGAATACCAACCCAAAGGCTTGGAAGGAATTCCCAATGATCAAAAATGTGTTTTTGCAAATTCTACAATTTTTCACATAATCGGGTTCGTGCTCACCATCAGGATTGCATATGGTTCAATATTGATAAAATTGAACATATGGGTAATGAGGTTCTTTCTTAGCTATCCAACGATGTAATTTTTTTCACTTTCTAACAATGTTAAGCCTTCCATCCATAATTTATTTTGTTTGTATGTCTTTTTTTGCCATTTTTTGCCAAAAAGCAGTGTTTAGTGTTTTTTTCATTATAAATAAATCATTCATTGAAATTTCAAATAAATTATATTTTTAGAAACTAGACTCCATTCTACAATTTTATTTTATTTTTAAAATCAATTACTTTCCAAAATTTGTAAGGAGAGTACGGCCAAAATTCTGTTTTTCAAGAAGTGCCCACTTAGAAAATTAGTAAAAAATCAAATATCCATTAAAAAATTATCAAAAAATTGTGCATCAACCATATTGTTAGCTAACTTCACATAGCGATTTTAAAATATACAAAATTCCACCGTAAGTAGGGTCAAGGCCAAGAGTTGCTATGTTATAATTTTCAGCAAACAACACCAATTTGTGTAACGCCCTTTTTTGAACTCCTTAATCTCAAACCATTTTCAAAATAAATTATTAGATTAGAAAGTAGACTTGGAGCACTTCGATCCTTGTTTTTGTTCCATCTCATAATTTTGAGTGTAACTATCCTCAATTTCACATCCAAGGTCAATATTTTCTGATTTCAGGAAAAAAAAAAGTGGCCACTTAAACCCCCTCTTTGTGAACCATCTTGGTGCACTTACCCAATTAGTTTTCAATATTTTTAGGGAGATCACACTCAATTTTCCATTTTTCAAGATGTGTCCACTTTGACAATTAGTATAAAATTATATATTCATTAAAATTTTTAGAAAATAGGCACAAACTACATGGTGTTAGCTAATTTTTCATTGAAGCAATTTTTGAAACATTAGTAAGTTAACATTTTAGGGGGGCACCCCAGACGCATGTTATTTTAAAAAAATAGGACCACTTTATGTGGCCTCCCATTTTGAACCCCTTAATTTTTACCATTTAAAAAAATGGTAGTTTAAAAAGTAGATTTGGAACACTACAACTATTTTTTCGTGGCATTTTCAAATTTTGAGTGTAACTATCTTCAATGTCTCAACCAAAGTTAGTTTTGTAATTTCAAAAAATTAGTCACTTAAAACCCCTTTTTGTTCCCCACTCTTTGTGCACTTACCCTTATGTGAAATCTAATGACCTTTGATTTTCATGAAGCTTGCAATAATAGCTCGATTTTTCTTTATTATAGAATCTAAGGGAAGGTGTATATAACCTAGATCATTAGATACCCATGTTGTAAAAGTGACTAATTTCATGGAGTTTGTAATAAGTCTTCAAATATTTCAATTAATGGAATTGTAGAAAAATATTTCTTAAGATATTTTTGATTAAAAATTATACATGTTTACATTAGAAGATAAATACAAACTCTACTCATGAAAAATTATGACATAAAATCAATTAGTAGATACAAAAATTAATAGATTGACAAATCATTAAGAACGATGGAATCCTAAACTTCAAGCTTTCCTTATATATAAAAATATTATTGAAAAATTAGATCTATCTAATCATAAAGGACACTACTCTGCCCATGTTATGAAAAATATTTTCTTTTAAGGTTGCCTTGGCTTCTTTTTTCGCAAATTTTCATGTCTTTTCTTGCTACCATATCCTATTTTAAATTCAAAGTAAGTTTTTAAAATAAAACTATGGTAGATTTTAGCTTATATAAATGGCTCTAAATCATGGTAGTTTAGTTGTGAATTTATTAGTTTCGGAGTAATTGAGAAGGATATCATGGATGAACGAAGGTGAGTATTTTGATTTTTTAATATAATTATTCTTATTTTATATTTTAGGAATGTATTTAAATTAAATAATTGTTATTTATATTTACATAATATGAGACTTCTTGATATCATTATAAAAAAATTATCAATATAATGTAATTTTATAAAATTGCATATATCCACACTTATTAAAAAAATTAACTTATATATTTATTATTTAATATAATTTATTACTTATTATATAAATATAGATATATGATTAAATATTTATTTATATAGATATACTTATTAATTTATTTTTTTAATAAGAGGGTCAACATTTTGGACTAGAACTATGAATCAATGAGGTCAAAAATGGGATCCCAAAGGAATTTCTTTGATGGAAATAATAAAAACACAACTACTTAACCATCACACCATGACACTATTGACTAGATATACTTATTAATTAATATACATAGACTAATTTGATTTATTTAATTTATATTGTATATTTTTTAACTTATTTTTACATATTTAAAATTATGTAATAAATATGATTTTAATCCTAATTTAATAGAAAAGAAATAACATTAAAAAACATATATTTACTTGTTATTTGAGAAAAATACTAGGGGAGAGGGCCCAATAGTGGTGCGGGTACCAATAGTTGTCATAGTACATGTACATTCAAAGTCCAATATTTTAACAATATGGAACTAGTAATTGTTAGTAATTGTAAGAGAGGATCCAATAGTTGAACAAAATATGCCCATTACATTAAAAAAGCAACAAATCATATGATGCCATATTGATACACTAAGAAACATGACTTAATGAACCACTATTGGTCTAACTTATTTTGGGGGTCTATTATGACCCCTCAACAAAAAGCATGTTGATGACACCTTTTTTCTTGGTCTATGCCGGTGAAATGAAATATTTGAATTGTCCATGTCCCTAACCACTAAGGGATATAACTTTTTAATGTCAATGTTGCATGTTCATTGCTATGTCGACCCATAAAGTTAGGGTGCACCACTATTAGGCCCTCTCCCCTATTGTAAATTAATTATTAGTTTGACATGATTTTGTTTCTTCAAAATATATTTAATTATTTCATTGTCATTAATATTTTAGTACATCTTATAAATTGTTTACATCATGCATAATATTACTATTATTTGAAAGAGATTTTTATATTATTTAAATTACATACATTATTTATTAAATAAATCTATATCTTATATATTATGACAATATATATTAGATTTAATAATAAAATATATTATTATATTTTAATTAAATAGTGGATAATCAACATATATTTTTAATATATAATATGTAAATTATGGTTCACGATATTCATTAAATAAAGATATATTTAATATTTAAAATTAATATACTCATTCCATCGGGAGGAGTTATAGTTAGACAGTCCTGCCACCCCACCGGAACAAGTTTCTGAAGCAGGAGGGTCGTTAGAGGAATATACTGGAAGCTGTTGAGGCCTTTAGATTGCTCAACGAGAGTGCTGGAATGCATGCCACTTGGCAACCTGAATTCAAAATATTCCGGAGATGGATAGTCAATCTCTCTTACTCGATCTTTTGGAAACCATCGTATTTGTTTAAGCCACCGTGGTGCATCTGGAACCAGCCACCGTCGTGGGGGGCGCAGGTCGGTGAGGCGAGGACAAGGCGGTTCAAGAAGCTAACTCTTTGTGTGGGTTTCTTTCTTCAGAATTTCAAGGGGGGCAGTGGAACTGAATTGGACTAGGTCGGCGAACAGCTAGATTGGCCCGCAAGCTACTCAGCATATATTCCCTTTATCGACGCTATATGGAAATATCTATTTCTGGGGTGAAAGAACATCAAAAACAGTTAGGGTGCCCTACTATCTATAGGCAACAATGGTTCTATCGGATAGGATTGAGGACCAGTTAAGTGATACTATACGAATTCCCTAGCCTAGCAAGAGGTCCCCCAACTGGATTCTAGGTGCTCCGGGAGATGCTGGTAGGATAGGGTTTCGGCAATCTTTGCGGAGGAGCAATACCCGTTTGTACTTAGAAACTATAATGAAAGATAATGGGGCATCCGAGACTGGACAGTATTCTTCAGTTCAGGGTTTAATGCTACCCTTGAAAGCATCCCTCACAGTCTGTACATCATAAGAGATCAGAAATGGAAGATCTTGGAGATATGAACAGAAGTAGGAGCCAGGATTGGAGTTATTATGCTCCATTGTCAGTGGCTTATGCTATTCCACTATTGAGTCAGGAAAGTGAGATGGTTAGTCATTTGGAGAGACCAAATGTGCCAAATCTTGTGCAGGAGATTGAAGAGAAGCTTCATAAAAGTAAGGTGGACTGCATGATATGCTATGAGAAGGTGGGAAGATCAGCAGCGATATGGTCTTGTAATAGCTGCTATGCACTCTTTCACATGCATTGCATAAGGAAGTGGGCACGAGCTCCAACTTCCACAGATTTGTCTGCTGGGCAAGGGCAGAGTTCGAATTGGAGATGCCCGGGTTGTCAATCAGTGCAGTATTTAAGACCAGAGGATCTTCAGTATTATTGTTTCTGTGGAAAAATGCAAGACCCTTCCAACGATTTCTATCTCACTCCACACTCATGTGGAGAATCATGTGGAAAGTCACTTGATAAAGGGAACAGAATGTCTCGTTGCCCTCATAGCTGTACACTCCAGTGTCATCCAGGTCCTTGTCCTCCTTGCACAGCAATGGCTGCACCTGAGCCATGCCCATGTGGCAAAAAAACAATTACAAGGAGATGTTCTGATCAGAAATCAGCTGAATCATGTGGACAAGTGTGTGAGAAGCTTCTTAACTGTGGTCGACATTTTTGTGATAAAATATGCCATGAGGGTCCTTGTGATTCATGCACTGTTCTAATAAATGCATCATGTTTTTGTGGGAAAAATGAGAAGATGATGCTTTGTGGGGATCTGAAGTTCCATGGTGAAGTTGAGGGGAAGAGTGGTGTATATGCATGTGAGAACCTTTGTATGAAGATGCTCTTCTGTCAAAATCATAATTGCACCTTGGGATGCCACCAAGGAGAATGCAGAGAATGTGATTTATTACCTGAGAAGTTAAAAACATGTCCCTGTGGTAAAACACAAATTCTAAAACAAAGGAAGAGTTGCATGGATCCTGTGCCAACCTGCTCAGAAGTATGTGAAAAGCTTCTTCCATGTGGGAAACACAAGTGCATAAATTCTTGTCACCAGGGCATCTGCCCTCCTTGTTTGGTTTCTGTGGATCAGAAATGTCGATGTGGATCTTCTTCCATAAAAGTCAGTTGCTGGAAAACCACATCATCCACAGAGGACAACAAAGAAATTTTGTGTGAAAAGGTTTGTGGACAGAAGAAAAACTGTGGTAGACACAGATGCAATGATAGATGTTGTCGTCTGTCACATCGAGGGCTGTCTGATAGTCAAACAGGGGACTGGGATCCACATTTATGTCTTATGCCTTGTGGGAAGAAGATGAGGTGTGGTCAACATTTCTGCCAGGAGCTTTGCCACAGTGGCTATTGCCCTCCATGTCTTGAAACTATTTTTACTGATCTCTCTTGTGCATGTGGGAAGACCTCAATTCCTCCTCCAGTACCACATGCATGTAAATCAATCTATTCCCTTCTGTGCACATTCTTCCATTCTCAACCATGTAAGTATCTTAAAACCCAATTGTCATATTGAGAGTCTCCTGTACAGTAATCTTGTTGCAAAAAGGGATGTGTGGATCTGATCCGATGTGACACAGTTTCCATGGAAAGTTCATCATCTAGAGCTAGAATCTCATGTGGGCAAATTTGTGGAGCTTCCCGCAGAGATTGCAAACATACATGTAGTTTTCTGTGTCACCCATCTAGCCCTTGTCCTGATACTAGATGCACATTTCCAGTGCCTATTACTTGCTCATGCGGTCGATTGACTGCACAGGTTCCATGCGATGCTGGAGGTAACAATATCAGAGCTGATCCAGTCTTTGAAGCTTCTATTTGTCACAAATTGCCTGCTCCCCTGCAGCCGACAGAGTCACATTTGACTAGAGTTCCTATGGGCCAGAGAAAGCTTGCATGTGATGATGAATGTGCAAAGTTGGAGAGGAAGAAAACTCTGGTAAATGCCTCTGAAATTTCAACAACAGTTGGTCTGCCAGGGGTGAATGGAGCAACGTCAGAAATGCTTGCTGACTTGATTCGGAGAGAGCCACAATGGGTCTCAGCTGTTGAGGATAGGTTTAAATATTTAGTTCTGGGAAGGACAAAAATAAACACAAACACCGTTCGTGTCCACATTTTCAATGCTATGCCAAAGGAGAAAAGGGACATATTGAGGCAACTTGCAGAGAGGTGGAACCTTTCTGTATTTTGTGCTGGATGGGAACCGAGACGCTTCTTAATTGTACAGGCCACACAAAAGTCAAGAGCCCCAGCACGCAACCTATTACTTAAAGGTCAACTGCAAACCACAGGGTATGTGCAACCTCCTGCTTTCAATTCATTAGTAGACATGGATCCAAGGCTTGTACTTGCCTTATTTGGTTTACCAAATGAAACAGATGTCAGTGTAAGCTCATTGATTCTGAGATTCGGTGGGGAGTGTGAACTTGTATGGCTGAATGAAAAGAATGCATTAGCCATATTTACAGATGTGGCAAGGGCTGCAACGGCTATGAGACGTGTTGACCATGCATCTGCATATCGGGGTGCTGTTTTAGTCCCCCAAAATGGTGGATTGCCCAGCTCCAGTGCTTGGGGAGCTAAAGAAGTGGGGAATGCAGAGAACGAAAATGCATGGAAAAAGAAGGAACAGGACAAGGATGGAGGATTCATGAAGCGAGGATTGGCCAACTACTGAAGTATCCAATTCAGCGTGACAGATAAACAACAATCCCATTATTGCTTCCAAAAATCCATGGGCAGCTCTAGAGAAAGAGAGTGAAGCAAGTACAAATTCTTTACATAGTCAGGTCCAGTTGACTTGTAAGCCTCCAATAATTGAGAGTTCTAGTGAAGTTTCTGCATTTCAGAAAATTCAAAATGAGAAGTCTGATGTAGATGACTGGGAGAAGGCTTATTAGTAGGCTAATGCTTCTTGACCTCTTTGCTTAGTTAATAAGGTTAATCAAGAATAAGGATGAAGATATTTTTGTGGTATTTTTTCATATGGTGTACAAACACCAGAATTATTGAATGTTTCTGAATAGTAGTAGAATATGAAGGCTGAGATGCTTTAGTCAGTTTTTCAGTGTTACTGGTGATTCTGTGTTCCAGGCTCTTCTTTAATGGAAAGCTGATTGTTACTCAGAGTCTCTCCTCGAAGCAATTAATAAATACAGACAACTTTCTTGAGATAAGTGCAAGTTTTATTTGGTAAAATCAAAATGTTTGCCATTTTTTGTGCTTGTGTTATGGTTTCATGGAAGGTAGTTTTTAAAATCATTTAAATTTCACGAGCCTGTAAGCTTAAGGTCTATTCAGGCATATTTGGATTAATGCTGCACTTTTCCATGCATTGCATTTTTATAAGCTGGTACTCAGTTCCCCTGTAAATATGTATGCGTTTATTTATGCCAAATGCCTATTTGCCACTGAAATTCTGGTTTTCTAGTCATGATAAGCAAGTTAACCTAGATTTCTTTTTTAGTTTGTGCCTTAAAGCATGACAAGAAAGTAAAGAATAAATATGTAAATGATTGAAGTAGTTATCTGCTAAGTTATATTGTGTGAGCTTGCGAGCTCCCAAATTCAGTCCCAGGAAATTGCATGGTGCTGGTAAATTGTTCTCAAACAGGGGAAAAAACGCTGTGTTTAAATAATTGCGTTAAATTTCTAATCAATACTGTGGTAAAATCTCTTTGCACAATCGACTTGAATGTGCTAAAGAAAGGTTATATTGTCTGAGCTTGCAAGTTCCTAAGTCAGTCCCGAGAAATTGCTGGAGGCCAGTAAATTGTTCTCACTTTGTTTAAATAATTGCCCTGGAAGGCTCAAATTTCCGATCAATACGGTGGTGAAATCTCTTTGCACAATCTTTTTAGATGTATACAAATAAGATACAGTTTAATTTGATTGAATGCATTCTTGAGAGCTTTAACTGCATTTTCTCTGCAATGCTGTCTCTCCCACCAACCTAAATCCTGCCACCTCTTCCCCCGACCTAAATTCTTCAGTGTAGTTAAATACCCTAAAATCATTCTGCAGAAGATCTATATCAGTCCAACATTGGTCTCTCAATCCAAGTCTGTTTAAATCCAAGGTTCGCAAGTATTCCAAGCAACCAAAGCAGTCAATCTTCAAGTAAGCTCGTAAGCTTTCTGAAATATCTGTTTATGGCTGGAGGTACCAAAAAGGCAAAGCTTTCTTCATCTTCTTCTGTAAGTGAAGTCTGATTTATTCTATTCTTCTCAGAGAAATGAAGATTCTGATGCACGCAATTCCTTGAGGCAGCTGATAAAACAATTATAATATGAAGAAAATAAGTGCCACGTAGTGGCCAGTACTTGCCTTTGTAGTATTGTTCTATAGTTTGAAATAAAATATATGTAAGTTTAAATAAGGTGAATAAAATTAAATGTAATTTTTGTTAATTATTATATTTTAGTTTTGATTTTAGTTTTTTCTAGTTTAGTAGTGAGTTGTTTTTATTTGTTTTAGTTGTTTAGTAGTGATGGTTGTTTATGGGACATTAGACATGTAAAAATTAGTTGATTATCATTATAAACTACAGTGCGCCTAGTAAACTTGCACTGGCACGACACGCCCTCTAGTACCACAGGACAGGGGGAGACTAGGCCTTGTGACCAACTTCCTACAACAGGAAATATTTAGCCAACCGAGCTAGGGCCCCAACCCAATTGATTATCATTATAAATATTGTTATAATATGATGTAACATTACTAAAAAATCAATCATATTATATTAAAATAATTATATATTAAAATTTTAAATATTATAAAGATATTATAAATATCAAACAAAATAAAATAAATAAACGATAGTAAAAAATAATTTTATAAATATAAAATTTATGTAATAATTATGCTAATATGTATAATAATATAATATTTCACATATATAATGCTTCAACTCTAAACTTCACACCTCTACACAGATGGAATTCAAGAGGCCTTTATAGTGGTCAAAAGTCCGTAGATTAAATTATATGGTTTTTAGGATGATATCTAACTTTATATGCTTTCGATTTATACGGGCATGAGAATATTTATGCTTGTACAAAATTTTGAACATATTTGGGACCTTTTGCCAATTAGATACACTAATCTATCCACAATCCATCTATATACTATATTTTAGAGGTTGTTTCTTCCATTTTCTAGTCCAACACAATTTCTTAGAATGATTCTTCATTCCACAAATATTACAAGGATGAAGATCCCAAAACACTTATTTTCTATGTCCATGCCTATGACGATGAGAACGCTCCATAAATTGCATTCTTTGAGATGATTTGTTTGAACTTGTAATATCTATAACATCATTTTTATTTCTTTCACTACTAACATATCCAAGGACTTCATTCCTTGGCCTTATTGTTGGTTCAATGGGATATCTAATTCATTTCTCATACTTTATCAATCCTTTTCCTTCATATCCCTTTTTTTATGATCTTTTTTTTTGCTCTATAAGAAAATATTTCTATTAATATTCAGAAAAGGATTGCACTGATTGTTTGCATACAAGAACATGCCCAATGCTATCATTCCCAACATTCCAAAAAAGGAGGAAAAACCAACTTACAAAAAGGCCTCTCTGACATTCTACAAAACACCACTTACAATATTGCCTTACCAAACTATAAGCTAATCATTGACAAAAAACCAAAATTTGAAAACATGAGCTTATACCACCTCATTCTCTTGCAAATAGTTTACAAACTCCCTAACCCATGCAAAATCCTAGACCGACTCTAGATGCAACCACTTCTTTAAGAACCTCGCCCCCTCTAAAGACCTTGTCTGATGTTGTAGCAAATCATCACCTTTAATGTCTAACAGGAAAGGGTATAACTTGACCACTATGCTTAGAGGATTAAGCAAGCCCATATCTCGTGGTCTTGGAATGCCAACACCCAGTTGAGAAGCACCCACCATATCCACAAGACCACCCAACAACTCAGGCTTCATCAACTTCCTCATGATTTGCAAGTATTCATTTTTTGGCAATTGAAGGTCTAGTAGCCCTGCCACAAACCTAGAAATTATGTCTATGTCTACCCTGTATCACTCCTCTGACAATAAAAATATAGGCCCTAGAATTGACTTCACCACACCAAGCACCAAGAAATCACTCTCAAGCAATATCCTTCTCAACCTTAACTCTGAGACTTCCCCAGAAAGGCCATTTAACTTCAAGAGTTGACCAATCTTATTGGTGTATCCATTGCTTTGCCCACACATAATAGGGTAAGTGCACAAAAATGGGGGGCCAAAAAGTGGCCACTTCACTTTTTCAACCCGAAACAACAAAAACACAAGCGTACTATAGTAAAACATGCTCACATTATGGGAACTGGTAGTGACCAAGCCTAGGCTCGGTCATTACCAAGCCAAAACGTGAGCACATTATGGTTTGAATTTCAAAATATGCTCATTTTTTTAATTCAAAAAAACATTGCCAAAACATGAGCGTGGTATATGCATTTTGGTCTACATTGAAAAAAAATTCTTCTCTTTTTTTCTCTTTCTTCTTGTTATAATGTGCTCACGTTTTGGCTTGGCTCGATCACTACCAACCCATAACGCAAGCGCATTTTACTATAACACACTCGCATTTTTGTATTTTTGGGTTGAAAAAGTATAAGTTGACACTTACATATGCACATTTACTTTCTTATATTTTAAGTTATATTTCATGTATATAGCTTCAAGATGTTTAAGAGTGGTTTTGGATCTTTAGGAGATAATGCAAATTCTAGTTTTTGGAAGATCTTAAAATAATTTAGACTTAGTCAAATTTCAATAATCAACACATAAAATTTTGATAATCGGGAGGTCAAATTTCAGTAATCAACAAGTTGTATTATTTATCTCTCTATATCTCACTCATTGTTCATCCCTTACACTCTAAACCTCTCTCACACTATCTACATCCCTTTATCTGACTCTCTCTCCTTTCATCTCAAGAACTACCTCTCTACCTATCTATCCTTGGCTTCTCCCCCCCTCTCTCTCCCTCTCCCTCTCTCCATCACTCCCTACCACTCTCTCTATTTCTCTTTATCTCATCTCTCTCTCACCTCCCTCTCTCTCCCTATATACTTATCTCTCCTTCTCTTCTTCCCTGTCTACTCTCTATCTCCCAATCCCTCTCTCTACACCTCTCTATCTCATTTGTATCTCCCTCCCTCCCTCATTCCCTCTCTACTTCTCTCTCTCTACCTCTCCTTCCCTCTCTACTTATCTTTATCTCATCTCTCCCTCTCTCTAATTACCTCTCCCTCCATCACTAGATATCTTTATTTCTCACTATCTCACCTCTCTCTCCCTCCCTCTCTACTTATCTATATATCCCCTCTCCCTCTCTACGTACCTCTCCATCTTCCACTACCTACCACTCTCTCTATTTCTCTCTATCTCACCTCTCTCTCACCTCCCATTCTCTCCATCTAAACCCCCCTCTCTCTCTCTCAATCTCCCAATCTTCCTCCTCTATCTCTCTCCATATTTATCTCGCTCTCTCCTTTCTTCTCTACTCTCTATCTCACCATTCTCTCTCACTACTTCTCCCTCTCTATCTCTCCTTCCCTATATACTTCTATCTCCCTCTCTCCATCTCTACCTCTCGCTCCCTCCTTCCCTCTCTCCCTCTCTCTCAATATCCCCACCTCTCTCTCTCTCTACTCTATCAAGCACCATTCTCTCCCTCTACCTCTCTTCCTCCTTCCCTCTCTAATATTCTCTTTCTTCCTTCCTCCCACCCACCTTCCCTCTCTACTTCTCTTTATCTAACCTATCCCTCTCTACCTCTCTATCTCCCTCCCTCCTCTCTCTCTCAATCTCTCTACCTTCCTCCTTCACTCTCTACCTCTCTCTCTCCTTCCCTCTCTATCTCTTCCTCTCTCAATCTCCCAAACCCTATACCTAAAACCTCTACACCCCTCATCCCTCATCCCTATAATTCTATATAATTCTTTAACCTTATAACCTAAACCCTAACCCCTCAATCTTAAAACCCATAATAATTTTTAACTTGTATACTCCACATTCTAAACACTCAATCCATATGAATTCCTATAATTTAACCCCTGCAATTTCTCAACCTCAGCCCTATACCTTAAATCCTACACCTCAGTCCCTTGTCCCTATACTCCTTTTATACCCCTCAACCTTATACCTAAACCTAAAACATTTGTCCTCAACTCTATAATTTAACCCTATAATTTCTAAAACTATAAACTCTACACTCTCAACCTTTTAAACCTATATCTTTTACACCTCAACCCTGAAAATGTTCTATACTCAAATATATTAAACCTTTAATCCTATACTCTTATATACTTTGAATCT
This sequence comes from Sequoia sempervirens, assembly GCA_007258455.2. Lineage (NCBI taxonomy): Eukaryota > Viridiplantae > Streptophyta > Pinopsida > Cupressales > Cupressaceae > Sequoia > Sequoia sempervirens. The sequence continues at coordinate 172,348,601 of VDFB02086081.1, read as the reverse complement.
TTGACTCCTCAACCTCTGAACATTATTCCTATAAACCTTAACTCTTGAACCTATATACTTTAAACTCCTAAACTCTAATACTATCAACTATATACCTAATATCCTAAACCTAATCCCTATATATACTCCTATACACTTAACTCCTAACCCTAAACCCCAAATATATCCTCTAACTCCTATACATTAAACTCCTTAACCCTACACCTCAACCCCTTATCCCTGTGATATATCTCTCCCTCCCTCTCATATACACCTTTCCCTTCTACGCATTTCATCCCATCCCTATTCCACATCCCTCTCTCTCTCTCTCTCTCTCTCTCTCTCTCTCTCTCTTTATAGCTCTCCCCCTCTCTGTCCCTTCCTACCTATCACTTTCTCTCTTCCTCCCTCCCACCTACCTTATCTCTCTACTTCTCTCTATCTAACATATCCCTCTCTACCTCACACTCTCTCTCCCTCCCTCCTCTCTCTAGATCTCTCCACCCTCCTCCCCCCTCTCTCTACCTCGCTCTCAATCTCTATATCTCACTTCTCTCTCCCTCTCTCCTCTATCTATATACATCATCTCTCTCTACACCCTCAACCCTCAACCCTATACAGAATATCCTAAACCTTAATCCCTATACCCTACATACTTAACCCTATACCCTCAACCCTCAAACCTATACCTCAAACCCTAAACCATACACCCTCAACCCTCATCCCTATACCCTATACCCTCAACCTTATACCCTAAACCCTAAACATTATCCCTTGAACCTATAATTAAACCCTAAAACCTACACTCTCAACCCTTAACTCTATATCTTATACCCTAAACCCAACACCCTAAACCCTATACCCAATATCCTAAACCCTAATCCCTATACCCTATACACTTAACCTAATACCCTCAAACCTCAACCTTCAACCTCACACTTAAACCCTAAACTCTATTCATCCCAAGGCTCCTAAACCTAATACCTCTAACTTTAGGACATACAAAATGTCCTAAAACCTATAATCCCTATAATTCTATATACTTAACCTATCCTCAACCTTTGAACACTATCCCTCAACCTCAAAACTCTATACCTTGGGGCCACAAACAAGCCAGACTCCTCAACTCTTATACCATGAACCCTAAATATTATCCTATAACCCTATACTTTAAACTCCTAAACCAATAAATAAACTTTAACTCCTCAGACCTTATAATTCTAACTTAAGCACCTTAAATCCTATACCCAATATTCTAAACCCTAATCCCTATACCCTATACACTTAACCTTATACCCTCAACCCTCACCCCTATACTTAAACCCTCAACCCTACATTCAACCTTATAACCTAAACCCAAGACCCTCAAACCTATACTAAATATCCTAAACCCTAATTCCTATACCCTATACCCTCAACCTTGAACACTATCCCTCAACCCTCAAACCTATTCCTTAATCCCTAATCCCTATGCCCTTAAACCTCATCCCTATACAATATACCCTCAACCCTATATCTTAAACCCTAAACCCGACACCCTCAACCTTATAACCTAAACCCTTAACATTATCCCTCACTGATTTTTTTAGTGGCTAATATTTGCCAATTGACTAATAGTTGAAATTTGGGAATCAAAATTTGGCTAATAGTTCAAACTATAACATGACACTAATAGTTGAAATTTGGGAATCAAAATTTGGCTAATAGTTCAAGCTGTAACATGACCTACATTAGAATTTATTTATTAAAAAATCTAACTCAAAAATTTGCCATTGTATTCTACACAAGATTAGATTAAATTCACCTAAATTTTATAAGTTATAGTAGAAACATAAATTAACTCGCCAATAATATATCATAATTTTTAGTTTCTTTAGGTTCATATTTCCAATATTTAGTTGCCACCATTGATTTAAAATATAATCTAATGGCCCTTATTGTATTTTGTAAAGTAAAGTGTACCTGCAATTTGTAATGTTCATGGGGCCTGAAATTGTTTTTGGATTGTTGATCTCAAAAAGAAACGATCCAAAAGAAATTCTAGTCCTCATGAGCATTACAAATCATAGGGTACAATTTACCTTGAATAAAATGAGGTTCACTAGATTATATTTTAAATCATTCGTGGCAACATGGGGCCTGAAATTGTTTTTGGATTGTTGATCTCAAAAAGAAACGATCCAAAAGAAATTCTAGTCCTCATGAGCATTACAAATCATAGGGTACAATTTACCTTGAATAAAATGAGGTTCACTAGATTATATTTTAAATCCAACTAAATTCTATCCCTTAAACCCTACCATTTCCACCCTTGGGCCCATGCTTTTCCATGAGAATTATTATTTTTAAATGGAAAAATTCACCATCATAATTAATACATTTTCCTATTATATTCCAAGATTCGCCAAGATTTTCTACAAAATTTTAGTGATGTAAAAAAATTCCAATAAAATTAATATGTTTTTTAAAAAAGAAAAGATTCGCCAATAGAATTAATACTTTTTTCCTAAAAATGTGAAAGATTCACCAAGATTTTATATCTTTTTTGAGGGGGCTTTCTTAAAGTTATCACTATTATTCCTCAACCCTAAACTTAAACCATAAACCCTACATTCAACCTTGTTGTACTCTAAACCCTAAACCTAATACCTGCAATCCTATATGCAATATTATAAACCCTAATCCTTATACCCAATACACTTAACCCTATACCCCCAACCTTGAAAAATATCCCTCAACCCTCAACCCTATACCTTAAACCCTAAACCCTACACCCTCAACCCTAATCTTTATACCCTATAAACTTAACCTTATACCCTCAACCTTGAGCATTATCACTCAACCCTATACTTAAACCCTAAACCCTACACTCACAACCCTTAACCCTATACCTTATAGCCTAAACCCTATATGCAATATCCTAAATCCTAATCCTTATACCGTATACACTTAACCTTATACCCTCAACCCTCAACCCCATACTTAAACCCTAAACCCTACATTCAACCTTGTACCCTAAACCCAATACCCTCAACCTTATACTAAACATCCTAAACCCTAATCCCTATACCCTATATACTTAACCCTATACCCTCAACCCTAAACACTAACCCTCAACCCTCAAATTTATACCTTAAACCATAAACCCTACACCCTCAACCCTCATCCCTATACCCTATACCCTCAACCTTATACCCTAAATGCTAAATGTTATCCCTTAACCCTATACTTACCCTAAACCCTACACTCTCAACCCTTAACCCTATACCTTATACCCTGGACCCTACACCCTAAATCTTATACCCAATATCTTAAACCCTAATCCCTATACCCTATACACTTAACCTTATACCCTCAACCCTATACTTAAACCCTCAACCCTACATTCAACCTTGTACCCTAAATCTTAAACCCTCAACCCTCTACTGGATATCCTAAACCCTAATCCCTATACCCTATATGGTTAACCCTATACCCTCAACCCTGAACACTATCTCTCAACTCTAAAACCTATTCCTTAAACCCCAATTCCTACACCCTCAAACCTCATCCCTATACCATATTCCCTCAACCTTATACCCTATACACTTAACCCTATACCCTCAACCCTAAACACTATCCCTCAACCCTCAACCCTATAACTTTACCATAAGTCCTACACCCTCAACCCTATAACTTTACCAAAATAAATGGTTTTCAATTAGTTCTCAAAAATTATAGGGGTAGCATGGCCAAAATTCTATTTTTAAGATGGGTCCACTTTTAAAATTAGTAAAAAATCAAATATTCATTAAAAATTTATCAAAAAAATGGGCATAAACTACATGTTGTTAGCTAATTTCTTGCCACAACGATATTAAAAATACCAAAAAAAGTTAACCTTTTGATGGAGCAACAAAAGATGTTATGTTATGTTTTTTTGAAAAAAACAACACCAATTTATGTGGCTCCCTTTTTTGAACCCCTTAATCTCTACCATTTTCAAAAAATATAGTAGTTTAGAAAGTAGACTCGGAGCACTATGAACACCCTTTTTGTTGTATCATAAAATTTTGAGTGTGACGATCCTCAATTTTTCATCCAAGGTCAGTATTTCTTGATTTTAGAAAGAAAAAAAAGTCACCACTTAAGACCCCTTTTTAGCCCCCCATCTTTCTACACTTACCCAACACCAAAACAATCTAATTGATCAACCATCGAGTTCCACTTTTAAAGAAAAAATCACTCATGTTAGAGATTAGCAATTAGAGGCTTACCTAGATTATAATATTTTTGTGCAACATTTTTGGACTATGAAATATTCCCTCCAACTTCTTGCATGGATGAGATCTAGACTTAATTAATGTTGTTCCATAACACCTTGAGCTGGACCACTTGTTTGGATGCTTAAACTAGCTTGATTGACGTGACTTTCTAATTAATCCATTTCCCCCATCAAATCAACACAAATGATGGAGATTTTGTTTAATAATAGCATTAAATTTGGGTTGTAGTACAGAGAAACCCCAAACTTGGAAAGCTCAACAACTTGTTCCAGAATTCCACCTGTCACATCATTGCTCCTCCTTATAGCAATGCTTAGAACAAAACCAAAAAGTAGCGCTAAGGCACCACTTTTTTGCCTAATGCATCCTCCCCCATCAGAAAATAAGCACAACACTTGAGGGTTCGGCGGTCACCATGTGCATCCAAATGCCAAGGGTCCAGACCAACCAAGCATAACTCCTCTCAGCAAGGTTTAGGCTTAGTGCCAAAACATGCATGCAGATGCCACATGTCAGCCTAACACACCACACCGCAATAATGTATGTGTTTTATGCCAAAGCAAGTGTGTGGATGCCACGTGTCAACCCTATGCGCCTCACCCCAAATATGCCTATGCTTTACACCAAAAACAACTGAATAAATGCCATGTATACCAAGGATTCATGCTAAAACATAATTTCCACCCAAATTGTACCAAACTTTTGAAAGTACCAAATGTTCTTGATCACCAACTTAGGTCATGCATTCTCAACAACTACCTCCAAACCCTTCCCCCAATTGTATTTTCCTCATGAATCTACAAACATTAGCCACTAAACCCTTTGAGAGTAGAGAAAATATTATTTCTTGGCAACCCCATGTGCACCAAGATTTGCTAATTTGTCCACCTCTACATTAGCTTCTTTGTATGTGTTTAACCATAAAGTGCTCAAACTTCCTCAACAGACCTATAGCCCTCTCCATCATCCCTTGTAATTTCTAGTTTAAAATCTTACTCGACCTAAGAGCACTTATCACCAAAGTCAAATCTCCTTCCACCTCGACGCTTTTGTACTTAAGCTCTAGGCAGAACTAAAGCCCCTGAATCACTTCTTGAAATTCTATTGCACTGTTCATCCCATCCAGGAGAGGGGTTGAGAGTTCCCCCACCAAATCCCCTTTCCAATTCCTAACTATTCATCCTAACCCCGATCTTCTAGGGTTCCCTCTCAATGCCCCATCAAAATTCAGTTTGACTTATGACTGCTCAAGTGGCCTCCAAACCACCTTGGCTTGAGGTTCTTTCTATCCAATAGCTCCTTGATTCCTAAATTCTAGGATCTTGATACCAAATCATCCAAGTCTCGACTTCGCATCCCAATCTATGAATTCTAATTGCTAAGGATTCAATCTCGAAACTCTATTGTTCACAACCTCTGTTATGAATGCCTCCACCCTGTTTTGAAAGGATGATGTATTCATCTCTTTACCTTGGAATATCCTCCTATTATGTTCTTTCCATATCTCCTAGATTATAATGGGGGGCTTATTAGCCATATGCACCAATACACCGCTCTCCTTAATAAGGATCGTGATTTGAAAAGGAACAAAATGTCATTTGGAACAACACCAACCCAACCTAGTTTCGCACACAGCCACCTCCAACACTCTTGAGCAAAGGGGAATCCAAGCAATAAATGATTAGAATCTTCCTCACTAGATTTAAAAATCACACACCATGATGAACCATGATAGACCATTCTATTAAACCTATTTGTAGTCAAAATCTTCCCCTAGATTGCACTCTAAGCAAAGGCCCCAGCTTTATGAAGGCATCTACTATCCCAACACAATTTCTATGGAAGTGAATTCCTACCGTCCCACCTCCCCAACATCAAAAAATCATCCTTAGTGTTGTACTGCCTTGAACTAGAGGCGGTCCAAACTAGCTTGTCTTTACCCTCTCTAATCATTATGATTTTATCTTTCAAAATCAATTGTAGTTGTATGATTTCAACAACAAGAATATTTAGCCTGCTACAGTCCTTCCATTACCAGTTGTTGAACTCTTTAACATAGTCGATTACCAAGTAATCTCTCATATTCATTCCCCAAAGTTGCATTAGAATACCTTTCAAATGTTGCAAGTCTGCCAAAATATTTATTGATCGGCACCCCCCACGAGTCTTCCCAAATCAATGTTGTACTACCATCATGAATATCCCAAGATAAGAATTTTGTGATTAGTGGTCTACATTTCTACATGAAATTCTAAACTCTTGATCCTTTGGGAAGAGTGTTGATAGTGAGCATGTTGCACTCATTGTTGTCCCCCAAGTATTTATTATGGAGAATTTGGGCCCATTTTGACTTTATTTTTATATACATCTTCCAAATCAGCTTAGTCCCCAAATATTTGTTTTGTATCGAAATATCTCACAAACATGTTCCTCTTGCCTCCTTCACCTTGCAAATCCTATCCCTTACAATCGTGTACTTTTTCTTCTCTGCATTCCCTTTCTAGAAGAAGTTCCTCACACTTTGGTTTAATGTTTGATATGTCCCCTTGGGTAGCACCACACATGACATTAAATAAATTAGGAGCACCAAAATAACAACCTTTTAGCATCACCAACCTACCAACCCAAGATAACCACTACCCCTTCCATGAAGACATCTGACTATTTATTTTATTTATTAGAGAATCCCATAACTTGCCACAACCCACTCATTTTGTTAAAGGCAAGCCTAGTTATGTGGATGGAATTTGGCCTTTCCTAAATCTTAGGACTCTTAGAATCTCTTTCTCTTTACGTGGAGGAGTATGAAAAAATAGACTTTCATTTTTTTACCTCTTGACCCAAGGCCTAAGAATAAAGCTCTAAAATCTCCCTTCGCTTGCGAGATTCACAATATTTTGTAGCCCCAAAATTCATAGTGTCATCCACGAACTATTGATGGGTCACAATTGGCATGTTGCTCATTACTTTAATTCCCTCTAACTTCCCAAGACTTGTTGTGGTGCCAAAATACCTTCCTAATGCCTCAACCATGATAATAAACAAAAAGGGGGGGAGAGGATCTCCTTGTCTGATCCCCCTCAATGCTTCAAAGAAACCCTCGATGTGCCATTCACAATGATTGAAAATATGGGGCTACCAATACAATTGAACACCCAATTTACCCATTTATAGTCAAAACCAAAGCCCTACAACACCTTGCACATAAACCTCCAATCTACTTGATCATATGCTTTTTTGATATTCAGTTTCAACAGCATGCTCTACTTCTTGGTTTTTTGAATAGACTGTATGGATTCTTGGGTAATAATGAATCCTTCTAGAATTGACCTCCTAGGTACAAACCTAGTTTTCTCCTCCAAAATTATCTCTAGAAGATCTTTTCTAATTATGTTCACCACTTCTTTCGCCATGGTTTTGTACAATATATTACAAAGAGTTGTGAGTCTGAACTCATCTAAATATGATGGTTTCTCCTTTTTGCAGATCAAAGCAATGAAGGTTTTGTTCAATTCCCTTAGGACCATTCTCAATCTCCTCGAGTCTTCAATGGCTGCAACCACTTCACTTTCCATTGTGCTCCAATATTTTTGAAAAAAAGCACGTCAAAAACCCATCCATTCTAGGTGCTTTATCTGGATTCACAACCTTAATTTCCTTTACCATGAATTCACTCATCAAAATCTTGTTCTACCCTTCATTGACCAACTTTGTGATCAACTCCATAAGCTAATTTGTGGTACTAGCCTTGAACCTTCTTTGTTATTTAACAAATTTTTAAAATAGGTGACTACTTCCCTGGCAATGTCCCCAGGAGACTCAACACTTATGTCATCAACTTCCCATAGCCTTGTAATTCTATTGACTTCTCTACGAGCCTTAGTGCTATTATGGAAGTATGTTGTATTCTTATACCACTTTTCAATCTAGATCTCCTTGGATTTATGTTGCTAGTATACTTCCTCTTTAGCCTAAATCTCCTCATATTATTTCAGCAAACCTTTTTCCTTCAAGTATTTTTCATTATCCATTCCTGCAGATAATACAGCTTCATTTAGAACTAATTCAATCCTGCATTTAGATTTGAATATGTTTTTGAAATGTGTCATATTACATTCCTTTATTTGTTGTTTAAGGAGCTTCAATTTTGATATCACACCAAACATCATGGTTCCCTCAACTTTCCATCCCCACCACCATGTGTCAATCAACCCTAGAAGATTTTGATCCTTGAACTACATATTTTTAAATTTGAAGGGGCATCTCACTGGTCTCTTTTCACCCATTATTTCTAGCTAAATGGGATAGTGATTTGACCCCAATTGAGGTAAAAAAATTCCTTCAAAGGTGAACGAAAAGCTCTCAATTCTCCTTTAAACAAAAATTGGTTCAATTTTTTTGTAATATGGTTGAATCCCAACCTTTAAATTTGAAGGGGCATCTCATTGGTCTCTTTTCACCCATTATTTCCAGCTAAATGGGATAGTGATTTGACCCCAATTGAGGTAAAATGTTTCCTTCAAAGGTGAACGAAAACCTCCCAGTTCTCCTTTAAACAAAAATTGGTTCATTTTTTTTGTAATGTGGTTGAATCCCAACCTTCAATTTGTCTATGTGTATTTCCCATTTGCCATCTGAATTTCAAACAAATCATTTCCCCTTATAAAGCTCTCAAAAATCCACTTGGGATTGATACTTTCTTTGCATACCCCCCATTTTATCCTCACTGTGTAGGATCACATTGAAATCACCTCCTAAAATGCAGTATTCTAGAACTACCCTACTGCATTAAACACCAAGCTCCACCCACAATTCCCTTTTCTTAATGCAACTTATGGGGCCATATATATTTATCAATGTATTTAGATCAAATTTGATGAAAGACTTCTCACTTTGTAGGCTAACCAGTTGCTATATCCTACAACCATTCCTAGATAAACAACCTAAGGTCTCCAAACCATTAGTAGTCCCCCCGAGGCACCTATGGCTTCCAATTGCTCAAAATTCCAACTTTTGTATTTATTCCTGAATATTTCCACTTCTTCATTGCTTATTTTTTACTCCTAAATCATGAAGACATCAACCTTTGACACCTCCATGAAGCACCTTAGTAGGTTATTTTTGTTAGGAGCATTTAAGCCCCTAACATTCCACAATATGATCCTCATTACTCCCAGGCAAGGGTACCACCCTTCCCTGATCTTAGCATCATGGTGAGCTTCTATTGTCCTTTTGCATCTCCATCTATAGCCCTTTTCTCTATGTTTGAAAACCTACCTTTCCTCCTACCATTCCTACAGTTAGGTGATTTCATGGCTTTGTTTCTTGGCTTTACTCCCATTTTCCCCTGAGTCACTGAGGTGGTTGAGAAGTCTGCATTATCTTCTAGTGAAGTAAAATTTTCCTCCAACTCTTGAACCTCCTCTTCTTCTAAAGGGTTATTATCCTGCAGAACTTCACCCTCCATACTGCTATCATCATCCTCCCCCATATTTGGGTCCATTCCTTCTACCTTTGCAAGGGTTGTGTAGCTCAACAATTCATATCCCACATCCATAATTTCCTCCAAACCCAAAACTTCCTCCTTGGTCCCTTCCTCTTCTTATGGTTTTGGGAACCACTCTAAATCCCCATTTGTATTCTCCTTTGTAGTAAAAAGTTCCTCCTCTGCATACTCATGGTCCCCATTCTCCTGTAGAGTATCTTATTCAGTTCCCTGACTATAGCTTTCCCTATTCATTGGCATTTCCCCACCATTCGCAACTCTACTACCTTACTCCACCAAGCACCCATCTTTTGGTTCTGAAGCCTTGTTCATGTATCAGATTTTGAGAAGGTAGGGGCCTTTCTAGTGGAGAGATCCCAATCTATCTCTTGGATCCACTTGCCCTCCTCTGTAATAATTTCCAATTTTTCCAAGCGTTTTCTACCCAAACTGATTTCTATACAAATTCTCACTTGTGCCTTCATTTCTCCATGAAGCAGGGCTTTATCTACCCCAATGTAAGTACCCAATTGATTCCCTATCAGACTTAGGACTCCTCATCCCAATATTCTAAGGGGAAGTTGTTCAAATTTACCCATGTTTTCATTCTATCCAATTCATGCATGTGGGGGTTAAAATTTGGCTACCACTCTTGTATATAAAACTCTATTTCATCCATTTACAGGAGTTTTTCAAACATGATGCTTTGATTCAATTCTGATGATGGGAATATGATTAAAATAAAGCTATAGACCAAAAATTTGATACATACCTCTATACAAGCCATTAGTCTCTCCACCAATCCACCATCTTTTTCGTAGAGAATCCACCTCCTCCCCACTTTGTGAAGAAAGTGCACTCTTTCAAAATATTCATAGAATTTATTATTTTTTTATTAGGGATGATCATCGCCTTACCATTTCTTCTCAATTCATTGATGACAATCCCTTTTCTAGAGACATCATTATCTCTCCTTGTGTTAGAATTCTCCTGCAACCAACTTCCTTTAGCTTCATTTGATCCTCATTCCCTAGATAACACTTTGTTTACTCTATTTTCATTTACTACTACAGTAAAGTGGGCGGCTTTTCTATCTCGACCACCAACTGCTAGGTTCATCCCTAGATTTCTTATCGTAGGGATCCCCTTCTAGAGGTTAGGTTGAGTTGTCACAATCTCTCTCCTACTTTACCTAAGCCACCCATTCCAATTCCCCCCAAGTAGGCTCCTTGAGGGGAGCCCTAAGATACTTCCTTGAACTCTTGGGGGGAGATCTCACCAATACTATGGTGAAATTTTTTCTCTCCTCCTGTTTGTATTGGGTTGATAAGGTCTCCCCCAGAGTTTGCACCCCATATACACTCTCAATTAACTAGATTGAGTTTTAGTAAGATCATTATGTCTCATCACATAGGATGATGACACTTGTCATGATCTAATCCCTTTATCATTTAGGATTGCTCTTATCAAATATTCTCTCTTTGTATTAATTCATTTTGTAAGTTTTTCTAGTTGATGATATAGTAGATTATTGTTTGTAGCTCTCTTGTGTGGAAGGTGTTTTTGTTCATTGTTTGATTCTATGTTTCATGTTTTTCACAATTCTAACATGGTATCAAAGCATGGATTCAACGAACCCCTTCTTTTTTTATTTTTTTGGGATAGGGTTACAAGAGAAAATTTGGAATCTTTTTTTTTTTTGCAAGTTTTGGAGTTGGGATTTTTTTGGTGTGAAAAGGACCTAACCATTGTGCTCAAGAGGCCGAACAAATAAATTTTGATATAAATTTTTCATACTTTTGGTGATGGGAGTCTAGGAGGCAATTTTTTATATCAAAGCATGTATGGCCCTATATGACCTAATGTACAAAAAATTTCAAAAAAAATGCAACACTATTAATAAATGCTAGTCACTAGGTGGCTTGGCTAGCAATGGTTGACCATTCGATGACAGCAACTTATTCATTGGCCGCTAATGACTTCAACCACTAGCATCAACGAGATCCCATGTCCACTGCTCAGTTGGCGATAGGGGTGGGCCTCGATTTATATTTTTTATGTTTATTTTTAAAAAAATAACCTACTTCGGGCGGCATGGTCAACCAGTGCCTAGCCCCTCAAGGGCTTAAATTTTATTTTTTTCAACTTAAGCAAGATTGGGAAAATCATGATAACTTTTCGCTCAGATATTGAAATCGGGTAAATGAGATATTGCCTGAAAGATGATTTTGAGAACTATGTAATGGCGCTAGTTTTTTCTCATATTTTTTTGCTAGTACATTTTATACATTTCAAAGTCATATGTGTTGTTTTCACTCCCAAGCTCACAATTTTTGACCAATTTCTTTGTTTTTTGTGATTCTAGTAGTGTTGGAAAGGTCTTTTAGAGCTCTTCACAAATATTTATTCATTTTTTCCAGATTTTTCTCCAAGTACATTTTATTTAGTTTTTTGTGTTTTCACATTCTGGTGAATTACTTAGATGTTTTGGCTCTTAAAAAATTTCTATTTGTGTGGGATGACTTGTTTTAGGTTGTTCTACATTTATTTCTAGTTTTTTGTCTTATTTGGGCATTTTGAGCATTTTTTGGATGCAATTTTTTTTGTAGACACACTAAGACAAAGTGTCACTATTGTACTTACTTTTGGGGATTTCACACATCCTATTGCACCTTTTGTACTTGCACTATGTTGTAAAGTGTAATGGTGGATTGTGAGTGTCTTTGTTTTTATCAAACCTTTGTCAAGTGAGTGGTCCTTCATGATATCATCGAATCTAAGTGATTCTTACCATCATGTTTGAGTGTGTCTTTTTTGCACTCCATTTTTATTTGTAGGTAATTCTATGTGCATGTTCATGTTTGGATAATATGTCTCAACCTTGCAATTACTTAAAGTATTGTTGATAATGTTGGGTGAAAAATTTGTAATCCCTTTTAACAGATTACAAAACCTTGATTTCAACCATAGCTATGTGAGATAGAATCTCTCCTCTCATAAAGGGGAAAGTTTGATTCACTATGGATGGGGCCTTTCAAAATTAATTAGTTACATGGTGAAAACAACTTTCTCTTGGCGTACAAAGATGGGACACCATTTTCTCTTCCTCGCAGTGGGCAACATCTAAAGCTCTTTACATAGTAAAGTAATAGGTGTTCAATGTAAATATTTGTATAGTCCTTGCATCTTTTTTTTTTAAGTCTTTTTGAGTCTTTTTATTTTTGTCACTTGACTCTATTCCCTATGGATGGATAAAGGCACTTGGAATCTAGAGTTCTTCTCCCTTCAATTGTTTCTAAGAATGACTAAAGGAAGCTCCCTAGCGAAGTCACCAAAAAATTGTTGGGTGAAAATTTTGTAATCCCTTTTAACAAATTACAAAACCTTGATTTCAACCACAACTATGTGAGATAGAATCTTTCCTCTCAAAAAGGGGAGAAACCCTTCTTACTACTTATTGAAACTAAGGAAAACTAATTAAATATTTACAATAACGATATGGGGTGTGTCACATTCATGATTCTCTCTTCTTTTAGAGAATATGTTTTACAATGTTTCACAATTTTAAGTTCTTGATGCAATACAACTTCAAACTAAAATTAAGCAGTAATTTCAATATTCCTATCTTGTCAAAGAAAATCCTAGGAATACCAACATGATAATGATAAATAATAAATAAGGAAATCTCACATAGGCACAAAGTAGTTCTATAGATTTTGATAAAGAATCCTTCAAGATAGTAACCAGCGTTGTATGAGAAGCACAAAGTCTTCTATATACTTCACAATAATCCCATGAACAACATTAATAAATATAAGCACAAATTCTTATAGAGAATTCACCAATAGTATTCAACAATATCACAATTTCAAGTAATAAGTGTAACTCAAATTTTACACAGATTTCCTTAAATCCCTTTTGATCTCAATTACTAATCATTACCAATTCGATCAAATCATAAGATAATTGTTCCTAGCAGATACATAAGGTATTGTTGATATGTTGACGACAGGGGGCATGGTGGTTTCCCCCCGCTAGGGGTCCGAGGGGATCATCCCTCGCTTGGGGGTCTGGGGGCAACATGCCTTGATGAGGGCTTGAGGGTAGTGCCCTAGAAAGGAAAATTTTATTTATATTTTATTATTGTAAATATGCATTGTTCATCATTAGATCTTAGAATTAGACATTTGATATTTTATTAGCTTGACTTTCCTTAGAAGGAAACCCTATTTTATGAGGGTGTTGTATTACAACTATTTTATTATGATATATTCTGAGATTTTGATAGCAGTTATGTTGCCTCTGTATCTCTAGTTGGTGATACTTCTATGAGAAGCTTACTCTGCAAGTATATTGTAATCTTTTTCATTTTTGAATAACATATTGGGAAAATTTTGGAGTGTGGGGTTTTTCTCAAGAAAGGGTTTTCCCCACATAAATCACTATGTTGTGGTATGCATGATATTTTTGTTTATTTTTCTTTAAGTTTGTGTAACAGTTAAAGATATGTAAGAGTTTTGTATTATCCTCCTCTCAAGATTAGTGTAGGAAGTTCTTCCACTACCTTAGCTTCCTTATAGTTCAGATGTTCTTTATTCTCCTACATGCACTTCTTGGTGACACACAGTTTTAGTGGACCCATCTTGGCTCTCACTTTTCCACATTATGGGGGGTTTTCTACTATTGGTGCTAATACTTCCTTGGTTTCATTTTGGAGTGACCTGTGTATCTAGTTTTTGTTCCTATGTACTAAGCAAATGTAGTAGTTGGTTACCCATGCATTTCAACAAGATGGAGTATTTACCATATGGACACTCTTGCATTCATGTTTTTGGAGGTGATATTCCATTTTCACTTAATTAGTCTTCTTCAGGCTATTGGTACTTGTGCCATTTGTATATTTGATTTATAGATATTTTCCTTTGTTTTCCATTTGATTTGAGTAATGTCATTGGGGGAACTCGTGTAGATTATTATCTTCTTGATCCTCATCATCATTTGTTTCAAAAGAGGTTCTTTATTTTGGCACTATAGCAATCATTAATCAATAGTTGTCTTCAGCTTCTTCATGCTTCAATGATGTTCTTCATGTACCTATTCTTTTTGGACACTCTTTTGGAGGCTTCTTAGTCCATTTTCCTTTCTCTCTTTTAGAGAGGAAATTGTGAGAGATTAGATTGTTTGTACATGGGTACCTCATTAGGCCTTGTTTGTTAGGACCCATCCTACATTCTTTTCTTTTCATGCATTAGATTTTTAGGTTTTTTAGCTACTCCCTAAGTTAGACTTAAAGTGGGGTGTTAAAATAATCATGCATTAGCTAATAATTAATTAATTATTAAGTTAATTTTATTTCACTCACTTAAGATAAACTTAGAAGTTCTTTCTTCTGTTAACTAGAGTGATCTTTTATTACATCATTTTGTCTTATCACATAAGATGCCAACACTTTTCATGATCTAATCCATTTATCATTTAAGGTTTCTCTTATAAAACTCTCTCTCTCTCTCTCTTTGTATTAATTTATTATGTAAGTTTTTCTAGTTGATGGTATAGCAGATTATTGTAACTTGCAACTCTCTTGTGTGGAAGGTGTTTTTGTTCGTTGTTTGATCATGTGTCTTGTGTTTCTCACAATTCTAACATTATTTTCATGCATTAAGCTTTTATTTTCTTTATTTTCTCTTTTAACAATATTTTTGATTGAAACAAATAGTTTCCTTATACAATTAAATTTTAACCACAAAATAAAAAATTATATAATACCTAGTGGTGATTGATTATAATGGCTTCACACAACTTCACTCTTTTATAATTTGAAATAATTTACTCTTCAAAATTATATTTTAACAAATAGTACAAACTTCATCAAATGTTGCAAATATTTTTTAAAAATTGCAATACCTTTGTTTCTCTTATCTACAAATTATTTTTAATTTTATTTGGCAATTGCTCAATCTTCTTCTCTGACTTTATTAATTACTTCAGGACTCTAAATTTTTACCATGGTCCTCTTCATAAACTATAATTATGGTGATCTTGAAATCTCTTCCATTAATCTTTTTTTTTCTAAATTATGACTCCTTCAATAACACCTTCTTTAAGCTTTAGTTTAGTGAATAATTTTTCTTTAGAGTGGCAAATGAACTGGTTTTGTTACTTATATTCTTAAAAAAATGTGACTACTTGCTTGGTAGTTGCAACCTCTTCTTTGCAAAATATTGCAGAATTTCTTTCTATTCAGATTAGATTTCTTACTATTTTTATGCTATATGAATGGATGTTAAGAGCTATGAATTCTTCATTGTTCTCTAGTTAGCGAAAAACTACTTATGGTTGGGAAAACTTGAAAAATTTAGTTTCCTACATTTTGATTGGTTGACATGGCAATACCTTGCACTCCTCTTCAAACTTTACAAACTAAAATATTCTCAAACTCTCAAATAGTTATCCCTCAAACAATATTTGAACTACTTCTGCTCAAACAACGAATAGGAAAAATCTTCTAAAAATTATAATCTACTTTTACCTCTTTACAATGATCTTTCTTTTCAATTCTCTTACAATCTCATTTGTCTTCTTCCATTTCCATGATTTTCCTCTCCTCTTTTTGTTAGAGTAATCATACATTAGCTACTAATTAAAATTAATATTTAATTGATTGTTAAGCTAATTTATTCTCATGCACTTAAGCTAAACTTAGGAGTGCTTTTATTTTTTTATTAGTTGACCTATTACTAGATCATTCTATCTCATTGCATGAAATGATGACACTTTTCATCATCTAATCCCTTTCTCATTTAGGGTTTGCTCTTATAATCACTCAACCCTCATTGTATTATCTCTTGTGATTTTGGAGATTCATGGAACCTTTGCATTCTATAACTTTTTCTAGTTGAGGATATTACATATTATTATTTGCAACTCTCTTACATGAAAAGTGTCTTTGTTTATTGTTTGATCATGTGTCTTATGTTTTTCACAATTCCAACATGGTATCAAAGCATGGATTCAATGAACCCCTTCTTGATTTATGAGGGTTTTCTTCAACTAGGGTTACAGGCTTTAGATCTAGAATATCCATTGCTTTTATTTGTAATTTTTGGAAGTGGAAAATTTTAGGTGTATTTTGGTGTGAAAAGGACCTCATGGTTGAATTCAAGAGGTTGATTAAATGAATTTTGACTATGAATTTATCTAGCTTTCTTGTCAAGAGCTTCCTTTTGGTACAGGGACTGTATGGCTCTTATACGACTACTACACAAGTTTTAAAAAAAGGAAAATCAAGTCTGAGCTTTTTTTTAAATTCTATTTTTATTTTGGAATTAAAAATATATATTAAAAAGGTCGGTTTGATTTCCGTTAGGGACAATTTAATTGAGGGTACCCACAGGGTACCTGCACCTTGCGGGCCTCATACCCTATCTGAGTCATCATACTAGCCAGATGACAGCTCCCAACAATACCCAGTGTTGAATGCCTGAAATATTGAGAGGGGGGTGAATTAGTATTCTTTTAAACCACTTAATAAGATTTAAACATCCAATACTCATAGCATATTCAATTTTCAATAATGAATGAAAGCATGAAAACAACCAACAACATTACATAAAACATGAACACCAGATTTTTACGTGGGAAAACAAAAATGGGAAAAACCACAATGAGGATTAGCTCACAATATATTATAACTGGTTATAGTATCTTACAAAAGTGCTCACTATAGGTGGGCTCACTGTCCAAGTGGACACACTGCCCACTAAAATATAGAAGAGATAAAAGAGATTATGGCACACAACCAAGTTTTGAATTGTTACAATTACATCTAATATATGCATGAAATACAGTTCCAATGAAGCTCAGAATACAAGCTTTACACACTTCATATTGATTTGACTTAATACTCTACTCTGCTATGCATTCGCTCTATATTTGCAAAATTCACATCCAATAACACTTATCTAATGTCACCATGCCACAAAACATCAAAAATATCCTTCATATATATCAGATTCATCTACAACATCAATTAAGTCAGCCTAATTGGATGTAATAAGCAAAATGTAACTTGTCAGCTCAAGATCCATACATACACACTTAGTGCCAAGATTAAAATCTTACAACAT
The DNA here is from genome assembly GCA_007258455.2 of Sequoia sempervirens. NCBI lineage: Eukaryota > Viridiplantae > Streptophyta > Pinopsida > Cupressales > Cupressaceae > Sequoia > Sequoia sempervirens. The sequence continues at coordinate 172,330,746 of VDFB02086081.1, read as the reverse complement.
TTTGAAATAGGTCATCATAGACCTAAAATAGAACTCACATAACAGATCAATACATAATTAAACTCCACAAAACATAAAGCTCATTAGGTTGGCATCAATAATGACCTAATATCAAAATTCACCAACTATATACCCACACTCAGATGCACGGACCTCCAAAATCTATGCCAACTAGAATATACATGCTACTGACACCTATCAACATCTCCACAAAACTACAAAGAAAAATTCCAATCCATGGAGAAATGCATATTCACGAAAACACATGCACTGAATCAGAAAACACTTGATATTGCCAAGTTGAACTTGTGTCACTCATAACTTCAAAGTTAGAAACCAAAACGAGATGAAACTCAAGAATTAGGCTCCTCTATCAACCAATAAAATTATGTTAGAAGCACAGACCAAGATCTTCATCAGAAAACCAATGTGAACCCAAATATCAAATCCCCTATACACAAAAACACCTGAATTGAAACTTGGTCAAATTCCACAACTATTGCCTTCACTAGATCAAATCTTCTTGCAAAATTGTCTTTCACTATCATCCTCAAACATAATCAATCCATCCAAACTAATATGAACAATAGTATTCATACTAGGATACAATATTGACATCGATGACAACATTGCAATGTATGACTATATAATTTGCATGCATCCCACATGCTCATGTTGCCAACAATTGCATCAGTGGTAAACTCCTTATTCTTCCAAAAATCTCCCCCTTTTTCATTGATGGCAACATGCCAAAGTTATCTCCAAAATTACTCTCCTACTTTGACGTCAAGGGAAAAGGGTGCATACAATAGTCTTTCTTTCATATTGGATCTCCCCCTGACAAATATATACATATATACATATATACAAACTAAAAACTAAACTGAATCCCCCTAGGGGTGCTATCCAACAAAATTTTGAACTAAATATCTAACTTATACCATCCACATATGTACTTAATAATTTGAAACAATAAACTAAAATGTATAAAGCAAAAAGAAACACAATCAATTGGAAGAAGTTGACTCTTGAAGCTTCTCAACGTGGGCTTGCCACTCTTGTTTTGCTTCTTCCTAGGTCTTCTTAGCTATGCCAAGAATTTTTCATTGTGTCTCTAAATCCATCAATAGTTTTTCCCCTTCTTTTAGAGTGATGGGCACTGCATTAAGCTTTGTAGCTTTGCTAGCACTTACCAGGGCATTAGAAACAAATGTGAACTTAGAGTTCACCAGGTCCCTAATGCTCACAAACTATAAAATGATCTTCTCTTTTTGTCCTTGCAGTTAGCAGAACTTCTCATGTATTTCTTCTACTGCTGACCTTGTGCTTGCATCTAGTTCATGTGTCAGATCATAGGCACTAGAAGATTTGTCTATATGTGACTCAATTGAGTCCATTTCATCTTTTATGCTCTTTGTGGCTTCAAGCCACTTCATACAGAATTGGAATAATGCTTTGGCCTCATCCACACAAACTTGTGCACCTTTGAGACTATCTTGAAACTTATTGTGTGCATGGGCATACTTCACTATAATTTCCATCAATCTCTTCTCACCCATTTTCTTGTCTAACTCTTTTTTCAATTTTTCTTGTAATCCAAAGGTATAATCTTTGAAATAATCAATCAAAAAATTTAGGTTCTCCATACCAGATAATGAATTATCAATCGTTATACTGGGTATGGCCTCCTCGGGTGTCTTTACAACCTCCTCCATCAACTCTCCAATCTTCTAATGATTTTCTATTATCTCCTTTTGGGAAGATGCATGGAAGACATCTCCCAGTTGAAGCTTGTGGAGTGGCGAGATCTTATCCAACTCCACATTCCCCTATTGTATGGGAAATTGTAGCAATTGCACAGACACTACAGGCTGAAACTTAAGCTACATGCTTAGCAAAAATTTTAAAGAATCTTTAGAGGAGCCGAAAGATTCACTAGTAGTATTTGTGCTCTCCTTTATAGCCTTTTCTTTTAACTCCTCACCAATGTTAACTGGTGTCTCCACTTCTTTCCTCCCGCATCATCGAAGGAATCTTTCTACTCATCTTCTTTCCATGTATCTTCTTCACCAATATTTTTTTTAGTATTATCTAGAGGGATGACTATCTCTAGTTGGTCTTGTATGATCTCAATATGTGTATCAATTACCAAAGGAAGAGTAAGAATATCCTCTTTTTGCAACATCTTCAAGTAGCTACATTCTTTTCAACATTCAACTCTCCACCAACATTTTCCTCTGTAGTTTCTTCCACATCCAGAAGAACACTATCTTGTACATCTCCTACATTTGTCTCATGCTCATGTTGAGCATCATCAAGCTACACATCTTCTCCAACATTCTCGGCCAGAGCAGGCATCTCCACATGCATTTCCCATTTGTTCTTTGGGTTCATTCCCTATCTTTCTAATAGGTTTGTTTCTTTTTCAACACTCTCCTTCCTAATCCTCTCGAGATCATTTTGATCCCTTCCCATAAGGGTTGTCACCCTTTTTTTGTTCTAATTTCCTTATTGAATAGTGTATCCAATGCAGCTTTATTTTCCTCAAAAAGAGGAGCACTTATTTTCTCCAATGCATAGGCCTTCAATTTGGCATCTTCTTCTATTACTTCTTGTCTTCTCTCAATCAAAACATTCCATAATTCTATAGGTATTTTTTTCTCTATATTCCTCATATCAACTTCAAGAACTATAATGTATTTTATAATGGCTTCAACAATGGTGGTCTTGTCCACCTCATCAGCTTCAGCATATAGTGCATAAGTTTCTTCTAACATCTCATTTTGTACAATACCATTGAAAAGTTCTTCAAGTTTCATTAGACTATAGGTTCTTACTAGAGATTTCTTCTTTTGCTTCTTCTTCTCTTATGATGTCCTTTCCTTGCTTGCTTCTACCTTCTTCTCTATCATGTGGATAAAAAATGATTTCTTTTCCTTTTCTACTTCCTCCTCTTCATCTGTATCCACAATATCAACTTTTTGCTTCTTGACACTTGCTTCACCTTGTGAAGCTTAACTTTTTCTCTTGTAGAACAATTTAGGTCCTTCTTCTTCTTCTTCTTCTTCCTCTTCTTCTTCTTCTTCTTCTTCTTCTTCATCATCCATGTTCACACCCAATTACTGCTCTCTAGTTGCCTTAGCTTTAATTCTCCTCTTCATTGGGCTAGTTTGATGTGTTGTTAGAGCAGCCTTTTCTTTCCCAGGCCCCTTTTGCCACTTTACTAGAGAGGTTTTTTCCTTCACCAGAGCACTGGTTTGTTTTGTAGGATTACTTGTCTCCTTCCTCTTTCTTCCACTAGATGAAGGCACAATCCTAGAGGACTTTTGAGCAACTGGAGGAGTGGTAGCTGCTCTACCATATTTCCTCACACTTGATGAGCTTCCCAGAGCTCTAGATTTAGCCTTAGCTACCTCAACTTATTCCAATGTGAGGCCCATTTCTTTTACAAATTTTGTAGTCATTTTCTCCACTTTTTTCTTTATTTGAGATTGTGTTTGGTCCAAATAGACCTCCATTGATTTCTCTTCATAAGTTCCATACCTCTCTTTGGAGGTGTCCTTAGGTTTTCTTAACATATAATCTGTAGACCTTACAATATCATCCTCAGTGATCTCTTATCCCATTTTTGGGATTCATATAGTTTTGGGCTCTACAACTTGTATGATACATTCATCTTTAGAAACCAATAATTTAATAGCATTCTTGTACTTCTGCACCATCTTTTGAGGAATTCTCTCCCTCTCTTGCATCCTCTTTTGAAATACTGCAAAGAATACCACAATGGAATCTTTCTATTCCTTTGAATCTCCCAAACCTCTTAATAATTCCTTGATCTGATGTGCAACAGGTCTTCCTTTCAACCACACCATACTCTTTGTACCAGGGAGTTCTTTCAATAAATAGAATTTAGTAAACATATGATTAAAGTTCCATATTTAAAAGGATACCTAAAATCCTTTGTTTTCTACAAGTTCTCCATCAGTTGATGCCTCAATAACTCACATAGGTCATAATCAGCTCCCTTCACCATTTCATAGGCAGTATTGATGGCGGTGGCCAAAATAGATTTTTCTTTGTTTGAAAAGTAAACCTTATATCCAATCATCATTGTTGCATACTTCATAGTAGGGTTTCAAATGTTATTCACTATCAATGCCCTTTTTCATATGTCGCACTGGTAAGTTCCATCACAATTTCATTCTTTACCGACTTGAGTACTAGAATGAGTCCAATTGAACATAACCTTGTAACTTCTCTAATCACCTCCTTTGTGGTCAACCCTGGCATATCCACCCATACAAACTTTTCATGGATGCGGCTCAAAGCAATCCTTTCCCAAGCATTATCATGGAAAAATTTGGGAAACACATGCCACATATCGAGTCTCTTCATAACCAAATTTTGATACTCTGACTTCAATGCAAAATCCTCACCAGTGACCTCATTTACCCACACATCTCCTAGCTTGGAATAATCATACTCTTCTAATTTTCCATGAATATATATCCTTACGTCCTTTATGTGCAAGACTCCATAAGGAACCCTTAAGAAAGCACCTTCCAGATTGACTTTTGTGGATTTTTCAGGATATTTCTTGAACTTAGGTCGGGTTCTCTTAGACACATCAACAACCCTTGGCATAGCCATCTCAAATTGTTTCCAAATAGCTTTCAAAAAAACTAGGGCAAGTGAAAAAATATAAAATACCTTTTACTTCACTCTTCTACTAGGGTTTCACTCACACCACCACTCGATCACTTCAAACAAATTGCACTGCTCTTCACTTGCTCTTTTCCTCTTGAAAAACTTGATTGCAAATGAAATTTTATTAAGTGTAATCACTTATAAACCTTTTTTGTGACCTAATTTTGCATTGAATACTCAAACTGAAAAGCTAGCAAAAACCCTAATTTTCTACACAATCAACTTCAAATTCTCTGCAATCTTTTGTATTAAGATATTTTCTACTAGGTTATTCTCTAGTAGTTCAAATACATTGGTCTACACCACATATCCTTGCGTTGAAGCATCAACACCATTTCTCTAGTGGGGGATAAAATATTTTCATTAAAGTTCCCCCCTAAGCCAAAGCTCTCAACTTAGTTTTTGGAGGAAACGTCTACATTAGATGTTGGTATAGATTCATCCTTAACCTCAATTTCTTCCTTATTTTTCCAAATCTTTTCCATCTCCTTTGTCTCTGTTGGATCAACTTTTTGTACTGGATCATTCTTCTTCAATGGATTGTTCTTCATCATATTTCTACTTCTACAAAACTTAGAAACATGTCCAAGCCTATTGCAATTGTAGCATATGACATTCTTTTGATCAATCTTACTTCCATTCATTCTATATTTGCATTGATTAGATTTATGCCCAAATCCATTGCATATATAATAGTAGCCATTGAAAGACTAAACTATTCATCATTTGACTTCTACATTCACTAGTTCTAAGACCAAATCTTTTGCATACAAAACACTGACTGAGAAAATATTGAACATTCTGATTCATTCTACTTTTGAATTCCATAACCTTATGTCCAAATCTATTGCAAAAATAATAAAAACCATTAAAATATGGGTACCTTTTGTGCATTTGGTTGTCTGACCGATGGTCTTCTAGCTTCATTCTTTTGATTCTAGATATGCTTTCCATTGTTCTTTTTGTCTTCGGTCTTCTTTTCAAACTAGTTTGTAGCTTGATATGTATTTGATCTTTCTCCTATCTCAAACCCTATTCCACCTTTATCTTTAGATCCTTTCTAATTTGCAATCATTTCATCAAGTATGTGCATTCTTTAGATTTTATTTTCACCATTGCATTCAAAAATTATTCACCTCTTTTCCTTTCTTCAACTTGCATTTTCAAAATAGTAATTATTTCATTTGCTCACTTCCATTTCTCACTGACCTCCTTATGTCTTTCTCTGAATTTTTTGATTTTCTCTCTCAATTTCCTGATGCATTCATTTGCTTTTTTGACATTTTCTTTTAGATCTCTATTTTCACCTTCAATTATTTCCTGATCTTCAAGAGCAACTTTGAGTTCTCCATTTGTGTCAAATATGCAATCTTCTTCTATAGATCCAATAGCGGGAATCTCTTATGGATGAATTGGTAGTCTTCTAATAGCCATGTGTTCAACCTCCAAGATCTTCCCCAAGTAGTTAACTCCTTTGAAGGAACCAAGCTTTGATACCAATTGTTGAACACTAATAATATTGAGAGGGGGTGTGAATCAATATTCTTTTAAACCACTTAATCATTTAAACATCCAATACTCATAGCATATTCAATTTTCAATAATGAATGAAAGCATGAAAACAACCAACAACATTACATAACACATGAACACCCAATTTTTACGTGAAAAACTCAAAATGTGAAAAACCACAATGAGGATTAGCTCACAATATATTATAACCAGCTATAGTATATTACAAAAGTGCTCACTATAGGTGGGCTTGTTGGGAAAATGTGTCTCAACCTTGCAAATAAATAAGGTATTGTTGATACATAAATGTGAGGGGATGCAGGGGGTACCCCCCTACGGGGGTCCAAGGGGGCTCATTCCCCTAGTGAGAGGTTTGGGGGTCGTACGTCCCAATGGGGGTTCAGGGGCAATGCCCCCAAAAGCCACATTTTATGTATATTTTATTATTGTAAATCTAGACCATTCATCATTAGGTCTCAGATCTAACAGTCAATATTTTGTTGGCTTCAATTGCCCAAGGAAACCCTATTTTATGAGGGCATTATATTACAACTGTGTATTGTGATGTATTCTGAGAGTGTAATAGCGGTTGTGTTGCCTCTAGATCTCTAGCTAGTGATACTCTTGTGAGAAGCTTTCTCTACAAGTATGAAATATTCCGAGCCAATTTTTTTTCGTTTTTTCAAATTTCAAATTACAATTAATGCACCCGTTAAGGTTAGAAGATAAACCAAAATGTGCTGAAGCAACTCTAACCAGAATGTACACCAGGATCCCGATGTGGGAAAGGTGTGAGCATTGGTTAGAGGATCTAAAACAAATTGCTTATGCAGGAACTCTAACCAAGAATGGTGTTGATGATGGCGAGCATATGGTCAGAGGATCTTCTACACTAAGTGCTGAAAGGGAAATCGACACCAAGTATGTGCTACCCAATCCAGTATGGAGTGAGGGGCGACCATATGGCAGAGTGTTACAAAGTACAATGCTGAAAGAAATACTGAAAATTGAAATACTCAACACCCAGAATGTGCTTGCTAACCCAGAGTGGGAAAGTAGCTACCATAGGGCGAAGGTGAATTAAATACAATAACACTTGCTGAAAGTAAGATGAGCATTACAATTTGATAAAGCAAGACTCTAAATGGCTATCAGTACTACTACCAGCGTACAATATGAAAGATGATATCTTGCTAACAATACGAATCAGCATATAAGTAGTTTGCAACAGTATTAGTGAATTTCTTTGCTGAGAAGTAAAACTTAAACGGAGATGGTACTAAACAGATCCAACCTTGTTCCAACTTGGGCAATCCACGATGAAGCATCCGCAAAGTCTTTGAGAACTCTCAACACCCATCCAGCAATGGAGATGCAGATTTCTTCGAACTGTTATGACAGACCTGCATTCTCATCATATAACCAGCAGCAAATAGATTTCTTGGACAGTTCGAATCTCCCTTCCTACTTACTCAATTGACATGAAATTGCATGCAAAACACTACTAGCATGAGGGCGCTCAGAACTAACACAAAGAGCAGACTTAAAAATGCAGACTTTATTAAATGCATGATTCCCAAGACACAATAAATGGTACGGCCCAGTACAGGGGAAATTTTGCATTTAAAATTTAGATCCTTCTCTAAAAAAACCACAAACTTGCACACATGGGCGCCTTGCCTAGATAGATGAGATTATGCAATACCCATAACATATATTTTTGTCCTTTTTGATTTACGAATGAAAATACGGATCTGTTGTAGCTAAAATGCAATTCTAGAAACTTAGCTAATATGCCAAAACAGAAACTAAAGAGTCACAATGCTGATTTCAATGCACAAATTCCAATGAGCTCACAAATCTAAGCTAAATCACCACTAGTTGTTGTGTTGCAAGCAAGAAGCGATGCCTGAGCTAGGAGGCCTTCATTCCTCGAAGCAGTTCCAGAGCCAAACCGGCAGCATAATGATACTATAGACCAAAGATAATCAAAAGAGAACCCAAGGCTTCCTTTTATAAGTTTCTGTTGACCTTTCTCGAAACCCTAACTTCTTTTTCAGAGTCAAAACCCTAATCCCGAGAGATGGCGTCCTTTTCCATACATCTTCAATTTGACTTCATTTAATTAAATTCCTCACTTAAATAAATGCGTCCTCCTTAAGGCTTAATTTTGACTTTGATAAATTCAATATAAATTCAATATATCCTCAATGATGGCGCCACCCTTCAAGTCCACTTTTTAAAATAACATCAAGTTAATAGACTAGGCCAAGGTGATAAAATAACATTTAAAATATAATGTTATTTTTAAGTAAAATGAGCTTATCTCTCTGAAACTGCATTCTGAAGCCCGAAACTGAATACCCCACTTGATTCAGCTGAAGAGGAAAGTCAACTGCCTGAGACCAACCTGTTTACTGCCAAAACTAGAATTTACTAAAAATAGTAAATTCTTGAAACTGCTCAGAAAGCCGAGACGAACATACCACTGCGAAGCTCTCTGAAAACCCAGAAAGAATCCACAATTGAAACAATCAACTCATAGCCAGAACATCCTTCAAAATAGGAAACCCTAATTTTACCTTCTGACTAGCCTACGGTCTCCGAAATAGGCCAACGGTCATTGAAAAAGGTCAGGCTTGAAACAGGGACATTACAGTCCGCCCTCCCCAAGATTGCTTGTCCTCAAGCAATCGCAAACCAGGATGCTGCAGAATCTCTTCATTTTCCCAAGTCGCATCCTCCATAGGCAGGTTCTTCCACTTCACCAAGTATTCTCTGATGGTTTTTTTCCTCAAAGAACGTTCTCTGAAATCAAGTATCTCCTCTGGAATGAGAACCAACTGTCCTTCTTCATCCAAAGGTGGCAACTGTGATGAAGCAACCACATTATGTCCAAGTGCCTTCTTGAGGTGAGACACGTGAAAGACATTATGTACTCTGCTATCAAAAGGTAGCTCTAACTCATAAGCTACTGCCCCAACTTTTCTGATGACTCTAAATGGCCCATAGAAGCGAGGTTTGAGCTTCTCAGCTCCACTCTTCTTAAGAGTAGACTGTTTGTAAGGTTGTAATCAGAGATAAACCATATCCCCAACCTCGAAAGAACGCTCAACACGCCTCTGATCAGCATACATCTTCTATTGACTCTGTGAAATCTGCAGATTATTCTTCAATGATTTCATAATGTCTTGACTTTGTTGCAACAAGTCCTTGGCTTGAGGTGCTTTGCTATCACCAAACACCAAATCGGCAAAGCTAGGTGCTTCATACCCATAGAGAGCCAAGAAAGGAGACATCTTAATTGACATATGAAATGAAGAATTATAACAATATTCACCAATGTGCAACCACTTAACCCAAGCTCTTTGCTGCTCTAACACATAGTTTCTTAAGTAGCCTTCCAACCACTTGTTCACTATTTAAGTTTGTACATCTATTTGGGGGTGATAACTAGTGCTTGGAGTGAGCACCGTACCACTCATTCTGAAGACCTCTTCCCAAAAAGTGCTTAGGAACTTGCTGTCCCTATCACTCACAATGTTCTTTGGCAAACCATGCAGCCTAAACACCTCATGAAAAAATAGATCTACAACTTGGGCTGCTGAAAACGAGTTGGTAATGGCAAAGAAGTGAGAAAATTTGGTTAGCCTATCCACTACCACATAAATACAATCCTTCCCTTGGGCCTTGGGCAACCCTGTGATGAAATCCATCAAGATGCTTTCCCATTCTTGATTGGGAATAGGAAGTGGTTACAGCAACCCTGCTGGTAGTGTATGCTCATTCTTATTCATTTGACAAATAGGACACTCCTGAATGTAGTGTTGTACTTCTCCTTTCAATCCTTTCCAAGAAAACCTTTCTCGGATCTGCCTGTATGTCTTGAAAAATCCTTGGTGACCAGCAACCGGAATATCATGAAATGTCAAAAGAATCTTCTTCTTAAGCTTAGAATCAGCCACCAGAAAGATTCTCCCCTTGTAGTGTATCAATCCCTCAATCACCTTGTACCTTTCATCCTGAAAAGTACCCTCAATAATGCTGGTTGCAAATTGATTTTTGGCATAATCAGCAAGCAACATGTCCCTCCAATCTGCAGTAAGCTCACACAATGAGCTAAGATGGGGTCTCCTAGATAGAGCATCTGCCACAATATTATTTTTCCCTTTGACATATTCAATGTCAAAGTCGTAATCTTGAAGCTTACTCACCCACTTTTGTTGCCTCTCGTTCAGGTCCTTCTGATGCATAAAATGTTTGAGGCTATTGTGATCAGCCTTGACCACGAACTTGTTTCCCACCAAGTACTGCCTGAACTTGGCTAATGCATGCATAATGGCAAGCATTTCCTTGTCATAAATTGAGTATGTTCTTTCAACACCCCTCAGTTTTCTGCTTTCAAACACAATAGGATGTTTGTATTGCATCAGGACAGCCCCAACTCCTTCACTGGATGCATCACATTTCTGTTCGAATGGCTTGGAGAAATCCGGAATAGCCAGAACCGGACACGAACTCATGATCTTCTTGAACTTGTCAAAAACAATTTGGGCCTTTTCTGACCAACAGAAAGCCCCCTTTTTGGTGATATCAGTAAGAGGAGCAGCATTTTGTGAATAACCTTTTACAAATCTCTGATAGAAACCACAAAGACCCAAAAAACCTTTCAACTGAGTTAAATTTTCAGGAGGTGGCCAATCAACTACTGCCTTTATCTTTTCAGGATCCACTTTTACCCCCTCAGCACTGATTATGTGGCCAAGGTACAGTAACTCCTCCATTCCAAATTCACATTTGGATGCTTTTGTGAACAAACTCTCAGATTCCAGGATGCTAAGCACTTCCTCCAGGTGCTTAAGATGATCTTCCCAAGTCTTGTTGTAAATCAAGATATCATCGAAAAATATCAACACGAACCTCCTTAACTGATTCTAGAAAACTCTGTTCATGCAAGACTGGAAGGTAGCAGGAGCGTTAGTCAACCCAAAAGGCATGACTAAAAATTTGAAATGGCCATAATGACATCTAAAAGCAATCTTCTCCACATCAGATCCTCTCATCCGAATCTGATGGTAACACGATCGCAAATCGATCTTCGAGAAAAACTTGGCCCCATGAAGCTCATCAATGAGCTCATCTATCTTGGGAATGGGGTATCTGTTTTTGATGGTGCTTTGATTCAAAGCCCGATAGTCCACACACATGCGCATGGTACCATCCTTCTTCTTCACAAGAACCACTGCGGATGCAAAGGGGCTCTTGCTTGGGCGAATGAAACCCATCTCCAAGAGTTCTTGAATATTCTTCTCAATCTCATCCTTTTGCCTCTTCGGGTACCGATATGGAGTTGTAATTACCGGTTTAGCTCCTTCCTTGAGCTCTATGATATGTTCTGAACCCCGTTCAGGTGGTGGTCCAGGAGGAAAATCAGCAAAGACTTTGCTCTTCTTTGTGAGTAGAGACTGAACATCAGGAGGATGGTCTCTTTTAATCTCAACCGAACTAGCAGGAAGGATCATGCACTCTGCAACCCATTCAGCTTGATCGTGACGGATCAGCCTTGCCATTCTTTTGAATGACACAACCCGAGGGCCCCCATTGGACATTCCTCTTAGTACTATCTTCTTCCCATCGGATTGAAACTTGAGCTCCATAGTTTGCAGATTCAAGGAGATCTCCCCAAGTGAACGCAGCCATTGAATGCCTAGAACGGCATCAGTATCCCCAATGTGAACTACATAGAAGTCATCCTTGACTTCGTAGTTTCCCAATTGCATGGTCATGTTCGAGATTTTCTTGGTGCATGAAATATGGAATCCATCGGCAACCATGACCTTGAAGCCTTCAAACTCCTCTGTTTGCAGCCCCTTCTTTGCCACCACAACTTCATCAATGAAGTTATGTGTTGCTCCAGTGTCGATCAAAGCAACGATTCGCTGCCCTTTGACCATCCCTCGAACCTTGAAGGATTCGTTTCTTTGAAAGCTCGAAAGTTGAGCCAAGACTCCTCCACTTTCCTTCTCATTTTCGGACTCTTCTGGAGCTTTTTCTACTTCACTTTCTTCAAAATCAGATTGCTGGTCTGAAAAATCAGAACTACTTTCACCAGCAGAATAGTACTCAATCTGATTGAATTTAACTCCCTTAGGGCAAACATGATCTTGAGACCATTTTTCCCTACACCGGAAACACAACCCCTTTCTTCTGAGTTCGTTCAGGGTCTCCGGATCCAATCTTGTGACATGGGGATTATGATGTTTGAACTCCTTATGCTGAGGTCTCAAAGGAGGTCTATGTTGAGGTCTTTTCCCTTTATCCCTTTTCTGAAAGGGGGAATTGGATTGAAACTTTGCCTTAGGAGCAGCCCACTCCATGTTTCTTGCCTTCTTCATGGCCTCCTGTAGGGTTGGTGGATCAAAGGCTTTAATCCAACCTTTGAGTGGTTCTGTCAAACCTTCACTGAAAAGGATCACCAATCTCCTCTCCGTGATTCCAGTAACCATGACTGAGAGTCTCTGAAACTCAGCAATGTAGGCATCAACTGTGCCATACTGTCTCAATTGTGCAAGTTCTCTAAAATGTATTTCAGGGTCCTTTTTCTCAAACCTCTCAATGAGCCTAGTAGTGAACTCATCATAAGTTGTGATTGACCGATGACCCAAGGTAACTAGGCCATGGTACCACCACTCGTGCGCCACCCCATCAAGGTGTAGCGTAGCGAACTTGATCGCCTCTTCTTCTGCCATGGGTCTGAGAGCTAGATAGTTATCCAGCTTCTGTATCCAAGCTCGAGCTGAACTGGTATCACTCCCGTCAAAGTGAGGAAGTATAACTTTGTTGACAGCTTGGTACAAGTCTCCTTGAGTTGATGGTCTTCTTTGATCATAATGTCTCCCTTGTCCTTTGTTTTTCCTTTTATGATCCATAAAGTCATTGTAGGACATATCCATCTTGATGTCGCCAGGGAGAGAATCATACTCTGCACGGCCAAGTCTCAACTGCTCCACGAATGAAGCATTCTCTTCAGGATCTGGCTGAGTGTTAACAGGTGCCAGAAAGGTGGGTTTGAAAGGCCTGGCTGAGACATAAGTGTTGTTTGAAGTATGATGAGCAACATGTCCATCATGCTGGTTGGAAGCACTGTGCTCTCCTCTATGCCCAGTGTTGTTCTGTGGAATGGTGTTTTGACCCACTTTCCCCATCATTAGTGATACCATATCCATTAAGGCATCCATCTTCCTTTCAAATCTTTGTCCTAGACTAATGGATCTCTCTCTGCCCTTTCCACTGTCATCTTTGGTGTTGGTAATCCTCTTGTTACCCCCAACTGATCTTTCACCTTCTGCCATATCTATTTCCTGAGAAGACTCCCAATGAGCCCTCAAGACTTCTGAAGCTGTCTGACCTTCTGGAGCCTAATAGGGCTGGAACTATTTTCCAACCTTTTTGTCTTCCCTTGCAATGTACCTCTTTTCTCTGTCACTCATAGACAGATTGATCACAGGATGGCAAGATCTTGGCTCTGATACCACTGAAATATTTTGAGCCAATTTTTTTCATTTTTTCAAATTTCAAATTACAATCAATGCACCCGTTAAGGTTAGAAGATAAACCAAAATGTGCTGAAGCAACTCTAACTAGAATGTACACCAGGATCCTGATGTGGGCAAGGTGTGAGCATTGGTCAAAGGATCTAAAACAAATTGCTTATGCAGGAACTCTAACCAAGAATGGCGTCGATGATGGCAAGCATATGGTCAGAGGATCTTCTACACTAAGTGTTGAAAGGGAACTCGACACCAAGTATGTTCTACCCAATCCAATATGGAGTGAGGGGCGACCATATGGCGAGTGTTACAAAGTACAATGTTGAAAGAAATACTGAAAAAATGAAATACTCAACACCCAGAATGTACTTGCTAACCCAAAGTGGGAAAGTAGCTACCATAGGGCGGAGCTGAATTAAATACAATAACACTTGCTGAAAGTAAGATGAGCATTACAATTTGATAAAGCAAGACTCTAAATGGCTGTTAGTACTACTGCCAGCGTACAATATGAAAGATGATATCTTGCTAACAATACGAATCAGCATATAAGTAGTTTGCAACAGTATTAGTGAATTTCTTTGCTGAGAAGTAAAACTTAAACGGAGATGGTACTAAACAGATCCAACCTTGTTCCAACTTGGGAAATCCACGATGAAGCATCCGCAAAGTCTTTGAGAACTCTCAACACCCATCCAACAATGGAGATGCAGATTTCTTCGAACTGTTATGACAGACCTGCATTCTCATCATATAACCAGCAGCAAATAGATTTCTTGGACAGTTCGAATCTCCCTTCCTACTTACTCAATTGACATGAAATTGCATGCAAAACACTACTAGCATGAGGGCGCTCAGAACTAACACAAAGAGCAGACTTAAAAATGCAGACTTTATTAAATGCACGATTCCCAAGACATAATAAATGGTACAGCCCAGTACAGGGGCGATTTTGCATTTAAAATTCAGATCCTTCTCTAAAAAAACCACAAACTTGCACACATGGGCGCCTTGCCTAGATAGATGAGATTATGCAATACCCATAACATATATTTTTGTCCTTTTTGATTTACGAATGAAAATACAGATCTGTTGTAGCTAAAATGCAATTCTAGAAACTTAGCTAATATGCCAAAATAGAAACTAAAGAGTCACAATGCTGATTTCAATGCACAAATCCCAATGAGCTCACAAATCTAAGCTAAATCACCACTAGTTGTGTTGCAAGCAAGAAGCGATGCCCGAGCTAGGAGGCCTTCATTCCTCAAAGCAGTTCTAGAGCCAAACCAACAGCATAACGATACTATAGACCAAAGATAATCAAAAGAGAACCCAAGGCTTCCTTTTATAAGTTTCTGTTGACCTTTCTCGAAACCCTAACTTCTTTTTTAGAGTCAAAACCCTAATCCCGAGAGATGGCGTCCTTTTCCATACATCTTCAATTTGACTTCATTTAATTAAATTCCTCACTTAAATAAATGCATCCTCCTTAAGGCTTAATTTTGACTTTGATAAATTCAATATAAATTCAATATATCCTCAATGATGGCGCCACCCTTCAAGTCCACTTTTTAAAATAACATCAAGTTAATAGACTAGGCCAAGGTGATAAAATAACATTTAAAATATAATGTTATTTTTAAGTAAAATGAGCTTATCTCTCTGAAACTGCATTCTGAAGCCCGAAACTGAATACGCCACTTGAGTCAGCTGAAGAGGAAAGTCAACTGCTTGAGACCAACCTGTTTACTGCCAAAAATAGAATTTACTAAAAATAGTAAATTCTTGAAACTGCTCAGAAAGTCGAGACAAACATACCACTGCAAAGCTCTCTGAAAACCCAGAAAGAATCCGCAATTGAAACAATCAACTCATAGCCAGAACATCCTTCAAAATAGGAAACCCTAATTTTACCTTCCGACTAGCCTACGATCTCTGAAATAGGCCAACGGTCACTGAAAAAGGTCAGGCTTGAAACGGGGACATTACAAAGTATATTGTAATCTTTGTGATTTCTAAATAATATATTGGGTGGATTTTGGAGTGTGGAGTTTTTCTCCCATTATGTTGTGGTATGCATGATATTTATGTTGATTTCAGTTTAAGTTTCTATAATTAAAGAGATCTATAAAAATTTGCATTATTCTCCTCTCAAGATTAGTGTAGGAAGTTGTTCTACTACCTTACCTTTCTTACAAGTGGTACCAGAGCCTTATGACGTTTGGTTTTAGTGGTGGGTTGTTGGGTTTTTTGAACTAATCCAAATTTGAGTGGGAGCTTGCGCAGAAAACGCATTGTGATCTTGTTACAGGAATTTTTGGATGACAAGTTCATCAGGAAGAATAGAGATGGATAAATTTTCTACAAATAATTTTGAAATGTGGAAGTTGAAGATGGAGGATCTGTTGATAGATTTAGATCTATGGGATTTTGATGAGAATGTTTCAAGGCTTGCAAATCCTACTCAAGCTGCTCAATATGATGTTATGGACCATAAAGCCAAGGGTCTAATCAGATTCTTCTTGGTAGACTCTGTTTTAATCAATGTCCATGAAGAGACCTCTACATAGAAACTATGGAAGAAGCTTGGTGAGATGTATCAAGCCAAATCTTTAGTGAACAATATTTTCTTGATGAAATTGTATTCCTTAAGAATGGAAGAGGGTGGACAAATTACAAACCACTTGGAAGCGTTCAATATGCCAGTGGGTCAGTTGGCATCAGTTGGTGTCAAAATGGATGAGGAGGAGAAATATTAGATCCTACTTTGTTCTTTTCCTGATTTGTGGGATTCTCTTATTGTGGCTATTGGAAGTATTTATATTATATTGAAGACTGAAGATGTGGTGGGTTCTTTGCTTTCTGAAGAGATGAGGAGGAAGGTATCCATCAATTCCAAAGAGACCCTAAATATTCATGGAAGACCTAAGCAAAAAGGAAAGAAGAATGAGAAGCTTGATAAATCCAAGTCCAAAGGGAGATCCAAATCTCCTAGAAAGTCCAAAGTTGTTTGTTGGAATTATGGTAAGCTTGGACATATTCATAAGGACTACAAAGAAGAAAAGAAGATATTTAGTTATGATTATGAGTCTGAGAAGGAAGATGTTGATGCATTCATTGCAACTTTGGCAACTTGTGTAGGTAATGATGCATGGTTAATTGACTTAGGTGCATCTTTCCAAATGAACTTTAATAAAGATTGGTTTTCAGAATATGAAGAATTTGATGGAGGTAAGGTGTAATTGGGGGATGATTCTTATTTAAATATTGTTGGTCGTGGTAAAGTTAAAATCAAGTTTCATGATGGTAGAATAAAAAGGATTAATGGTGTGTTGTGTAATGCCTCTCATGTTGTTGTCATTGTTCTGATACTCTATTATGCTGTGTTGTGTACTTGAGACTATGTTGGTGATTGTTTCACTAGTTTGTTTTGGTTGGTTGACAGTTTAGTGGACTTGGATGCTCATGATACTATTTTATGATGATGATATGATGATGCATGGTGTTCGTCTTTATCTGGTTACACTTATCATCTGGATGCGGTATTATGTTGTTATGTAAATTGATTAATGCTTGCTTCATGATATTTATGATATTGTGTTACTGTTTGGAGTTGGGTGAGGGGATGGTGTAGCATCACTCATTCGTGAGTTCCCTATGTCGTGACTTCCTCTCACAGTGTGCTTGTGATTGGATATATATGTTGCTTGGCATTGGTTTGGTGCAGGATGCAGGTACCAAGCATCGAATACACCTACATTGTCAGGTTTGAGCGTGACCTATAAGCTCAATGGGTATGGTGTGGAAACTGGAATTGACAAGAAAGTCCCTCATCCTAGTCTGTCACCCCATCATTGTGTTGGCGATGTCATCTGGTTGCAACCCCATTTTCGTTTTGGTATAGTTTTGTTTTGAGTCATTTATTTTAATTACTTAATTAACGTTGTTTTAATTTAATAATATAGTTGTTGTTCTCAGTGTGTTGAGTTTTAAATGTCGTTCAAGTAATGTGTTAGTGTTTGAAATTCACAAGTATTATGTGATTTAATTAAATTATCAAATATTAAGTGAATGTTGTTGATTAGTTAATTATTACATTAGATTATTAAAAGAATGTCGTTATTTAATTATTGAATTAATTAGTTATGTTATAATGATTTAGTTATTATTATTTTATTAAATGATGAATAATTAAATGAAATATAACATAATACTAATGTATTTATTAATAATATTTATTTTTAAACATTGCTGCAAATTTTTTAAAAAATTACCCCTTTTCTTGTGTTGTGCGCAATAGCACAAAGGTTATTGTGCACAACTATTCTGATGGTCGTGCCCTTGTCTTTTGGTGCTTAATTTTTTATTTTTTTCTATTAAAATTTGTTGTGGTAGTATTCATTATTAATTTATGTGTTATTTCAATGTAAAGATATGAATAAGATATATATATATAGTTGTAAACTATATTTTATTTAAACTTCATTATGCTGGTTACAAGCAGCCGTCCTAATGCATTTAATTTTAAGTAGCCGTATATGAAAATGGATATAATTATATTTATATAGATGTGTATGTGGATTTGTGTTATTTGCTATAATTATTATGTGTTTAAAATTTAACTTTTTTTTACAACTGATCTTTATACCAAATATATTTATATATATTTAAATGTATGTATTTTATGAAATTATAATAAAAAGTCAATTTGTTTTTATTAAAATGTGTAATTAGTTATTGGGTTGAGCATGACTTTATAGTTCCTAATCATTTAAATGATATTATTTTGAACATATGATTAAAATGTAACTGGTCATCGAGAGAAAATTGTGTGTGGAAATGTATGTTTATATATATATATATAGGTTTATCATTTAAAGATTTAGTAATTATGTGCAAATTGATATCTTTAGAATTACTTTAATTTGATGATTTCAGTATAGATGTGAGAGTTAAAAATACAGTTGGTATTTCTAAATACATATATTTACTTTTATGTTTTTTTTTTACATATGTGATTTGTGTTATTTATTGGATGCGATATATTTCTTATGTTGTTTTACATACAACAAGTTTAATATTATAATTAAATTTCAAACAGCCATTAAGCATATGTTTATTTTCTTTATGGTAACATTGTAAACTTAGATTTACTTAACATTGTTAACAACAGTTGGTATTTCTAAATAAATATATTTACTTTTATGTTTTTTTACATATGTGATTTGTGTTACTTATTAGATGCAATATATTTCTTATGTTGTTTTACATACAACAAGTTTAATATAATTAAATTTCAAACAGCTAGTAAGCATATGTGAAATTATTTTATTTACGGTAATATTGTAAACTTAGATTCACTTAACATTGTTACAACAATTGGTATATATATATAGAATTTGGCGTGAAATGTAGGTTTAAATATATATGTGTTTATTGGGTTATAATTAAAGATAAGTTGTTATGTGCATTTATATATTTATAGATTTTTTTTATAGTTCCTTCTTTTATAAAAGAAAAATATTATAATACTTAATAAGTTCGTAATGGAAGTACAAATAAGGTGGAATTGATGGTTTAAAATGTTCTTTATAGTTTACCACTTAAATGAGTTAGCAAATTGATGGATTTTACAATGAACATTTTAAATAGAGTAAAATTGATTATCTAGAATAATTTTTTTGGAAACTATTATTTTGAGTGCATGGTGAGATGATAGATTGTTTGTAATGGTTCCTAGTTGGTTGTAAGTCCTCATATGTTATGTTCTTATTGAGGTGATTTTATGCTTAGTCATGTTTTAAGTATGTTGGGAACCTGTAATGTATAAGTTGCTCTCACTTGGTAGTTATGGGTAGATGGCTTTCAGGCTTCCAGAGGTGGTGGGGAAAATTGGATTTATGTTGGTTTTACCATGGTTAGTCCCTCGTGATTCATTGGTCTTATTCCTATTTCAAGCTCTCGAGGGTGTACCTTGTTTCATGGTTTTCTTGCCTTGGGTTATGGCTTTGAGCGAGAAGATTTATGTCTTGCATATGTTCTTGGTTGTTGTGGTTTTAGTGCTTTACCTATTTTGGTACACCCCTTCATGTTGTGAATTTGGTTTCAAGGCTATCAGGGAGAGTGGCTCTTCATGGGGGCTGGCGCACAAAGGGGCATCCTGGGTAACCCATGGAAGAGTTCCCTTAATAAGTGATAACCTAATAAAATTAATTAGTGGGTTGGGTAGGATCACACTAAACAAGAATGTATAAAATGTCTTGCCCATGTTGTTAGTGCTTTCATAAACTAAGGGTGGGCTGAGAAGGTCATGGTCGGCAAGATCACTACCTCGTCCTCATAAGAGGCTAGTGGTCCCGCATGTGTCACCCTATGGGGCCAGCGCCTAGTGAGAGGCATCCAGGATAACCATAGATGGGGTTTGATGCCTATTGAGAGGCAGCCAGGATAACCCATGATAGGGTTGTGCAATGACACTCTCGTAGTATCCCTTGTTATTGCCTTTGTGTACCTCTGGAAGCAATTATCCCATAAGTTGTCATTTAATGTTGATGTTAAATGTGTTATTGTTAGGCTTGTTGGTTGAGTCTTTATACCTTTCCACTTGACTATTCTTGGTCGCGGGGTCTTTCTTGTCATCTCCTAGCATGGGGGGTGGGCCTCCAGGTCCATGTGGTTGGGTGGAATGTGCTTTGCACCCCATTGGGTTCCCAGATGGTGTTCGTGAAGCACGGAGTTCATGTTGATGCAGTTGATCCAGAGCTTTACCTCAGTTTAGTTGTACCATGTTCATTTATATACACTCTTGTAATCGTTGTATCATTCCCACAATGTGTTAGGTAGCACTGATGTGCATATGTAATCCTGAAACGATGTAACTTCATAATGGTGTATATGTACATTTTGAGTTGATCAATGTAATGAATGGATATTATTGACTATATCATGTGTTTCATATATGGATGTTTCTCATCGTTGTATTATGATGGATGTATGCACACAGTTCACTTATATGATATTATGGTTTTATCATGAAATCTTGGGAGTTGTTAATTATCATTATGGAATGGGTTTATGTTATGTAATGTCTTCACGTGCATCCCAGAGGACGTAGTTGATATTGTAATTATATAATAGTATTTCATGTATTGTAACTTATTGTACATCTTATGTAATGGTCTACTTTAAAAAAAAAATTATGTTGTAATTTCTTAGTCATAGTTGTCCTTTGGGGTTTGCACGGTGGGGCATTACATGTTGCATATCCCTAGATTAGTATGAAATTTGTTATCTATGAGAAAACTAATAGATGTAGATGTGCAGGTAGTATTTATTGATGCAAGATGCAAGATGGTTAGAGGTGTTATGGTGATTGTTAGAGGTTTTAGATATGACACATTGTATAAGCTTGATGCATGCACTATTGAGTGCAATAGTACTTCCGTGAAAAGCAAGTATGTGGAAGAGGTGAGGGTTTCACCTTCAAAAGATGGTCATGACTTTTGGGCACCCAAGGGTGCTCTTTCTTCTGAATCAAAGTTACCTGTAGAGAAAACTATGTTATGGAACCAGAGACTTGGCCACATTGGAGAAAAGGGTCTAAGGACCTTGAAAAATAAAAATAGTTTTGAAGGTTTGTTTGATTGTAATCTTGAATTTGATTTATGTGAGCACTGCATTTATGGAAAATAAATTTGTGTTAAGTTTTACTCGATTTCTCATAAATCTTGAGGTGTATTGGATCTTATTCATTCTAATGTGTTTGCTCTTGTAGATGTTCCTTTAATTAGAAAATCCATATATTATTTTTCATTTATTGATGATTATAGTAGAAGGACGTGGGTATATTTTCTAAAGAGTAAATTTGAAGTTTTCAATTGTTTTAAATATTTAAAGCAATGGTCAAGTTGCAAACTGGAAAGAAAATAAAAAGTTTGAGGATTGATAATGGCAGTGAATTTTTCTCTAATGATTTTGATAGATTTGGTAAATATTGTGGTATTCATAGACAAAAGAAAAATTTGTATTCTCCACAGTAGAATGAAGTTGCAAAAAGAACGAACATAACATTAATGGAGAAGGCTAAGAGTATGTCAAGTGGTGCTAGTCTAGAACAAAGGTTTTGGGTTGAAGCTATTACCACTACCTGTTACCTAATTAACAGATCTCTTACATTAGCTCTTTTTGATAAGATGCCTATATAGGCATGATCAGGTCACAAGCCTTCATTAAGACATCTTAAATTTTTTGGTTGTGAAGCATATGCACATGTTCCAAAGGAGAAGCGAACAAAGTTGGAGAAGGTTGTGAAATGTATCTTCATTGAATACAATTATGGTGTGAAAGGATACAAGATTTGGAATCCTATTGCACATAAGGTAATACATAGTAGAAGTGTTATTTTTAGAGAAATTAAGCCTTTTTATGTTACTTTGTAGCCAAAACAAAGTAAATAGGAAGATGTGATTCAATTTCCTTCTACACCTGAAAAAGTTGAATTGAGACACATGGATAGACAAGAAGTTGAGGAGAGCTCATCTAGCTTTGAATCTTCAGAAAAGGAGGAAGAACCTCTAACTCAGCTTGTTCAAAGGTATACAAGGTAGAGACAACCACCTAAAATATATTCACTTGATGATTGGAGAAGTATTTTTTCTTTGAATACTATGTAATGTCCCCGTTTTTAGCACTGCACCTTTCAGTGATTGATGGCCTATTCCCGGTGAGCTGTCGGCTAGCAAAAGCTCGAATCAGGGTTTCCAAACTTCTTGGAGGATGTTTTCATCTTTTTGCTAAATCTGCATTTGGAATTGTTGATTTTGGATTGCAGATTCTTTCTGGGTTTTCAGAGAGCTTCGCATTGGTGGTTTCTGCACGACATTCTGAGCAAGTTAATGAATTTACTATTTTTAGTAAATTCTATTTTTGGCAAGTTGGCAGGTTGACTTCAGGTCAGTTGACTTCTATTTCAATCAGTTCAGATGATGTGATTGAATTTGGCTCCTGATGCATCTTTATGGGGATATAAGCTATTTTATATTATAATGTTATAATTTAACATTATAATCCCTTGTCCTAGCATCATAAATTAATATTGTTTTAATGAAGGGACCTTGAAGGGTATTTTCTACATGGAGGAAATATTTTAATATCTCTAAAGTCAAATATTGCTAAAGTGAGTTTGGATGCCAACTTCAAGGAAGGAATAAAATTATAATTAAAAGTCAAAATTGAAGCTTTGGAGAAAGGGATGCCATCTTTTGAAGGATTAGGGTTTGACTCTGAAAAGAAGATTAGGGTTTTGAGAAGGTCAACGGCAAATTATAAAAGGAAGCCTTTGGTTCTCATTTCAGTATCTTTTATCTACAGGAATGTTATGCTGCCGGATTGGCTTTGGGATTGCTTCGAGGAATGAAGGCCTCCTAGCTTGGCATTGCTTCTCGCTTGAAAGATAGCGACTAGTGGTGAGATAGTGTAGTTTGAGAGCATTGTATTGGGATTTGTGCCTTGCAGTCAGTGTGTGGCTTTTATAGATCAGATTTATGCATATTAGAGAGTTTCTAGAAATTGCATTTTTATTACAGCAGATTGTCTTTTTCATTCATAAGTCAAAAAATACAAAAAGAGTTGTTCTGGGTATTGTCTCATTGGTTTTCTCTGTTGGAAGCGACCCTTCATGAATATTTGCAGATTTTAATATGAAGCGTATGGATTTTATAAAGCAAATTCGTCATTCCTTGTAGGGCGTACTTTCTGGAGTGCCTTGGGATCCGTGCCATTAATTAATAGCCACTTTTAGCTGCCTTTTCTTATTACTAAACTAGGCGCCATCATTTTATAGGTCCATTGCATCAAACTTGAAGTCATTTGGGTCAGTTTTGAGTGATATATGAGCAATTTAGTGGGTTACAGGCATGCTGGTTTTGTATTTCTGATTTTTGGACTGTCACATCAAATTTATTACAGTCAAGTTTTGTGTGGGATTTAAGAGTGGTTTCTTGATTGCATTTTGGTCTCATCATTCATAGTAAAATTTTGCAACAGATTTGAGATCATTTGGGTGAGAAATGAGAGAGTTATGAGCATTTTGACAAGGATCTGTGTTGCTGGTTATATGTTTAAAAGTGCAGGTCTATCATAACAAATTTGAGAAATCTGCATCATCCTTATTGGATTGGTGTTAAGAGATCCTTAAAGTCTATGTGAAAGATTCCTTGTTGTTGCAACCATTTTGAAGAGCATCTAATACTTGATCTTGCAGGCAATAATATCTATTGTAAGCTGGCAGTAGTACTGACCAGTAGTTCTTTAATATTGCATTATCATGATTTGTAATACTCATCTTTACATTCTGTAATTGCTTGTAATATCTTACATCTCCGCCCTATGGTAGCTCCTTTCCCATTCCGGGTCAGAAAACACATTCTGGGTGTCGAGTTACTTTTAGCATTTTGCTTATTTCTCTTCAAGCATTGTAATTCTTAGCACTCCGCCATATGGTCACCTCAACTCCATACTGGATTGGGTAGCACATACTTGGTGTTGAGTTCCTTTTCAGTGCTTGTAGTGTAGAAGATCCTCTGACCATATGCTCACCATCATCGGCGCCATTCTTGGTTAGAGTTCCTTCCTGTTTGTTTCTGCATTCAGATCCTCTGGCCAATGCTCACACCTTGCCCTCATCGAGATCCTGGTGTACATTCTGGTTAGAGTTACTTCAGCATCGTTTTGGTTTAGCTGCTAACCTTAATGGGTGCATTGGTTGTAACTTGCAATTGAAAAAGTTGAAAAAATTTGGCTCGAAATATTTCATACTACCATGGATGAACCCAGATCAGTAGAAGAGGCATTAGGTATGAATGATTTGCAAAATCCTGGAAGATTGCTATGGATGAAGAAAAGGAAGCTTTGAAAAAGAATGATATATGGGATCTTGTACCATTTCTTGAAGGAAGAAAACCTTTTGGTTGCAAATGGGTGTTCAAGAAAAAGATTGGTTCAGATGGAGGTATTGAGAAGTACAAAGCAAGGTTGGTTGCAGAAGGTTACTCTCAAATTGAGGGTGTTGATTATGGCGAGATATTTTCTCTTGTTGCAAAAAATGACATCCTTTAGATTTTTGCTTTTTATTGTTGCTACTTATGATTTAGAGGTTGAGCAAATGGATGTGAAAACTTCTTTCCTTCATGGTGACTTGGACGAGGTTATTTATATGACACAACCAGAGCATTACATGGTGAAAGGTAAAAGTAAACTAGTTTGCAAATTGAAGAAATCTTTGTATGGCCTAAAATAGAGTCCTGGGATGTGGTACCAGAAATTTGATACATATGTGTTGAGTTTGGGATTTCAGCATTCTAAACCAGATCATTGTGTTTATTATAAAACTGATGGTGATTGTTTCCTATTTATTACAATATATGTTGATGATATGTTATTTATTGGTAGAGAGAAAGGTATGATTTGAGAACTAAAATCTCAAATTGCTACTAAATTTGAAATGAAAGATCTTGGTGCAACTAAACACATTCTTGGGATGGAAATTAAAAGAGAGAGTAAACAGAAAGCTATGGCTTGGCCAAAGTAATTATGTGAATTCAATTTTACAGAGGTTTGATAAGAAAGATTGTAGACCATTGTGTGTTCCTATTTCAACTAGAACACAATTATCTATTTTAGATTGTTCAACACCCCCATCAAAGATGGAAGACATAAGTAGAGTTCCTTACTAGAGTGTAGTTGGAAGTTTGTTGTATGATATGGTTTGTACAAGAACAGACATTTCCCAAGCAGTGGGAGTTCTTTCTAGATATATTTCTAATCCTAGTAGATTTCATTGGGATGCAGCTAAAAGAGTCTTCAAATATTTGTGTGGAACCTCATATCATTCCTTATGTTATCATAGTAATATGGCTAAAGATGAGATTTCCCTTGATATTCATAGTTATGTGGATTTAGACTAGGCAGGTGATATTGGTAGTAGACGATCCAACAATGCTTATGTTTTGACATTATTCAATGGTGTAATTAGTTGGATTGGTAAGCGATAGGTTGTGGTTGCATTGTCCACTACTGAAGCAGAGTATATGACATCTACTCATGCTTGTAATGAATTCATTTGGCTTAAGAGACTCTGTTCAGATATTGGAATAAAACAAGGTGTAGTGAAAAACTATTGTGACAGTCCGAGTGTGATATCTTTAGCCAAAAACTTGACATTTCATGCCAGGACCAAGCACATTGATGTACAATATCATTTTGTTAGAGATATGGTCAAAGATGGTAGGGTCGAGATGGTTAAGGTAGAGACTTTGATGAATGTTGTTGATTCTTTAACTAAGACTGTGATCACAGAGAAGTTTAGATGGTGTTTAGAGACTATAGGCCTTTCAGCCCCTAGAAATTAAGAGATAATGGGTAGATGCACGAAGTTGAGTCCATGAAATGTGGAAGTTTTTGCCTTAGCCAAAATCTCAAAATCGGGTTCAACAAAATAGGATCTCACTTTTTAATAAACGAGATCCCATTTAGGTTTGGGGTCTCAAACCTAAAACTAAAATAGAATCCCGTTTTTTAAAAATTAGGATCCCATTTTTCAAAACAGGATCTCATTTTGAAAACTTTCCATTTTTGGCAAATTTTCAAAATGAGATCTTGTTTTGAAATTTTTCCATTTTTGGCAACTTTTCAAAACATGACCCTATTTTGAAAACTTTCCATTTTTGGAAATTTTCTATTTTTGACAACTTTTCAAAATGGGATCCCATTTTGAAAACTTACGATTTTTGGAAACTTTTCAAAACAGGGCCCCGTTTCGTAGAAGCATAAAAGATTATTTTTTTAATGAAATGAGATCTCGTTTTAGAACGAGATCCCTTTTTTTTAAATATCAATTTTTGGTTGGGTTTGTGCTTTGTTTTTCAATTTAGGAAAGTGCTTGGGGACTCGAACCTCGACTTTAGACCTGGTTTGACTTGCAACTTGAAGGTCATGTCAATGTAACAAGAAAATAGTGACTTTGGACATATGTCTAAAGACCTTTTTTTGTGGAATTTTTTGAC
Organism: Sequoia sempervirens; assembly: GCA_007258455.2. Classification (NCBI taxonomy): domain Eukaryota; kingdom Viridiplantae; phylum Streptophyta; class Pinopsida; order Cupressales; family Cupressaceae; genus Sequoia; species Sequoia sempervirens. The sequence goes on along the minus strand of VDFB02086081.1, from coordinate 172,303,916 downwards.
AAAATTAAAACCCATTATAGAGGAGATAGTGTAGATTCCAAATATGTAATTTTTTTTACAGTTGGAGTATTTTTTCTATTTTTCAATTAATTTCTGATGAAACTAGTCCATAAACTTGAAATATCAAGGTTTTTTAGTATTTTAATAACTTTTTATTAAAATATTTTTTTGTAAAATGAATTGCACGAAAACGTACTTCAGATAATTCTTTTCAATTTGAAAAAAAATTCAAAAAATGATAAGTTTAGGTCATCTTATATGTGACATACACAACAATTTTTCAAAACAATAAATATGGCCAATAAAAAATTAACAAAAAAAATATTTAATAAAAAATTACAAAAAACTATTGAAAATGTGTTTCAATGAGTTACAAATCTTTTCCCAAAAGGATTTAGAAAAATATGATTATTTAGGTCAAAATATGGATGACATACACATGCATGGTATGGTAAAAAAGTGACTTTTAAATAGTGATTTTTAGAAACACCAATTGAAAATTAATGTCTCATTTGGGTATTGAAATAAATTACATATTTGAAAACTACACTCCAAGTACTACATTTTATGATTAGTGACTTTTTTTAAGATTCTATCTCTAAGTGCTTCAAATTTTAAGGTCAAATGTGACAAATTTTGAAAATAAGGGAAAACACTTCCACTTTTTGACCAAAAAGTGGACTCAACTTCTTGCACACACCCTAATGTTTATACATCTTCTTGTTGTTGTTGTAAGGTGTTCGACTAGTGGGAGATTTGTTTGGTAAATGTGTCTCAACCTTGCAAATACATAAGGTATTGTTGATACATCAGCGCATGGGGGTGTAGGGGAGTGCCCCTCTATGAGGGTCTGAGGGGGCTCATCCCCTTGACAGGGGGTCTGGGGGCCGCATGCCCTGGTGGAGGTTTGGGGGAAACACCCCCGAAAGCCACATTTTATGTATATTTTATTATTGTAAATCTAGACTATTCATCATTAGGTCTCTGATCCAATGGTCTATATTTTGTTGGCTTGACTTTCCCTATAAGGCAACCCTATTTTATGAGGGTGTTGTATTACAAATATGTATTGTGATGTATTTTGAGATTCTGATAGTGGTTGTGTTGCCTTTGGATCTTTGGTTGGTGATACTCCTGTGAGAAGCTTGCTTTGCAAGTATATTTTAATCTTTGTGATTTCTAAACAATATATTGGGCAACTTTTAGATGAGTTTTTCTCCTAAAAGGGTTTTCCCCGCGTAAATCATTGTGTTATGGTATGCATGATATTTATGTTTATTTATGTTTAAGTTTCTATAATTGAAGAGATCTATTAAGTTTTGCATTATTCTCCTCTCAAGATTAGTGTAGGAAGTTGTTCCACCACCTTAGCTTCCTTATAGGACTCACTATCCAAGTGGACTCACTGCCCATTGAAAGATAGAAGAAATTATGGCACACAACCATGTTTAGAACTATTACATTTGCATATGACATATGCATGAAATACAATTCCAATGAATCTCAAAATATAGACTTTACACACTTCATATTGACATGAATTAATACTCTGATATGATCTGCATTCGCTCTATATTCTCACAATTTGCATCCACTAACACTTATCTCATGTCACAACACCACAAAACATTAAAAATATCCTTCATATATATCTACTTCATCTACAGCATCAATTAGGTTGGCCTAATTAGATGTAATAAGCAAACTATAACTTGTTGGCTCAAGATCCATACACACACGATTGGCGCCAAGATTCAAAGCTTACAAAAATTTGAAATAGGTAGGAATGGACATTAAATAGCACTCACATAACAGATCAACACATAATTAAACTTCGCAAAACATAAAGCTCATTAGGTCAGCACCGGTAATGACCTAATATCAAAATTTGGCAACTATACACCCACACTCAGACACACAAACCTCCAAAATCTATGCCAACTGGAATATACATGTTATTGACACCTGTCAACATCTCCACAAGACCACAAAGAAAACTTCCAAACCATGGAGAAATTTGGATTCACCAAAACACATACACTAAACTAGAAAACACCTAATATTGCCAAGCCAAAATTTTGTCACTCATAACTTCAAAGACAAAAACCAAAACAAAATGAAACTCTAGAATTAAGTTTCTCTATCAACCAACAAAATTATGTTAGAAGTGCAAAGAAAGATCTTCATCATCAGACCAATGTGGACCCAAATAGTGGATCCCTTGTACACAAAATCAGTTGAATTGACACTTAGTTAATTTCCACAACTATTTCCTTCATCAGATCAAACTTTCTTGCAAAATTGTCTTTCACTATCATCCTCAAACATACTCAAGCTATCCAAACTGATCTACACAATAATCTTCATATTGGGATACAATGTTGACATCAATGACAACACTGCAATGCATGACTATACAATTTGTGCTCATCCCACATGCTCATGTTGCCAACAAATGTAACAATGAAAAACTCCTTATTCTTCCAACATCTTACAGGGGTTTAAAACCCTGATGGCAACTCTTTCTTTGCCAGCCGGTGACGGTTTCAAGACCGGTGGCCACTTTATAGCACCCAAAAAAAACATTTTCCAGTGACATTTTTTTATCACAGCAATAACCCTTTACCGGCATTGACCAAGGTTTCAAGTGGCATTTTTTGGCATATTTTGAGTACAATGAAGGAATATTCATGCAACCTTTTTTTTTAGGGGGTCAACTTGTTTTACCAATGAAGGGAATATTCTTTGAATATTTTGTTGACGTCAACATGACGTTAGCGATATGGCCTGCCAATAAGGCCCCTTCCAAGCCCCGTTTTGCCCTAAAGGAGCTATTTTTTTCTTTTGGCCATAACTTAGGCACAATGTATCAAAATTTGACAAATGAGATATCATTGAAAAGCTAGTTCCAAGCACTATCCAATGGTGATGATATTTTTCTCATATTTTGTTGTTGGTGCATTCTACAACCTGTTGAAGTTAGATGTGTTGTTTTCACTCTGATCACAAATTTTGAGCTATTTCTCCTTTTTTCATGATTCTAGTGGTGTTGGGATGGTCTCTTAGAACTCTTTACATCCATCCATGCACTTTTTCATAGTTTTTCCAAGTACATTTTATTCATTTTTTTTGTTTTCACACTCTAGTGAATTACTTGGATGGTTTAGCTCATGGAAAAAAAAATTTATGTGGGGTGACTTGTTTTAGGCTATTCTACATTTATTTCTAGCCTTTTTTCCTATTTGAGCATTGTAGACATGTTTTGCATGCATATTTTGAGATGAAGTATCATTCTAGTGTATACTTTTTGGGGATTTTGCACATCTTGTTATGCCTTTTGTACTCGCACTATGATATAAAGTGTCATGGGGAGTAGTGTATGCCTTTTTCTTTTCCATCACACATTTTTCAAATGAGTGTCCCTCCACGAGAACATCATATCTTAGTGATTCTTGCCTCATGTATGCGTGCCTTAGTTTGCACTTTTTATTTGCAAGTACTCTTTTGTGCACGTTAAGATGTTTTTGTTTCTCCTACATGCACTTCTTGGTGACACATAGTTTTAGTGTACTTGTCTTGGCTCTCCCTTGTTAGCATTATGGGGGGTTTCTACTATTAGTGGTAATGCTTCCTTGGTTTCACGTTGGAGTGAGCTATGTATATAGTATTTATTCCTATGTATTAGGTGGATGCAACAACCGATTACTCATGCATTTTAGTGAGATGGAGGCATTTACCAAGTGATGGACACTCTTGCAATTCTATTTTTGGAGTTGACCTTCCATTTTCATTTGTTCATTTTTCTTCAAACTATTCATACTTGTGTCATCTGTATCTTTGATTTCTAAATGTTTACCTTTTTTTTTCATCTGATTTAGGTCCAGTGTCTTCTTGATCTTGATTATCATTTATTTCAAAGGAGGTTCTTTATTTTAACATTATAGCAGTCATCATTTGACAGTTGTCTACAACTTCTTCATGCTTCAATGGCGTTCTTCATGTTCCTATTCTTTTGAGACATTATTTTGGAGGCTTCTTAGTCCTTCACATTATTTTGGTTGGAGGCTTGTTAGTTCTTCACACTATTTTGAAGCCTTCTTATTCCTTCACATTGGTTTGGAGGCTTCTTAGTCCTTCATTTGTCTTTCTCTCTTTTGGAGAGGATTTTTCTCTCACTTGTGTTTCCTCCTTTTCTTCAATTGTGAGAGATTAGATTATTTGTACATGAGTACCTAATTAGGCCTTGTTTGTCAGGACCCATCATGCATTCTCTTTTAAGGGTTTTTAGCTACTCCCTAAGTTCATCTTAAGGGGGTGTTAGAGTAATCATGCATCTTTAGTTGATTATTAGGCTAATTTATTCTCATGCACTTAAACTAAACTTAGGAGTGATTTTATTCTTTTATTAGTTGAACCTTTATTAGATCATTTTGTCTCATGGCATGAGATACTGACACTTGTCATGATCTAATCCCTTTCTCATTTAGGGTTTGCTCTTATAAGCACTCAACCCTCATTGTATTATCTCTTGAGATTTTGGAGATTCATGGAAGCTTTTCATTCTATAATTTGAGGATATTGCATATTATTTTTTGCAGCTCTCTTGTGTGGAAGATGTCTTTATTCATTGTTTGATATGTCTTGTGTTTTTCACAATTCAACACTTTTAGATTGATGCCTTCTACTTTACAAATTGTAATAACCTCTTTGATTTCTTGTGAATTTCTTCATGGATTCTTTTTATAAGATAAAATTGTGAGACAAAAATCTATGACCCTCTTTTTTATATTGATCTCCTTTGTTTGGTGACTACTTTTCAAACTTGTCATGATTTCCTTGGTAGCTAGGAGAACCTTCTTTGGTGACTTCATCAAAACAAAAAATTATGATCCAAATTAGCAGCTTTATCTTCTTTCTAATTGGTGGTAGATCCTATGTATGCTAAAAGGTGGTGTAAACAAAAGATAATGTTGATGGTGGCCTTTGATTTTCCTTTGAACCTTCATCTGTTATTTTCTCTCTACAACAATTCTTGCCCATATAATATAAACTTCTACTATGTGAACAACTCAGTGTTGGTCTTTCATTGTGTTTGGTCTCTTAAAAGGTGTTAAATGATTGATACTACATGTGGTTATTATTCATGGCTACTTTTCCATATTCATTCAACAAAGAGTGAAGTGTATTGCATCATTCATTCAAGAAAACAAATTTACTCAAAAATGATTAGAGATTGTAGTGTGTTTTTGTTCCATAGATGTTGAAGTTTCTAAAAAAATTAAACATAGTTCTTTACAACAAAAACATGGTAGACATTCAAACAAATTTGAATTGAATTTGGGTGTGTTGCCAATTGTTAAAAATATGAGAGCTTGAATTGATATTGTCTTCACCAAACAAAGGGATCCAAATATCTTTAAATAAATAACATGTATGGAGAAATGTGCCTCTTGCATGAGATATGACTGTACATGAAAAATATAGCATAATATGATTAAACACAATTTATATTTTTAACAAAAGATAATTTAAATTTACTATCTTTTTATGTATTTAGTATGTAGGATTAGTTTATTTCTTAAAAATAAATCAAGCATGTGTACTTAAAAATTAAAAATCATGTAATATGTGCATGGTGATGAATTATAAGGTAGTGAGTTTCTATCATTTATCAACATACAGAGACAAAGGACCTCCTTAGCGAAGGCTACACTTACTAGCAAAAGGATTGAACATACAATCATAGATGAGAACTAAAAATTGGTGAGACAAAGTAGGCCCTCATGAGAGGTATGAACTTATCTTAGAAACTAAACTTCTAGCAAGAAAGGTCACGACACCCAATCATAAGTTTTTCTTAGGCTAATTTAAACACCATATCTTCTTTCTTACTTTTTTTCCATTGAATGTAAAACATCATGCACTACATCTAAAAATATGTGTCAAACCACTCTAATGGATGGATATTAATTTTGATTGGAAGGGTTAACAAAAAATTTAGATTATATTTTATAGATGATATTGCATAAATTGATTCGATGAAATTCATTGAACACATTGACACCTTATTTCTTAGAAATTAGGATCAAGAATGTATTATTCAATTCTCTAAGAAGTTTCCCTAAAACAATATTTATTAAAAAATTATAACTTTATTTATATTTTAATATTCTAAATTATCCAATTAAAATATAAAAGAATATTTTCTCCTAATCTAACTATTTTTTTTTAATTTAATGTCAATTTTAAGATCTAATTCAAATTTTTAAAAATTAATTTGTAAATGTATTTTCAAATTTTATATAATTCTTACACCTTACTATTTTGTCCATATTTATATTCTTTTAAGTTCTACTTAAATCTCTAACTTCCCTAAAAGTGTAATTTCCCTTCCCATCATATATATTTTTAAAATAATATAAAAGACACATTTATTGTTTCTGAAAATATATTTAAATAATTAGGCAGAAGCAGAGATGAGTTCAATATCTTTCTAAAGATTCGGTGCACGCACTGTTCATTGATGAATCCATTGAGTTTTGGGGATGATGTTTTGATTCCAAACGAAACCATTTGGAAATTGCAGAATTTTGTACAATATGTGGACGTGCCGGAGTGGTTATCGGGCATGACTAGAAATCATGTGGGCTCTGCCCGCGCAGGTTCGAATCCTGCCGTCCACGATCAAAAAGATGCGTCACTATCGTTTATACATGTACAGGTTTTTTAAACCCAAGCCATTCGGACTGGTTTATGCCTATCTCAGCAATCAGTTTTTCCAAGGATAACATGACGTATAATTGGTTATTATTTCAATTTTTTTCACAATTAGTTTTTAAGTAATAATATTAATCTTTTTCCTATACATAAACATTTTCAGTCTTTATTTTTATTTTTATTTACTCAAATTTCAATATGTTCATTTTACGTATGCATTTATTACACCTTTTAATACAGCTAATCTAAAATAGCCATTGTACACCTAAAGGTGATTATTTGTCCATTTAGAGTCATTTCCATGGTTATAGACTTGACACTTGCCTTTTTAAAATTCAAAATTTGACTAGCTAGCCTCCTTTAATTTCTTGCCCTAAGCCAACTAAGTACACGCTTTACAAAATTTGATGGTATCACTATTATTTAAAGGCATTCATTGTCATTCATTCAATACTATCCCAAATCCACAAGTACTCTCTTATCCTAGAGCATTGAAAGTCCAATCAATAGTAGAATATTTGGATTTGGTAAATTAAAAGTAGTAATAATTCTACATATATTATTCTAGACCCTCACTTGTTGTCTTTGATCTTCTTCACATATTTTTGGGAGATGATTTAAGAGAAAATGTCTCCTATACCATAATGATAGTCCTTCGAGATATTTTTAGGTACCACTGGTCACAATATATCAAAGAAGAGCAAAGTATAGGAAGGCTAACCAAGTGAGAAATAGAGCAAAAGTGTATATTGCACAGGGTCATATTTGGATGCAAATTCATATGAATTTACAATTGTAGACAATCTCAAATGGAGTACAAAGTCAACATATGATCCAAGGCAATTCATTGGAAAAAATCACTCTTCTCAAGATGGAATTAGTCAAGATCCACAATCTCATCAAAGCACAAGTTCTTGGTGTAGAGCTTCGTTCTCCATTTACCCTTTTAGGACAACATTAATCAACATTCATTGTTCTCCATCGTTACTTCTAGATGAAAATTTTGTTCCCCTTTCAATTCAAGAATTCATGGGTTGTAGGATGTTACACAATTTTCGTGTTGCTTTTCAATATGTTATAGGATTTTCAATTGCTCCACAAGTTTTATTTAGCCTAGAGCATTGATAACATATCCACACCATTTATCATTTCATTGATCAATTGACCAACACAAAAAGAAAATATTGTCAGTCTAACACCTCTTTTCTATTGTACCATAGGTGAGAAATGGACACATTGGCATGTGCAAGCCCCACAATATCAAAAATCATGTAAAGAAATCCCTTGACATTTTGGAACCATTAATCTCACCTAGAGGATCAAATGATTGGCACAATGTTTTAAAGTTGTCAATCTAATAACTTGGAATTGTTGCACTACAGGATGAAACTCAATGAGTTAGCTAACTAGTGGGCCCATTTTTGTTAGTATCCTTTCATTGATATAGAGCTATAAAGGAAATATAATTTGCATTGTTTGATACGTGTTGCTTTGGAACTCCTTAAAAGCTTTGTCAAACTGACATGTCATTCTAGTTTTTCCATTGGCCAAAGATGATACAATGGATAAAGTAGGCCCTCCATTTTGATAAAAGACAAGATGTACAAGCTAGAGTCTCAAAGAAGCAAAACCATCAACCATTCTCATAATCAATTTTGTGCACTCTATTTCAAGAGTATAAGTTTGACAACTTGAAATTATTGTATCATTGGTAAAAATAAAGGTTTCTCCTTGCATGTGAAGTTACTATGACAACATGTACATTACTCATCCATTGCATCCTTTTTCATTATATCATCAACTTATCCATAATCCCAATCATGCGTCATTTAGTTATATTATATCCTTGTGAGATGTCATTATCCAACAAGTACATCCATGCCAATCCAATCCAATCATCCTAGTGGCATTAGTCCAAATGCCCAATCCTTAATCAATCATTTAGTCATATTCATGGCATGTACATCATCCCAACATGATCTCTCTTAACCCTAGTCATTGTGCTCCCATTATTCTCACATAACCCTAGAATCTAGCCACCCTAGATGCACATGCCCCTAACTTACCTCATGTCCTTAACCACTTACTAAACTTAGTAAATTCATCCTAACCATGCACATCCTAACTACCTTATCTCCACCCTCCATGTTCTCCTAGATCCTAGGGAATTCCTCTCAACCACTCTCCACCCTTGATCTCACAATTAGATCTTGACCATCCATTCCCCATTCCAAAAATCCATAAATACATGCTTCCTCTCATCTAAATCATAATCAATAATCATTCAAGCTAGGTACATGTTGTCAAATTGGTGATCATTCAAGCAAGAAGTGTCCAAACATAAATCACACAAGGAGAAAATCATTCGACAATGGAGGCTTTGGGTAAAATTTTATGTCGGTTTTAGAGTTATTATCTTCTTTTGCTTTCATTGTTGAGTTCTACCTAGAGATTTGTGATAGTTTATAATAAGAGTCTCTTATATTACATTTGGTTCTATTTCAATTTATAAATTATCACTTACAACATGAATTTTCATTAATATACAAACCTCATTATTAAGTGAATACAACAATGAATCCTCACACAAAGAAAAAAGAAAAAAAAACCTTAGGTGAGGATAAAAGAAGATCATGGCATGTGTCATAATCTTATGACTTGACACAAAAAAGTACAAGACTTAAGTAAGCTTAAGTCCTAGAGCAAAAAAACAATTAAATAAGTAATTAGGTAAATACTCTTTACTCTAACACACCCCTTAAGTGCAACTTAGGGAGTAGCTAAGACCTCTAAATGACAAATGCATAAAATTTAAAAGATATATCCTAACAACTAGGCTTGATGAGGTATCCATATAGAATTGGAAAAGATATCTCATAACTAGAGAAAATGAGAAAAAATCATGGTAAAAACTCTTCTCTAAAAGAGAGAAATACATGAAAGACTAAGAAGCCTCCAAAAAAGTTTCCCAAATAGAATAGGAACATGAAGAACATCATAGAAGCACAAAAAAGCTACAAAAAATTATCAAAAGATGACTATTATAGTGTTAAAAATAAATAACCTCCTTTGTAATCAGGATGAAGATCAAGATCAATAAGACAACAATCTATATCAGAGCCCCCAATGATACTACTCAAATAATGATTAGATGGAAAACAAAGGAAAAAAAATCTAACAATCGAAGATATAGATGACAAATGAATCTGTATAAGTGACCCCAACAACACTAATCAATAATGAAAAGTAAACTACAAGTCTTGAAAATAAAAATTCTAATAGTCTAAAGAAACTGATCAACTAAGGATGGAAAGTCACCTCCACAAAATAGGAATGCAAGAGTGGACCTATATGCTAAGTGTTCCATCTCATCGAAATGCATGGGTAATTAGTCGTTGCATTCATCTAGTACATGGTTCACTCCAAAGAAAAACCGAGGAAACATTAGCACCAATAGTATGAAATCCCCCACAATATTGATAAGGGAGAGGTATGACATGTCCATTAAAACTATGTGGCATGAAGGAGAAGAAATATCATCTAAACATGCACAAAAATATACCTATAATTGAAAAAAACGTGTGAAAACCAAGGAACACACAAATGAAGTTAGACAAGGTTGTGATTGAAAAAAGAAGTCACACATGACAAACACTCATGACACTTTTATAAAGAAGTGCATAATATAAAATAAGGCACAACATGATGTGCAAAAACCTCCAAAAAGCATAGACAATTGTGGCACTTTATCTTAGCGCTTCTACATATGAGAAAGTGCATTGAAAAGATGTTCAAAATGTATAGGAAGGAAAACATGTTGAAAATACATAAAGAAAAGCCCAAAATAAGTCATCTCACACAAACAAAAAAATTCCAAGTACCAAAATATCCAAGCAATCAACTAGAACATGTGAAAATATGACAAACTGAATAAAATATACATGGGAAAAATCTAGAAAAATGCATGGATAGTTGTGAGGATCTCTAAAGTACCTTTCCAACACCATAAGAATCATAAAAAATGTAGGAACTAGTAAAAAAATTATGAGCTTGGGAGCCAAAAAAGAACATTTTAATTTGGTGGGAAATAAAATGCATTTGTAGTAAAATATGAGAAAAAGACCTATATACTACTAGAAAGTTCATAGAACCAAATTTTTGACAATCTTATTTGCTAAATTTTGATATCATATGCCCAAGTTATACCAAAAAAGAAAAAAATAGCTTCTTTAGAGAAAATAAGGGCTTTGGGAGTAGATAGGGATCGACCATACTATTAACGTCAATGTGACATCATGCAGAGATTAGTAGATGGGATAGTCTTCCCAACACTAAAATATTTTCTATTTGGTCATAAAATGTCAACTTGCCCAAGTCATTGGAAAATAATAAAAAATGACAATATTCTAGGTGCTAATAGAATATTCCCTTGAGATCATGAGAACTTTCATTTTTGTGCAAAGTAATGGAAAAAACACTAAAAGAAATTTCATGGGCATAGAAAATATTTCATAGGTGTCAATTGAAAATTTGAAACTAAATTAGTCTACATAGTTCAAACTAGGTTTCATGGTGCAACCTATTCCAAGACCAAGCTACTCAAAAAAACTAGAGCACATGGTACAACCTAATCCAAGATCAAATCGCACGGTATAGTCATATCCTCAATAATAAGAACCTCGGATCAACTCAGTCACACCTTGATCTTGTTTCCAAATCTTATATCTTGAGCTTCTAGCACATCATACCAATTGATTAACAACAAGGTTAACATAAATAGCAAACCAAAATTAACTAAGTAAATTATTATCTCTTGATTACTTAATACTCAACTCTTATTTTTAATAGTTTGTTTTTTTATGAATTGGCATTAGATTTGAATTAATTATAGTGACAGCAAAATTTTATTTTCCATGCTAAAACAAATTTTTGAATTGAAGAGAATTTTACCTCTAATCTAAAAGAAAATTCAATATTAATAATATTCTTAATCTATAAGATGGGGGTTCTAATTAAACCCTCATCCACATAAGATATTAAAAAACTACATGAAAGAACAATTTGAAAGAACAATTAGAAAATCTAAATATAAGTTACAAATTCAAAAAATCAAGTATAAGCTATCAAAAAAATTCTACATCAATAAAAGTAAGGCCTAACTACATAAAACCTAGCCCCACAAAGGGACCAAAAAGTCAACTAGGCAAAATCCATTACCTTGAACTATAATGCAAAAGGTTGTGCCTAAATTATAAAAATAGGGGCCTTTCTTTAACAAACAAACTTGATACATTCACAATACACCCATCATACATAAAATTTTGATTCTATTTTATGAAAATAGATAATCTTTATTTGTCATTAAGGGCATAAATATGGCCATTCAAAGATCAATTCAACTATTCTTCAATGTATTTATGTGCCTCATCTAAAATTTTAATTATTGAGAGCCCAAAATTTTCCTCTTTGTGAGATTCAAATCTTTGACAAAATTATTATATTTTAAAGTAAAATTACATAAATCTACACATATAGTCATCAAATCCAACCCCTCTTTATGTTTCATTTGCATATTGATAAGAAGACTCCAATTTCTCTTTTGAATTTATGAAAACAATTTAATTACATGGATATCAAAATCTTTGTTTTTATTTAGACAATTCATCACTAGTCCAAGAGAACATACATCCATACTAGAAGCTATCTTTTAACTCACCTAGATCACAATAGGAATATCCAATCCATCAGAGTCACTCAAGGGTTGAAATGTAGGAAAAAGAAGCCCTATAAACCTGCACCAAAAAACAATGCATACAAAATTTGAAGCAATTTTAAAATAAATCACACAATAAGCAATATGTTTTCTGGAGAAAGCTCTTTTGCGTAAAAAACCTAACACAATAACCTTCTTTCCTGCTACATAAAAACTCAACCATTCATAATACAATAATATAGCTCTTACTCAACCTTTATACACATGAAGAATATGCAACATACTTTGAACATGAATCTGATCCAATCACATCTCTGCATATACTTAAACCTCCATACATTGACATAATAAAAAAACATACCTTCATCCTCACTAATTAAACTAACCCTTACAAAACCAACATAAACAAAACATAGCGATAAATCATGTGCCAATAAATTGAAAAAAACAACAACTCCTCAAACTCCTCAAACTGTAATGAACAAAAATACTACAGACGCTTATCATAAATAAATACCCATGTGACAGATTACTGAGAGCTGTTTTGGTATTCTATTAACAGATATCTCCAACAGGGGTGACCTGAGAACACATGCCTACTCACCTACAGCTTGGAATAACACATTATCTATATTTCAAATAATGCTAACAGAAAGCTATATGAACGGCATGTATTCTCAAAGTCATCCCTGTTGTCTTCATCCACGCCTGCAACTTCACTGCTAAAAGAAAAGAGCCGGCCTGTTTATCATTTGAAAGTTGAAATCTATTCCCTTGACATAACAAACAATGCTGTGCTTTCAATCAGTTGTGGATATATATAACAATTCAGTCTGTGCAACTCCATGACGAAATAGTTGAAGGTGATGTCGACAGCACAAGTGAAGAAATCCACATGAAGTAGAGTGGTGACGACATTATTGGTGTTAGTCAACATATACTCCTCATAATGTCGACATATTGTCCTGTATTTTTTGAATGGTCGCTAGAGACACTAAGGGTATTTGTTATATTAGGATTTATTGATAAAATCTATTGTTAGGTTGAGAAGGGTATTTTAGTAAGGAGTGGAGTGTCGTGACATGTATGATTATTTTCATTTAACTATAGTAAATAAAATAATTTTAACAAAATAAGTATGTGAGTTAGTAAATAAAATAGTAAATAGTTATGCACTTTAGTATATAAAATAATAGATAATACTTTAAAACAAATATAAAGAGGAGATGGAGATGTGTGACGAAAATAGATTGGGTGAAAAAGATTAGAAACACCTAAATAAGGAGAAGCAAGATGATTTTGGATTAGGAGAGTTAGCACAAGTGAATTCATCGATAGCGGCATAAATAAATGGTGTCGAGTTAGCATAGGAGAATTCATCTGTAGTGGCAAAAATAAATGGTTCCTCGGCAAACCAATTTAAGGAAGATAAGGGGGTTTCTCTAGGAAAAATGGAAGCGACTAAAAGGTTGGATGTTTGTTGGAGGTCAGAATTAACTTGAAGGAGGAGGCAATAGAAGAAAGTGCAAAGAAAATAAAACTTTCAATCTTTATTATCAATATCATTGTGGATTGACCCATATCAGTGATCAATATGCCTAATGAGTTTTTAAATTTAAGGGTGAAAAACATGAAAAATAGTTATAATCATGAAGTTTATATAGATCTAGACTATACAATGAGCAAAATAAAAGAATGGATGGAAGAAACTTGGCCTTTTTTCCACGTCTTAGCATCAATTTTCTAGTGTTGGGTTTTTGCAAATCACCTTCTAATCGAAGGAGGAAAGGGACGAGACTTTAAGGGGGACCATTGGTTTATGGGTAATACACATTTATACTTAAGAGCTTGGTCCCTTGGTTTTGATCCTAGGGAAGAATTGTTTACAAAATCTCCTTTTTGGATTAAAGCGTATAAATTTCCAAAGGAGCTTTGGTCCAAATATATCTTCAAGGAAACTAGTAATAATTTAGGAGAATATGTGTGTAACTCTACAACAATAGAAAAATGAATTTGACATACATGAGGATTTGTGTTAGAATGGATCTAAATAATCATATTCATCATTCCATAGAGTTAAGATCATTTTTACGAGCTTAGATATAAGAATTAGACAACGAATATTTGTCAATATGATCTTTTAATTGCTAGAAGGTTGGTCATGTAGCATGTAAGTGTGGTGAGTGTTAGAACACACAAATATACTAAGAGGGGGGTGAATCAGTACAGCCCTCAAATCAATTCAATTTCAACTTATCAATCAAAACTTAAAACTGCCTTAATCAAATAACACATTCAAAGCAAGAGCACTGAACCAAAACACCAAATTTACATGGAAAACCATGAGGGAAAAACCACGGTGAGAAAAGTTGCTTGGAGCTACTATCAAAATCTAGCCTCACAAATGAATCAACAATTACAATAGATTTAAGGTCTTTAACCTAAGGAAGTTTACAACTTCCTCCTTACTTACAGAATGAGGCTGCAACCTCATAATACAACTCTTTGAATAATCAGATGACAAATCACAACCACAACACTTTTGTTACCTCTAGCTCACTACCATCAAAATTTTTGCACCACTCTACCTTTGGCTCACTACCTCCAACACTCACACAATTTGGTCAATTCACTATCTTCCACACACCACTTAAACTCTTCTGCTTTTGGCTCACTGCCTCCAGCATGCATAAAACACTTCACTATAAATTCATACACATTACTCTACCTTTAGTGCACTGTTGTCAGCAAATTGCATTGATCACACATTGAACACTTGTTCATCTTGATCACACTCTTGATCTTACATTTATACCTTCTGCAAGCAACAAAAAGTTTCTCCTTCTCAGCCATCTTGAAATGTATGAGCATGAAACATGCAACAACCATATTTGAGTTAGCTTCAACACATCCAAGAGAAAGGGAATCAAATATGGTCCAAGAAAAGAGATAAGAATCACTTATTTCAAATCTACACACATTCCCATACTAGTGAACCCATAAAAACTTGGCACAAGTGACTTAGAACACTAAGTCGGCCCAACAAACACTCAACCCTTGAAATATTAACTCCAAACCACAAGTGATATCAAAGAAGCAAGATAGCAACATACGAACAATATCACAAGCATCAAATGATATTTAGGAATATTTTCATGTTTTTCTTCTATAATTACATGCATCATTATGTTGGTGCAAGCAAATAGATACAAAACTAGTATCTATCGCAAATCCAGACAACACATTCTTGAGATGTAACTTTGATAGCTCAACTTGTGGTACACTTCAACAACTGTAACTCGAGGAGAGACAACAAATAGACATTAGAAATGCATCCCCCAAACTGCAAGACCATAATAATGACTACAGAGAAATACAAAGTGTTTCTTAGAACCTTCCATGACTACAATAGTTCAGTCACCACTTTGCTTACTCAAGAAACTTCTACAGTAACATCCAAGCTCTGAAAACTAGAACGCATGCATTGAACACTTGACTTTTTCTAACCTTCAAACCACGGGAATAAATCATAAAAAAGCAAAGGAATGCAAAGCATTCTTTGAAGCCTTTTTAGAGCACCTTCTTGCACTATAATAAATCCCTGTGATTTGCTCCATTTTTTCCTCCGTTTTTTGCTTCCACCCATTGTTTTAATATATTTTTTGCCAATTTTTTGAAAATGTTGGTGCCATTTATTAGAATGGCACTATTTTTGGCGTTTATTTGTGTCGATCAGAGCAAGTCGATGCTAATTAAGGCGCTCATTGGTGTCATCTTTAGCACCAATATTAGCTCCGAGTGTGGCACTGGAGTTAGTGTCGTCTTTGGCTCTAAGTTTAGCTTCAAGTTTAATGCAACTTTTAGCTCTCGCTTTAGCTTCGGGTTTAGCGCCAGTTTAGACACCCCTATGTCGAAGAGACTTATTTATATGTGTCATCGACGATGTAAAATAGTGAAATGTCAACAAGATATGGGCATATTGAGGATAGTATCACTTATGTCACATTGATAAGGTATATCTACAAGTGCTCGGCGAAACACAACTATTGGATATAACGAAGTAGTGTCGATGAGACATTGAGATATCGGTAAGACAAATAAGATTGTCTCATCGAAACTCTTCAAGTAATGATCAAAAGCATACGCTGCTATACCACCAAGAAGGTGAGCAACATATGCTGTAGAGAGGTATACACCACAACCCCACAACAAGAAGCCTTGAGCAAGGCGTTGTAATGCCCGTCTTGGTTACCGTTATAACAAAGTGTAAAGAGAAAAGTTAACCAAATAATTTATTTTTTTAAAAGATAATTAATTACACAATTGTCATAAAGTTCCCAAGACAATGTTACATATACATAATAAATAATCTCAACACATTATCATAATCATAAGTATAAATTTAATATCATGAACCATCCAGTTTACAAACTTATTATAATCAAATAAATCCACATGTCAAGTTTGCAACAAGTGAGATTTCAAGGAATCTCCATACATCAAATGATGGTACAATATGAACGCTATTATACGAGAGGTAAATTTATAAAGCAGATAGTGATCATATCATATCTGACTACCATATCCACAAACATGCTCCGCATCCACAGTCATGAACAATGAAGTAACTAGAACTAGCCACAAGCATAGGATCATCTGCAAGAAAATCTAAGGAAGGTGTAGCACGGTTTCCTCCCAACCACGTGAAACTCGAAGGTCCACTCCCTCCGTGCTAGGAGATAATTGACAGGTCCACAAACAAAGAAGACAGAACTTTACGTTTACGTGGCTTACAAATTTACATTACGACATAACGATTACAAATCAAAGAGAGATACAATCCCAGTAACAAGTCACATCAAATAGAAATATGAACACAAAGAACACCGTCATGGTATAGACTAAGAGTGTCATCACACTGTCGGGATAGGTTACCCTGGTGAACCTTCCTAGACTACCGACCCTCCCCAAGAGTTACCCTGGTAGCCTCTACCGATTCACGGCCCCTATGCAGACTAATGTGGAGTCGTTGCATCTTTCGAGAAGACAAGATGATGACTAGCCATTCCAGGCCTTCTCAACCTTTTCTCAACCTAAACAAGCATTAAGAAAGTAGGCGAGGCAAACTATTATCTGATTTAGTGTTTAGAACTACCCAACCCCTAATACATTAGTTAGGTTTTCACTAATTTAGACATTACGATAGGTTACCCAGACAATCTCTTTAGGATTTCGGCCCCTAACGCAAGCCACTCTTTCTATAACATGACTCAACTTGAACATCAAGGGGTAGCTATCAAGCACATAGATCAAACCACTATGTTTACATCTTTCACTAGAGACAGATTATAATTTCCCTAAGACGTCATTGGACAAAAACAAAAATTAGTGCAAAGCCATAATCCCCAAGTGAAGATCATCATAATTGAGCAAAAAGATTAAAGTATAACGCACTTAACTATACCATTTTCTCTTCCCTAACTTTAAAGAAAAGAAAATAAACACCATCAATATTATTTGAGTATACAACAAATGTTTATGATTTACTGACTATTTTTAGACAACACATCAAATAACATCATTGGAACAAAGATAATATAAATCCTTTAAAGAAATAAAATAAATCTCAATAAAATTATATCAACTATTATTAGTGTTTACAGAAGTTCATAATAACTTTACTACCACTCTTATTAATGCATGGACAGACATATACTGAAGGAAGAGAGACAGATTTTTTTTTAATAATTATCATAACCACAAAAGTAAAAGAATCCCCATGCAATCCTAGCAAGAAACTGAAATCTTGGGATATTCCTTGCGCACCATACCTATAGTTTATAAGATTAATAACAGCTTAAGAAATAGTTATGTTCAGAAATGAAGTAAACAGTAACAGTTATTATCATAGGAAAAACGCGAGTATACAACAGATCATGAAAATTTTATTACATGCTAAAAACTTGCATTCCACAGCCAATAGGATAATAGAATGCATGCAGGAAAATTTATCACCATTTCTAACAGCTATAATCAAAAGTTAATTAAAGATACCAGAAGAAGTGCAGCGCTATCTTTCTCTATATTCATCATTAGAATGGCAATAAAGAAACAATCTGGTAACATATGGTAAGGACGTATCAAGGTAATGTTCTCAGAAGTATTTTAAATATCTTATGCCCTGCTAAATACAATGCCATTTCTGTGAGCGAATAGGTTAAGAAACAAAAGATGTTTATTTTGAAGTTACCTTGGGTTGGGTAAAGGATGTGCGTAGATCTTAAAATCGGGTTACAACAGGATTGTAAAGTAGTGATCTATAGGTTTAAGATTATGGATATACCAATACCCAAGATTATTCTAAAGTTTGAGACGAAATCTACAGAGACAAACCTTCATAGTATTTTCTCATATTCAAATCCAGCATCATTTACAAAGAAACAAAGTAAGGGCGTATGATAAAGGTTCAAACGACTGGTGATTACAGTTGATATTTATATATATAAATTTGCTTATGGCGCAAATTTGGGAATAAGGGTGTACAAACAAAGAAAAATACTTTCCAGATCATTTCCTAAACAACCGAAAGAACTCACTATCTTAAGATTTCAATCTCTAAATGGAGCTTCTGCTCCTCCAAACGCCACCAAGTGGAAGCAAAGCCTCTAAGATGCATTATCGCGCAATGAGCACAGGTATTGCTGCCATAAGGATGCATCGCAAAGCATCATCCCAAATCAAGCAACCAAGTTTCTGCCTCTAAACCACCACCAGATCCATCAAATGTAGGAGGGCGTTCCCTTAACAAATCTTGCATATGACCTGCAATAATGGCATCCTGTTGCACTCTATCATCAACTCTCCTCGGAGACCTATCACATTCCCTATTCGCCTCTTGTTCCACTTGTTGTCTAGGTCCAAATCGAGCTAGGACCTCTTCTAGTAAAGGGCATAACTGTGATCCCTCTACCCCTGACTGTTTCAGAATTTGTGCCTCATTTCCTTGATCCAACTGCGGACCCAATTGTTATACCTGAACACTCTGATGAGGGCTCAGAGGGGGAGTAACCTAGCGGTTCGGCTCACGGCCACCACCTCGGCCTTGACCATGACCTCTAACATGATGCCTAGGCATGATCCTACACAAAAACCAAGACAAGTCTTATTATAAGACAAACAAAGCAAACAGAGAAAACACATCAACCAATTCTAACGTCCTAAACAACCTAATGGGCTCATTAATCCAGAGCACCCAATGTTAGAACTTGGCTCTAATACCAATCTGTAATGCCCCGCCGTGGTTACCGTTATAACAAAGTGTAAAGAGTAAAGTTAATCGAATAAAATTTTTTTATAATTAATTAATTTTTTTGTTATGTTAAAGTAACAACATCTTGGAAACTTTATAACAATTGTGTAATTAATTATAAAAAAAAAATTATTCGGTTAACTTTACTCTTTACACTTTGTTATAACGGTAACCAAGGCGGGGTGTTACAGGTGTTAGTGCGGTAAACAACAAAAGAGAAGGGAAAAACCCCGCCATATCACAGTGGGTATAATAAGAGACGATGGTAGTACGATAATTGTGGCATAATTACAATTTACAACACTAAATGCAGCAAATGACTTCAGTCACAATCCATTCGAATAAATCATTTAAGGAATCAAGAATATACCCTGCCAAAATACTCTAAAACTCTAATAAACATACTCTAAAAATTTCATCAAAATCTTATTTTTAGGCATAGCCCACCATAATGGAGCTTTCATTTTAATAAACATACAATAAAACCTTTGTTGAAACCTTATTTTCAGGCGTACGTTGCCAAAATGGAGAAGTGTTTCAGTAAAGAATGACAGAGAATGGTAAGGAGACATAGGATTCATTGTTGTTTATTTCATTCCTGCTCTGATCAACAAGGGTTACAATGTTCATGCTACTATTTGTAATCCAAGTATTTAATTGACATATGTTTGCATAATCTCAAATTCCTTCAGATGCTTTTGAAGTATCAATGTATCCTATATAAGGTTTAGAATGACTTCTTTTAATCTAAAAAAATAAATCAGATGCTTTTGAAGTATCAATGTGTCCTATATAGGGTTTAGAATAATTTCTTTTGATTTAAAAAAATAAATAAATGATGTATTATCCTGTGATTAGATAATGTGATACATATAAAGCAAGTCCTTCATACCTGCCATTTTTCCAAACCACCACTCATTGCCTTGCTTAAAATGTTGCCTCCATAATCACAATAACATGTTTTAAAAACATGGTTGCCAATTATTAACCATTAAGGTCACTACTTTCATCAAGATACAATGAGATTTTTGTCTTCAAAATTAAGGCATTATGCAAGATAACATTGTGAATTGTTTGTTGTGTACAATTTGATTTTCTTGCATATTTACTGCTTTGCTAACTACCTTTAAGGCTGGATATTGCACCATCAACTACAATCTCAAACAACTCACTCACTGTCACTTGAAGATTCCTTTCATGAGCATCCTTGTATAAAATCAAACTATCCCCTATAGACTACCTACTTACTAATATAGGGGACTCATTGTTTCATGGTACTTTGAGTTTTATTTAGAAGGGGTTAATATGTGGCATTTTTACGTGCAGGAAGAATAGATTGTGGTGCAACGTTCAGGTATGGACAGTTTAGGAAAAATTGGATTGCTATCGGTGTCATAACCAGGTTGGATTGTACTTTGAGGTGGTGTGAAACACTTCCAGGATTTTTCGCTCAGAAGTAGAACTTGTGTATAGGAATTTACAAATATCCGACAAAGGAAGTTCCTAAATTCTAAAGACAAAATCATAAATCTGCTTATCTAGTTTCTAATCCAACCTTGCATCTTTAATATCCGATAGAGAAAGTTTGTACATTCTAAAAATAAAATCATAAATTTTCTAATCCAACTTCTAATCTAATTTGAGGTCTTGAATATCGAACAAAGAAAGTTCCTATATTCTAAAGATAAAATCATAAATTTTATTGGTCCAATTGGAGATCCATTTTCAGGTCGTGAAGCTCTGACAGAGAAAGTTCCTACATTCTAAAGATAAAATCATAAATCTGTTTGGTCCAATTCAAGCTCCAATTGTAAGGATTTGTCTTTTTAATTATACTTTTTGACATTTGTCTTGATACAAATTGTTACTTTAGCAGAATTATGGTATTTCTTTTCTTCTAATGTTTTCAACCCTCATTTCAGGGAAGAGCTCCGAAGATGGTTCCTTTAGATGGAGACTACACTTTTCTGCTATAGGTTCCATCTAGAAACACCAGAAGCTCAAGTACTGTCATACTCAGGTACAACATAGTTTGAGGTTACCTTGTTCTCCTTGATACAAAATGTTGTCCTTCAATCCCCTTTAAGCAACATTCACTATTATGGACTTCATCATTGTACCTTTCATGCATTCGATTTAATTTGTTATTTGGAAACATGTTGTTTAGTCTGTCTTTGCAATTGAGGACTATTGTGTAAGCTTTTAATCTACATGATTGCCCCTCATGTTCAATTCTTGTGATTGTTATGATGCTTGGGGCTGCTTACTTTTAACCAGACTGTTAATGAAAACTATCTTGGAATCCTTGATGATCAGTTTTGTCATAATCATGGCTATGTTGATAGTGGAATGTTCTTATTATTAAGGATAAATATTTATCAATAAGGAGATTACCCCTTACCAACATACTCCACTATCCTTGCAAAGATTGATTTTTAATGCTTCATGGATGGTTTACTTGTGATTATCCTTCTCAAATGAAACAATAGGGTAGCAAGTTGGGCTCAACCCTTGTGGGAGCCACATTTCACCCCACATGCTGTAACCAGATAAACAAAACAATTTAATTTTATCTATACCTGCACAATGAGAAAACATGTTAGATAAAACTGAGCATATGATACATATGTGTGATAACTTTCTTGTTTTCCTAGACATCTATGGTATGCAAGTTATTTGAATGCACATGATGATCAAATTATATATTTATAGGTGTATGCACATATTTTGATTGGTGATCCTTCATTTCTCTAACAACACTCTTCTCACTCAAATGTAGGGAACCTAGGAGTAGCAAGGAAGACATCAACTTGGAGGCTTAGACAAGTGAGAAGACTGAAGATGATGCAAAACAAAGCAACCGATATTCGTCATTGTCCCCTTTATCTTTATGTGAATTTTTCTCTTTTGTATCTATAAATGTATAGTTTTTCGATTATATGCATTCAAATAGTCAGTTCCACGACTTGTGTGGAACAACATGCATTTACATTATCAATAAAGACTACATTTTTGAAAGGATTGTGCAATCTTTCCTATATTATATGCATCTGCATAAGTGCAATCTAGTAATGTAATCTTCTGATTTTGTTTATGCACATGAATGTAATGTAGTAGAAATAAAAATGTACCTTACTCTTCATTTGAAAATCACAAAAGCTCTACCTAATTGAGCTATTAACTTTTGTGTCTTCATGAACATATGTTGATACAAAATGAATGGAAGAAGCATCCAAGTAATCCTAATTTTTCTGCCAACAATTCATACCAAAGATTGAACAATTTAAGGATATTGCAATAGGTAATTTGTATCGACACAAATAATATTACTAAAGCATTTCAAATTTTAGGCCATAAGAATCATCCTTTTTTAAACATGGATTGTGTTGTAGCCAAAATTTCATCCTAATTATTTTTGCATACTTCCATTTTCACTCATCTCTTACATCCACCATATGCATAGAATTCATGTCATAATAACTTGAATTTAATAAAATTTAATAAAATCCCTCACGTGAGCTTCCAAATAAAACCCTTGATCACAACATCAAAGTGTATTCCTCCTTTGAAATACTCCTATGATTGCTCATAGCATATCGCCAAGACAACACCATGTCGATGGGAGTCCCTCCAAAGTCTCCCCAACATTAGCACAAAGCATAGATCAAAAATGTAGATGAGACACCCCTATGTCAAAGAGACTTATTTATATGTCTCATCGACGATGTAAAACAGTGAATGTCAACAAGATACGATCATATCGAGGAGAGAATCACTTATGTCACATCAACAAGGTATATCTACAAGTGCTCGGTGAAACACAACTCTTGGATATAACAAAGTAATTATCGATGAGATAGTGGCATATCAGCAAGAGACATTAACTTGTCTCATCGACACTGACAACCAACATCGGAGGAACATAAGATCTAATGTCGATGAGACATTGAGATATCGGTAAGACAAATAAGATTGTCTCATTGACACTCTTCAAGTAATGATCAAAAGCATACACCGCTATACTGTCAGGAAGGTGAGCAACATATGCGGTAGAGCGGTATACACCGCAACCCCATAGCAAGAAGCTTTGAGCAAGGTGGTAGTGCAGTAAATAGTAGAAGTGAAGGGAAAAACACCACCATACCGGCATATCAAAGAAACAATGAGCATTTTAATTATAAGTCTCTTCAACAATTATGAAATCATGATTAGTCCGACTAATGTGACTAACAAAAATATCGATGAGACTACCGCTATTAATGAAGAACTTGATCATAAAGGTGGCGCAAGCGCCATTTATGAATCAGGGCTAGATGAACTATCCTAAAATTTGATAAATACGACCTCAAAGAAGTTGAAATCACTGTGAATTGTAATTGAAGGATTTGGAGAACCAAGCTGGACGGTGGTAGGCAGCTAGAAATTTGTAGCATTTATCCAAGTAGGTGGTCTAGACTCAGCTCAAATTATTTTCTCAGTAAGTAGATGAAAGCATTGCATGACTAGGGTTGAGATGGAAAAAACCCCAGGCAAACAGAAAGCAAAAAGACAGAAAACTAAAGCTAGGCAATTGAATCAAGACTTAATCGATCAGTGTCCTGGGTCTGGGAAAAAATCTAGAAGAATAGCACAGCTTAACCCATTGTGTGTGACATTAGTAGATAAACAAAAAAAATGGGAGATGTATGGACTCCATGTAGGGGTTATGACCTCTTTATTTATCATTATAGGAAGAAATTATGGCATAGCCCAGTATCAAACCCGTGGAATTTGAATTTGGGTAAACTTGTAGTACCCAACATCTTTGTGAACATAGAGTTAATCAAGGTGTTGGAAAAGAATTACAATCCGAAGACGAGAGCAATTCATTTGTCTGATGGGTCACAATTCATGGTCATAAAGCCAGATTATATTTCCATGATTTTTCATCTAGACACTTCCCTGAAAACAAAATTATGAATCAAAGACTTGTTGGAGGAATACCACACCATGGACACAAGTTACAAGAGGTGGAAATTGCCTCATAAGGTTAAAGGTGCGGGTAACCAAACTATGAGGTTCTCTAGTGAAGATAAGCCCCCATTATCTATGGCTTTGTTTGAAGAATACTTTCAACACACTTATTACTTAGCTGGTCAAGTACTGGGAATTGATGTTCCTGAGAAAATGACAATGGGTGATCCCACAATAGTGGTTTACAATTTTTTGCCAAACTGGACACTGAAATTATTATTTTTAACTAAATCTTCACATTCAGGTACCTATAGCGGCTAAACCATGAAGAATTTGAAGATGATGTAAACTAGAGTCTTGTCACATTTTGTTTGTAGATTCTAAAAATATTTTTTTCAAAATTTTTGGAATCAGATTCCACTTCTTTTTCCATCTCCCACAAAAATTGGTTTTTTTCAAAAAATAACATTTTTAAAAAGTGACGCACACCATATAACGCATAACTTTTTTTCCATGAAGGATAAAATTCTAATTCTTTCAAATTTAGATTCATAACTCCAATATCTAGTGCTTCCACTTGGTTAGATAGTTTTTATTGAATATTTTTTCTTTAATCAAGTTTCAAATTCAATTCAATTACAATTCAAACATAGTGCGACTGTATAACGCATAACTTTTTTTGTATATATCGAAATTCAATTTTTTTTTCCTATTGGATCAAGGACTTCAATATTTGGTGCACTCAAATTTTTTTTATTTTTTTGATAATCTGCTATTTTTCCACATGTGCAGAACAAAGACCTTCATTTTCAATGAAAAACCTATGTTTAATTAAAACCAAAATATCAAATACATAATAAAACCAAAACATATAATTAAAATTATATTCGTTGGATAGCTCGTTCTGAGGACTACCTGATTCCAGTTGGGTTTGTGAATATTCCTCCATTTTCATCCTCAAATCAAGCTTCGAAGTGCCAAAATTCAAGCTTTTTTATGTCTCAGGGGGGATGAGGAATAAAGGGGGTTCGAGCGAACCCCTAGGGGTTCGAGCGAACCACTAGGGGTTTGCTCGAACCAGGGTTCATTCAAACCCTAGTTCATTCGAACCACCCTTCTATAAGGGGTTTTGATGGCCTTTTTGGCGGGAAAGTATTAAGAGGGTTCGGTCGAACCAATAGGTTCATATGAACCCCTAAATTCAAGTTTTTTTTCCATACATTCATTTTTTGTGAGTTTTCCTTCCTCACTTCAATTGTAAACCACTATTGTGGCTTCACCCCAATTGCTCCCATGGTTTTAGCCATAGACATCCAGAGCCATAATGCCCGACCCTATGTTTATGTAGAGTATTTATCGAAGGCCATCAATAATGCCCTCATTATCATCAAGAATGACAGTGAAGCCATTAATTTCAAGCACTATTCTCTTTTCATGCACATGATATTATACGAAGGGCAGGTGATGGCTATATGGGGTGAGGAATTAAGAACAAAAGACTTAGATAATGATGGAAATTCAAGGCCTATATAAATGTGGACATCTATGTGGGATAGCAGGTGTGGGAGGTCCCACTACCTATATTTTGAGGAATATTTTGTCAAACCACTATACAAGATGCTAGGCCACAAATGTGACTACAACCTCTCCCCAGAGATCTTAAGATTTCTTCGACCAAAAGATATGGGTCATGAAGCAGGGATAAATCACAATTGGGGGAACTAGTACATGTTTGAGGATTGTACTGTTATTACGGTTTATGGATTTGAAGCTGCACTTTATTTGCTGCCTAAGACTGTGCCAAACAGAGTTGCTTATTTAGAGATCATAAGGCAATTGTCATTTTCAGCTTGCATGCATTTAAAGAGCTATGGGAGGCATAATTTCATGCCTTCCACTTTACGCTTTGGTGATTTCACTATTATCTTTGATTCAGGCTATGACTTGGTTAGTGGAAAACTGGATTATTATGGCTTGCCGGTTGGAAACAAAAGGGAAAATTTTGATCCTGAACACTTCATTTGTGATGCCAAAATTTCTCATAAATTGAAAGGGTATGAGCATAGTTTCCTTTTAAAAGATGTCATCTGAAATTGTGAAGAAAAACAAAACATAATGAGAATGAATTCCTACAGTAGGGTTATGATGGTTGAGGCTTAATTAGAAGGTGATAATAACCCAAGCTACGTAGGGGCTTTCCCTGAGGTACATGATCCCATAGAATGAATTGAACAGTTAATCCTCCATGAAGAAGAACTAATAAGAGATGTGCCACTTGTGGCATTTGAAAGAGGAAGGGGCATCGGTCCTAGGAGGCAACTAGAAAATATCACACCACTAGATCACTTACCACCTCAGCCTACTACTAAAGTGAGCTTTTTAGTTGGTTCCCCATCCATGGAAGAAGAAGATAAGACTAAGGAGGAAGAAGAAGTCTCACAGTTTAATGCTTTTGTTATACCCCAATATGAGATGCCATTGGAAAGAAGTGTGATCACCTTTGAAGCCTTTGATGAGCTATCAGATGATGTGAGGCATCGTGCAAGCTAGAAATTTGTTGTAGATGATACTTTTGTGCATACCCCTAAATTTAAGTCCTTTATATATGAGTATAAAGGAAGACTAATAAGAGAAAGGTTAAAGGACATTGACCTTGAGAAAGAGGCTTATGCCTTGAAAGAGTTGCAACATGAAGTTGATAGGGAAATGAGAAACATGACTACTGAGAGAGGAAGAGCATTATTGCAAGAAGATGGATTTATGCTCCTTCTTGGGTGGGTATTAGTTCAGCCATTGTGTTTGACAACTTTTTGAAGAGAAAGAATAAAACTTTGCAAATAACGGATGAAGCAGGTGACAGGGTCTATACAGGGTCAGGGTACAATCCTGATAATACCACTTGGAAATTTTAGGCTCTTTACCCCCCAGGAAAGAAGCCTTCTCTCATTGACCATGATCAGATTTTTGGACATCTCCTGGTGCAAAGAGTAGGGGAGATAGATCCCTTGGAGACTGTTGACTTGAATGTGAATGTAGCCAAATTCACCAAAGCCCAGATCCAAAAGCTAGTAAGAGCTAACCAATGGCTAATAGAGGAAAATGATAGTGAAACAAGAATTAACCAACTACAAAGATAGGTTTCCTGATTCTCCAAGGCTTTACTCTCCTTTAATTGAAAATGGAATAAAAGTGTTAGAGTCCATGTCTGAGATTACTCAATGGAAGCATAAATTTGAAAAGGTTCAAAAGGAATAGGAAGAACTAAAAATAAAATTGAAGGCTACTTCTTTTGAAGTAGCATCAAGGATAATTTGTATGGAATTCAAAGATATGTTCCAACATGAAGATGGTGTCTGGCATGCTCATAGTGGAACATAAAAGGCCCTCATGGAGCATGGAAGTCTTCTTGATAAGATGAAGGAAATGGAATCCCATATCAAGGAAAAAGATGGAGATAATAATTCTTTGCTCCAAGAATGTCAGAGCCTCATGAATACACATGAAAACTTCTAGAATATCTTGACACAGGAATTAAATGACTTCAATAAGCTACTATGTATGGCCATGCCACATTTCTTTGAAGAAACAGATTTGAAGGATCAGGAAACTTGGAAAAATGAGATATCAAAATATTTTCCAGGCATCCTTAATGACATCAATGATGAGGATGAGGTACTCAAGAAAATGCATAAGCAACTCGGGAGGATTGTTGGATTGGAGAATGTAATGACAAACACTCTACAAAATGCAAACACTTATGCCCAGGAGAAATGCATTGATCACATGTCAAAGGTTAATTTGTTCCTTGCACGAGTTGTATGAGGAGGTAGTTA
Source organism: Sequoia sempervirens (assembly GCA_007258455.2). NCBI lineage: Eukaryota > Viridiplantae > Streptophyta > Pinopsida > Cupressales > Cupressaceae > Sequoia > Sequoia sempervirens. The sequence continues at coordinate 172,275,391 of VDFB02086081.1, read as the reverse complement.
GAGTTTGGTTGTTGTGGATGCATTAACATGGTGCTTGAGCCTTGAACAGATCTTAGGTGGTCACGAGCGCTTGTTGATGATTAACGGACTATGGTGCATCCAACAATAAACTCTTTTTAAGTTTCTATGTTATGTTAATTATGCTTTAGTTAAGAAACAATGTAACTTTTATGAATGGACTTGAAGCTTGTTGCTTCCCATATAAATAGGGAAACCAAGGTCTGATTTTGATCATCATGTCATCATCATTTCAATCCATTAGAATAGATACTAGACCATCTCATCCACTTATTCATATAAAAAAACTCATGTTATGTATGTTTATATTTTGAGCAATATAATGGAGCAGATACATTATAACTCATAATCGATTTTCAGTGTTCAATTGTTGTGTCGATTTTCATGCTTATTTATTGCTTTGTTGTCTCCAAAGTGGTCTTTTCAAGTTGTTTAAATGTATAAGATTTATCAGGACACATTTGTTGTTACTATGTGGATGCTTTGATTGGTTTATGGTTAGGTGTGAATTAAATTCCTTTAAAATAATTTACTTTAATTGGTTTGTATTAAGGATTAAATTCCTCTTAGAGAGTGGCACCCTCTTATGGTCTAAAAACCTGCATTTTTGAGACCCAACAAATTGCAAATAACTCTAAAATTTTAGAATTCTATGAAACAAATAGTGTATATATTCTTGTACTTGTAAATATTCTTTTATTGTTATGTCTATTAAAGAAAATAGAGTTTGAATAAAAAATGCTTCACCCTTTTTTGTAAGTGAGTATGTGAATTATTGTTTAAGGAAAAATCTTACAGTGTTTACATTTTCAGTTTACTAGTTTCAAATCTTCATTTGCTACGTATATAAAATTGTATGTGCTCTTTATCTCTAATGACATAAAATAGTAATGTCATCAAAATCAGGGTTTTCAATTTCAGCACTATCATTGTCCACACTTTTCATATCCTATTCACTTTTAAGTACAATCATCAAAACTTTATTTTTATTTCTTGTCTCAATTAATCTTGATTCCTTTCAGCACAACACAGTAGGTTGCATGTTAAATTTCAAACATTTTCTTTGCATTTTTTTGTATATATTATTTTCTCAGTGCATCATTATGTAACAACAATTTCACTTCTGAGATATACAGTAAAAATAAATGAAAGCACATGTGTTCTCTATCAAGGGAAATGTATGGTGAATACCCTATGTCTTTCAGATAAGTGTGCAAGCAAAATAAGACAAAACTGATTGAATCTGATTTTCTACTGTACATTTTTTTTATGTTCTCTTTACTTTTTGCATGTGGATTACCCTCTGAAAGAGACTACTTATCTTTTCTTAAATGAAGCCTTTACATTTGTTATCTATGAAAGGAATTTACTGCTTGACAACAGGTTCGTAAACTTCATAAAAATTAAGATTGGTGTAAAAGGCCATCCCCACAAATGTTGTTTGGTCTAGAATTATAATGGAAAATAAAAAAACTTGCTAAGAGAATAAAACAGGTTTTCAATTGTCCAAGTACAACATAATATTACTGAAGCATTTCAAATTTTAGGCCATAAGAATCATCCTTTTTTAAACATGGATTGCAAATAATTCTAAAAATTTAGAAGTCTTGGTCATTAACATTATTGTCTGCTACAATGTCATCCAGTGTATCATTGTCAATGTTCATATGTTCTTTCAAGTATTTAATATTATCATCATCCTCATCTTGTCACTACATCATCTTCATCAGCATTGAAATTTGACTGTAGACCATCTATATTGTTACTAGATGTATTTGGATCATCATTTTCTATACCATCCATATTGTTGTCTTCCATAACATCATCTAACTTTGGATTGTTGTCTTCTTGTGCCTGAACATAACCATCTTCAACATCATCATGGATGTCAATTTCTTTGATGTTCTCTAATCCCTCTTTCTCATTTTGTTGGCCATCATTGTTTTGCTCAGTATCCACTAATGCATTGTCAAATACATGCCTTAATCTTGGATCATAACGTATGACAAATATTCATTTTGGGTCCAAAATATCTTCATAGAAAAATACCTGCACATGAATGACATACATATATTAGATGTATGTTATAACAATTTTATTGATTAATAAACACATGTATATATTCACAATAAGCTATGAATTAATAGATTAATGATCACTACTGCTTCTTGTTTGAGTTAAAGAAATACCTACTCATAATGAATTGGTAGAACATAAGGCTCCTTATCCTCTGGTAAGAATGATGAGGAATCTATAGAAAAAAATCCATTATGGGTATCATGTCTTCGTGTCATCTCAAATGCTTCATACCATCTACACTTAAAAACACAACATTTAAAAGAGCGGTAATCCAACTCAATAATTTCTTGTATTTTCCCAACATATTGTAGATTCCCTTTAATTATATTCTTGTCTTTTGAGCTTGATCGAGTGGATTGCTCGAAGTCAACCACGATGCTGCAATTGAAGGATCGTCTCTTTACGTCTACACTTTCTACACAATAATGTCAACCATATGCCCACATTGTTGGATATTTCCTTGCCTATGAAAGACCATTTATTTCAGTGAAAACAAATATAATGACAAATATTAAAATAGTTAAGACTTTCAAAACTGTAAGGAAACAACATTTTGTAAAATTCCAACTGTACCTTTCTTTCATATCCTCTAGACATGTTGATTTCATCTTCTGATATGTTTGAATCTATACCTGCATCTTCTATTTGATTTTGAATTTGTTCAGTAACCCATTCTAGTGGGCAATCTTTTCCCCATTCCCCAAGCAAATGAGTGGAAAATGGAGTATTCCTTGGGTTCGATCTCTTAAACTATCTCCTTGCTTCTAACACTTCTCTCTTTTTATCATACAAATCAATCCATTTGTTCATAAAGTCCATGTGGTACAGAATGAACTTGTCGAAGTATAGAACTTTCGTCTACACCTATTACATGTCAACATGTTTATTTCAAACTCCAAATGTCATGTTGTTAATTTGACAAATAAATAGAAATTAAATTAATTATTGCAAGAAAAAAAACCACACTGATCGTGAATTTACGTTACTAATTTGTACTTCAACACCATTAGATTGTGGTTTTTCTCCATCAATAATATCTGATGCTCATTCTTCATCCTAGATGCATGGGCCATCTTCAAAATCCTTACCAAGGAATTCACACAAGAATAAAAATGCTTCATTCAATACATACCCTTCAACCATGTAGCCCTCTGGATGTGCCTTTTGTCAAACATATCTTTTAAGAGTTTTCATATACCTCTCAAAGAAAAACATCCACCCCGTTGATACGACACCCGCCAATTCAATGTCATTGACTAAGTGTATAAGTAAATGGACTTGTAGGTCCATGAAACTTGTAGGGAGCTCCTTCTCAAATACACATACAATTTATGCAATTTCCTTCTTCCACTTTGGCACTTCAGATTCATGGATCTCCTTGGAGGTCACCCACCTAATATAAGAATAGTAAATTAGTATGAACCTTTAGTCATAAATTAAAATGCAATATTATATCTCTATGTCTCTCACACATGAACATTTCATATAACCACATACCTTGTAAATGCTGATAATTGACTTATGGCATTCCTTAAGTCAACTATAAGACAAGAATCCCCCCTAATTTCCAATGGCATGATATGCTATCAAACACATTTATGAAAAGGTCATTAGTAATTTTTTCTCACACAACAAAATATCAAAATAAATTTAGTGCTTAATCAATGTTACCAGTAAATGTTAAATGTGATATATAATACCCTCATTAAATTATGAAAATCATGTGTTTTAAATCATGTGATATGTCCATCAACTGTAAAAGCTTTAGCCAATGATGACCCATAGCCAGTAGGTGTCCTTATTGAACGGATGATGAATGTTTACGAAGTTGATGAATGTTTACGAATTATGTACACCAATTGACAATGCAAAGTAAGAAATAGATTTCAACTCACTTCAGTAGGGTAGTGAATCCTTGGTCTGACCAACCAAATAATGACTTGATTTCTAATAATATTAATGTGCATGCTAGTTTTCAGGTTCTACTTGCACCTAATTTGAACACAGGTGCCTTTGTTTATTGCTTGATGGAGTCTTTGATGTTGTTATCATCAACATTACGTTGGTGTTAATTACCCCTGCTATCATTTTTACTATCAACCATATCATCATTATTGTCATAATTGTTTCCATCCCCAAAGAAACCTGTAAGCATTTCATTCAATCCTTCTTCATGCATTGCATTTTCAAAATCATGACCATAATCATTAAGGCTAGGTGGCATGTCATTAGTGTATGCGACTCACATTAGCTCTTCAAATTTCTCAGGTGGTAGTGTTCTCTTCAATCTTGCTCTTGTCACCCTAGTATGGTTTAAAGGATGGTTTAGATCATCCTGTCCAAATCTTAATAACCCAGTTGGATCTTGGGTATTAGTATGTACCGTTTCATCAAAATCTTCTACCTATCAACAAATGCAAGCATTATTTAATGTTTGGAAACAATTGGATAAATCATAAATGTATCAATTTCAAAGAAATATAATCAAATATGGCTTAAAAATAAAAATAAAAATTGTATGAACATATATACCTACCTAGATTCTTTAGTGCAATAATTTATTGTGTCTCCAGTATCCATTGTCATATCCTCTTCCACCCACTGTCATCTACGTGATTTAACAATTTTAGGTCCACGTCCACATACATATCTTCTTCTTTTGCTAGTTGAATGCTCAGGCTCTGCATTTGCTCCAATCTCCATCTAAAATAATCAACAACATGCATTAATTTATGTCAAGATTGGATAATACATTATAAATTTCAATAATACTGTGAAAAAAGATGGACATATCACAAAATGCCATCAAATCATTTTTTCCTAAGTTAAGTCAAAATTTGAGTACCTGATGTCCCGCTTCATCCATTGTGTCCTCATTTGATATGACACGATTTGTTGCCATGGCCTCGTCTCGCCCCTATAATACACAACATAGTAAATAATGTTTAGTACACCAATTATATCATTTCAACGAGTATGTTATCCAACACAAAACCTCACTTTATTCATATATTTGACATATTGATAGCTCCTCTATGTTGTAGAATTTGTGAATTCATAAACACCTTCCTCCTTTGGTTGAGGTTGCTTTCTCTTCTTACCTCTATTGTATCTGCAAATTTCGTTGTCTCATCTGTTTCCACTCACTTTCCTCTCAATGATTTAGTATTTCTACGTCGTCCATGTCCTCTCTCCATGGCCTCCTCTATGAATAAAAATGTTGCCACAACAGCTTTCACCACACTACCGCCGAGAAGGAAGAAGCAACTTGTAGGACCGTGGTAAAAACCACTCTACCGCACTGAGCTGATGAAGGAGCTGCGAGACAACGGTGGTCACCACACTATCGCATGCCAATTATAGAAGACTTGTGGGAGTCACAACAACACCACCAGGAATAGAAGGAAGACTCGCGTGCCGCCACAGAAGCTTTCACCACACTACCACCGAGAAGGATGAAGCACCTTGCAGAACCTCAGTAAAAATCGCTCTACCGCACCAAGCTAATGAAGGAACCACAGGACAGTGGTGGTCACAAAAACAAGGCAAGAGTTAGAATTATTTCCAACACTCTAGATCATGTGATACACAACAATGAAAATAGTCACTATACAACAATGATAGATGCCCAATTAGGCACACTTGATGCTATGTTAGGCGCCCCAAACAGATTACATTAACAGTCAAAAGTCAGCACTAAAGTTGGCATTAACTAACGCTGACTAAAGCGCTGACTACTGAATCAAAATCAAAAATTTAAAATTTCCCACATGAAGGAAGAAATCAGATGACAAAAAAGGGAAAAATGTCGCGTGAAGGAAGAAATTAGACGATAAAAAAGGGAAAAATGTCACGCGAAGGAAGAGAGCAGGGCGCTACCAGCAACTGATGAAAAAATCAATTTAGTTTGCAACACCATAGGTAAGGTTACAATTTATTTTTTCTTCATTGAATTTGTGATTGTTTACTGCTCTTTGTATTGCATTTGAATTCGTGATTGTTTATTGGTTCATGGCCTCTAAATTGTCCCATCATTATAAATTGTAAAACCTTTGAGAAACCCACAAAAAAAATTACCCTACCCATTTGAGCTTTGGCTCAAAATATTATAGCACAAAGCTAGGATGCCTCTGTATTCTTTCCCTAACTTGGGTATCAAGGAAATAGTGAACTGTTTGGAAAATTTTGGAATTGGGTCGGTCACTGCTGAGCAACTGCTAAAAATAAATGCAAAAACCGCTTGGTTTTGCCCAGTCGTGCCATAGTCACCAATGCCATGAAAAATTCATGCAAGATTGCATTATGAAAGAGTTTTCATGATAATAATATCAACACTAAGTAAACCCAACGAACATATTTTCCCTAAGTTATCAATACTAAGCAAACCTAGTGAACATGTCACTGTTGAGCAACTACTAAAAATAAATGAAGAAACCACTTGGTTTTTCCCAGTCGCACCATAGTCACTGATGCCATGAAAAATTCGTACAAGATTTCATTATGAAAGATTTTTCATGACAAGGTTATCAACACTAAGCAAAGCTAGCGAACATATTTTCCCTAGGTTATCAACACTAAGCAAACCCAACGAACATATTTTCCCACAAAACAAAACTTTCATACCACAAACTGGACAAAAAATTTCATACCTGACAGTGTGTACTTCGTTTGCCTCCATAGAATGGACAAAAATAATTTTCCCTAGGTCGCCTTAAAATGTCAAGCAATAGAAGGAAGTGAGCATTGTCAGCAAACTCTGGCCACAATGAGGTAATTCATTGTCAATTTATAGATTTGTAAATGTTTCCATTATTTCTTTGAATTTTACTTTTTAGTTTTTTATTTCAAAATTTAAAAGAAGAACTATAATTTAAATATATATATATAGGGACATGAGTCTGACAAAGATAAAGAGGAATTGTAGTTTTTAGTTTTTTATTTCAAAATTTAAAAGAAGAAATATAATTTAAATATATATATAGGGACATGAGATTGACAAAGATAAAGAGGAATTGGCTTCCATATTGGGGGTAGAGGCAATGAAAAAATTGGTTAATGTGGACTGGACAACACTTTCCAGATACATAGAAAAACAATCAAGTAACGCCCCTCATACATTGCAAACAAATCAATTGTGTAAAAGGGAATCAATTGATTCCCCAACCAGTCCTAGATTGAACAAAATATCTAGGAGGAAATTAGTGACAGTAAACTCTAAGAATGTGGAACAGGGAGCAAATACTTCCGATGTCCCAACCACTCCTGGGACACAAACTTCTTCTACTATGCCATGTTATCAATCTTGCATTGGTAGCTACAATACAAAGATAGATTACGAGGTGGTTTCAGGGGAAGTCCAAATGACGGATGCTGGGAAAATGTTTGTGAATTGTCATTCTCATAGATACCCATGCAACTGAAAAAAGCAGTTGTCCATGACATGGAGACTGAATTTGGCACAGGTTGGTCTGTAAAGAAGATAAAGCTACAAATGTCTCAAAATTGCAAGAGATTTCGGTGAAACCAAACAAAGAAGATAAAAAAAATCTCTCCTGAGCCAAGGAAGAAAAGAAGGCCAATTGATGTAAGTGTGAAAGTATGGAAAGAGATTGTAAAAGAATATGAGAATTTTGATGCACAGAGGAAGTCCGGTGAGGAAAGTATGCAAGTATTTGAATTTTCTCATAAGATTACATCAAATTTATTAAACGATATTTAAATTCTATTTGTGCATAGTTAAGTTCAATTAGTATATGTTTCAGGACAAGGCCTCCAAGGCTAGGCTAGAGAAACTTCGTGCCACGCATCGCAGTGGCCAAAAAGGTTTACAAGCCTTGATCTGTACATTTGTAAGTATATTCAGTATGTTAAATGATTTAATTTTATTTCCTTGGAAAAAGTAAATGATTGCATATTAATTAGTTTAAGTAGTCCATGTGCCATGTTTTGACAGGAGGAGAAATATGGCCACCATCCAAAGCAATTTGAAAAGAATATGTTACAAAACAAAAAGTGGAACAATTTTGTACTCTGGATGGAGAATGAGGTATCAATAGTTGAGTTTCAATAACTTATTTGGATATTGTTGTGTTAATATGTCAATTTGCATCTCTTGTGTTGAGTTGTTTATTGATGCATAGGATGAGTAAATAGAGCTCAAAACTTATGATTACAAGATGACCATTTATGTGCATGAATAAATAGTAGAAGGATGTAGATGAAATGCATAATGGTTGGTTTTCATAGAATTCAAACTACCGAAGTAACAACATTGATCGAGTTAACATATATGCATCATTTCCATAAACAATTGAAATGTGTAACAAATGTTAATCAATACATTGAATTTTGAGATGCGTTGAAATAATAATAAAAACATGTTTTGGGGAAAATATCAACAGCGTGGGGGATGAAAGCATTAACCCTAATAAAAGAATTTTATGTTTTTCTTGATACACCATCTGTAAGTTTCCCTTGGATGACAGTACTAAATTTATATATGTTGTACCCCTTAAATGTCCTACATGTTACAAATATGGAATAACAATGCACAACTTTGTATGAAGTTCAAAAGTCCAAAGGCTAAGGCATTTTGAATAAAGGTACCCAAACTTGATAAGGATGCAGTTACTATTACACATATTGACAATCCAAAATAGTCATGTAAAGACAACTACCTGTGAAAACCATAATCAATCAAATTATGCACATTCAAATCTAAGTTTGAAAGCTTGCATTTCAGTCCATGCATCTAAGTCCTTGTTGAAGATTGAGGGTGTAAAAAACAAAGCTAGAATAGCTCTCCTTAAACCATAGCTAGTTTTAAAGCGCATTATTTCCAAATTCAAATCCACTTCTCAGCTAAGGAAAGGAGGTAGGATTGTCAGGTGCTACCTCAAACGGAGAAGGCCATAGAAAACATTGAAATAGAAGATCCAATAAGTGAGACATCATAGTTGTACACCATAGATAATCATAATTATTGAAATGCATGGATGCTTTTGATACAAACAAAAGGTGCTTACACATTGGCTGAATATATCCTCATCAAAATGACCAGAAAGAAATTTCAAATTTGTAAGTAAACTCTGACAATCAAGAAAAATAGTCATAAAAATTGGAAGTAAACTTTGGCAGACATATAGGTGAACTTAATTCATCTTACTTTATGACTCTTGGCAAACATCAAGATCTCCCCTCCTAAATTTTGGACCACATCCATTACCTCCACATAAAATTGGACATCCTTGGTCTTCTTGGTTCCCACACCATGATATAGTTATACAAATGAAAATGAAGAAAAGTAATCATCTCCTTCTTCGCTGGCTGGAAGAATGTATGCTTAATGTTTTGATACATGATACCAGCTCTCTTATGATCTCATGGTTGAATATCAAAATCCATTATGGTGGGCCTCCATAGTTCCAGTCATCTTTCATCCTCTTCCACCAAATGCTGACCTGATCCACACATCTGCCAGCCTAATTGGCTTTGTTTTTCAAAGTTGAAGTTTCTCCTGAGTCACCAGTGTAGCTCTCTCTACCTTTTCAAACTCTTTCATTGCTACAGATCGTCTCTGGGATTTCATCATTTGTACCACATGGTTGATGTGCTTTGAATCCTTGCATTTGAAGGAAATTTCCTTAACATAAATACTACTAGTAAATTTCAATGTTGCCATTATAGTTGGCATTAAAGCCGATACTTGCAACATTAAAAATTATCCTTATATAAGAATTCCCTCCATCTTGTTGGCTTGTAACACTCTTGATGGTGGCTACTTGAAATCTGATTCGGATTCCTCTTCTACATCAGAGGGTTCATATCCTTGATTTGACTCTTTTGAATTATCAAAATCAGAATCACTAGCTTCCATATTCAAAATTTCCCAACCACCATCTTCAATAAATTTATCTGGATCATCAATAATACTCTTCAAAATTGGCCGCTAGTTCAAGTTCATTATGCTTTCATAATACTTTATATCCATGGAGTTCAACCATTCCTTGATGCCATCAAGTGAAGATTGAGGAATGGCATCAATACGGAGTACATCCCGCTTGAAGTCTTTGAAAACAATAGCCATATCAAATTCCTTTTGCCCAAGTCCTACTTTCTCAAGGTTAATAATCTCAATCTCACTAATAGTGATTACTAAGAAAGGTAATTCCACCAACTCTACCAAACATTTTACCATAGGAACAATAAAAGAAGAGGCTTTGAAAGGAACTCCATGAAAACCAAGCTCTCTAAATGGTATATCAAACTCTAGTTCAAAATATTTTAGATGAGGCTAATCCCATAGCTCTCTTACTCGACAAATCCTTGAAACTCTGTATTGATTTTATTTTTCTTGTCCCTCTCTTGCTGTTCTTCCTCAATTTCATCAAGATCATACATTGACCTTATCGCCCCTCCTAAAGTTTGGACCACATCCATTACCTCCACATAAAATTGAACATCCTTGGTATTCTTGGTTCCCACGCTGTGATATGGTTATGCAAATGAAAATGAAGCAAAGTAATCATCTCCTTCTCCACTGGCTGGAAGAATGCATGCTTAATGTTTTGATACATGATATCAGCTCTCTCTTTTGCTCTCAATATTGAATACCAAAATCCATTACGGTGGGCCTTAGAGTTCTAGTCATCTTTCATCCTCTTCCACCAAATGTTGGCCTGATCCACACATCTTCCAGCCTAATTGGATTTTTTTTTGAAAGCTGAAGTTTCTCCCAAGTCACCAGTGTAGTTCTCTCTACCTTTTCAGACTCTTTCATTGCTACAGATCGTCTCTGGGATTTAATAATTTGTAGCACATGGTTGATGTTCTTTGAATCTTTTCATCTAAAGGAAATTTCCTTAACATAAATATTGCTAGGGAATTTCAATGTTGCCATTGTAGTTGGCATTAAATCCAGTACTTGCAACATTGAAAATTATCCTTATATAATAATTCCCTCCATCTTGTTGGCTTGTAACACTCTTGATGGTGGATACATGAAATATAATTATGATTCCTCTTCTACATTAGATGGTTCATATCCTTGATCTGACTCTTCTAAATTATCAAAATTAGAATCACTAGCTTCCATATTCAAAAATTCCCAACCACCATCTTCAATAAATTTATCTGGATCATCAATAATACTCTTCAAAATTGGCTGCCAGTTCAAGCTCATTATGCTTTCATAATACTTTATATCCATGGAGTTCAACCATTCCTTGATGCCATCAAGTGAAGATTGAGGAATGTCGTCAATGCAGAGTACATCCCGCTTGAATTCTTTGAAAACAATAGCCATATCAAATGCCTTTTTCCCAATTCCTCTCTCAAGGTTAACAATCTCAATTTCACTAATAGTGATTACTAAGAAAGGTAATTCCACCAACTCTACCCAAATAGTTTACCGTAGGAACAATAAAAGCAAAGGCTTTGAAAGGAACTCCATGAAAACCAAGCTCTCTAAATGGTATATCAAACTCTAGTTCAAAATATTTTAGATGAGGCTACTCCCATAGCTCTCTTACTCGCTTGACAAATCCTTGAAACTTTGTATTGATTTTATTTTTCATGTCCCTATCTTGTTGTACTTCCAAAATTTCATCAGGATCATACATTGACTATCTTGTCCCTCCTAAATTTTGGACCACATCCATTACCTCCACATAAAACTGAACATCCTTGGTCTTCTTGGTTCCCACGTCGTGATATGGTTATGCAAATTAAAATGAAGCAAATAAATCATCTTGTTCTCCGCCAGTTGGAAGAATGCATGCTTAATGTTTTGATACATGATATCAACTCTCTCTTTTGCTCTCATAGTTGAATACTGAAATCCATTATGGTGGGCCTCCAGAGTTCCAATCATCTTTCTTCCTCTTCCACCAAATACTAGCCTGATCCACAAGTTTGCCAGCATAATTGGCTTTGTTTTAGAAAGTTGAAGTTTGTCCTGACTCACCAGTATTAGCTGTAACTATTTTGAAATTTTATTATGGCATGTGCACTTTGATATGATGTAATATGATTATGGTTTCATCTCATATGTTGTAATATTAGATATATAATAGAAAAATAAATTATTGCATGAAATAAATAATAACTTTTCATTTTAAATGTTTTTTTTTACAGAACACGGGTCTTCCAGAAGATCAAGATGATCCTCAACATGATATAGATCCACAAAATATTGGTTATGTCGGTACAGATCACATGGCAGAGGATGATGCGGAAGACACCAAGGCTGATGACAATGATGACGACGACGATGACGACGACGATGACGATGATGATGATGATGATGATGATGATGATGATGATGATGATGATGATCAAGATGGTGATGATGATGATGAGACAATTGGTGATAGTAATAAGTAACATTCATGATCATATAGACTACACCGTGGATCATTGCTAATATATCATTATGATGACTCTTTTCATGATTACTATCATACGTATCATTTTCATGGCCTACTGTACTATATTGTTGAGTTGTATCATATTGAAATGTATCATTTTCACTATATCATTTGGACATGTATCATATTGACTTGTATCAATTTGAGTTACATAATTTATCAATTTTATTTATATCATTTGTACATGTATCATTTTCACTTATGTCGACTGTTGGACATGTATCATTTTGACATGTTTTTGATGTACTAGCATATTTAACTCACTTTTTTTAGTTATATATGATGATGATCTTATCAGTATTCACTTGTCAATTTATATATATTAAAAGTGATCGATGATTTTTGGATGGATATTTATTAAGTATGATGATTTTAATTTACTGCTTAGGATGGATGTTGTCAAATTCAATTAAATTATAGATATCCGATTCACTTGTTTTAATTATAGATGATGATCATGTTACAATAATTATATTGTTATTTAATCATATGAGTTAAATAATTAAATTACTTACTCTATAATCATATGAGTTATTTAAGAGGCATGATATATTTAACTAATTAAGTTGAAATAAAACATATTAAATTAATAAATGGAAGCAAAACAAGAAGCATTTTTAGAAGCAAAAAAGGAAGCAACAATGGAAGCCAAACTAGAAGAAAACTAGGAGCAATCTTGGAAGCAAAATTAGAAGCAAAACCAGAAGCAAATCTGGAAGCAAAATTAGAAGCAAACTAGAAGTAAATCTGGAAGCAAAATTGGAAGAAAAACTGAAAGCAAAATTGGAAGCAAATCTGGAAGCAAAACTAGAAGAAAAACCATAAGCAAAACCATAAGCAAACTTGGAAGCAAAATTGAAAGCAAAACTAGAAACAAAACCGGAAGCAAAACTGGAAGAAAACTTGGAAGAAAAACCCAAAGCAAAACTAGAAACAAAACCAAAAGCAAAACTAGAAGCAAAACCAGAAGCAAAACCATAAGCAAAATTGGAAGCAAAACCGGAAGCAAAATTGGAAGCAAACTTGGAGGAAAAATTCGAAGAAAAATTGGAAGCAAACTTGGAGAAAAACTGGAAGTAAAACTAGATGCAAAATGGAAGCAAAACTAGAAGCAAAAATGGGAGTAGACATGGAAGAAAAACCATAAGCCAAATTGAGCACCAATTTTAGTGTAATTTTTGTCGTTACTTCTCGGTGCAATTTTAGGCGCTAATGAAGGTGCCATGATTTTCCAACACTAAAAATGGTGCTAATTTCGGTGCTAAAAATGACACAAAAGTCATCGTTAAAAAGGACGTTGAACTGATCATGCCTGTTTGCACCAAGTTTGACACTAGCCAAATTGTCCGACTCATGTGCTCAAAATACACTAAAATCCAACGCCAAAGTCGACACTAATTGCCTGTTGTGTTGTTGAGTTGAGCCACTAACTATAAGAGATCCTTTTATGTAGATTACAACAACAAACAATGAATACAAATTCATAAAATTATATACACATTCATGAGTAATAGAAAACAATTGTTATAACTGTGAATGCTTGGTCTAGACATGCTCAAACATGAACACACAATCAAACATTAGTCAATAAACAAGTCTAAACTAGCATTCCCCATGAAATTCATTCAAACAAAATGAACAAGAAACAAAGTAAAATAATCAAATGAGAGCTAATGAATCTTATTCAAATGCTCAAACCAACATCCCATGGGGGAATTGGTGCTTCTTTGATGCGAAAAGAAGCCCTTTCCCAAACCCTTGATAAGCTTGATGATGGATGTGTGATTCTTGATAAAAATTGCCAATAACCTAGCTAGGGATGATGAATTCTATGCTAACCTGGATGAAAATGTGGATGAACTTGCATAAACCTGTAGATAATAACCTTGCATCAAGTTGTGAATTCAAATGAGCATAATGATCTTACATGGATTGTGGATGCCAAATCAAATAGAGAAGGCCTCTATTTATAATGGAGAAGGATTGGAGAATGAAAAATAGGATGAATGTGGGATTAAAGATAGACCAATGGCATTGTGTCACTTGTCAACATGCTAATGAAGGAGAGTGGAGCACATTTTGAATAATGTGCATGTTAAATGCATGTAGGTGGAATTTGAAATTCAAAAGATGGCTTGTGCAAGAAGAGTTGTAAGAGGATTTAATGCCAAGTTGGCTCAAAGAGAGGACATGTAAGAGCCTTTAATGCCAAGTTGGAGGACAAAAGTCCTTTAGGAGGGAGAATTCAAGTAAGTGGAATATTCCAAGAATATGCCATATTTGAATGGAAATAAGAGGAATTAATAAATCAAATAAATTGATTTACATGTGCAACTTACAAAAGCTAGAGGAAAGGAGGATTAGTGTTAGGAGTTAATTAGGATTTAATTAACTTAGATGGAATTAGTTTGATTTGAAATTTGATTTAGATATTTAGATTTATTTAAATCAAATGAGAGGATATTAGAAGATTAACACTTTAATTAAATAAATTTGATTTTTTCAATTACATGAAGAACATTAGGATTTAATTAAATAACATTGATTTATTTAATCAAAGGAAGAATATTATGATTTAATTAAATAAAATTGATTTATTTAATCAAAGAGAGAATATTAGGACTTAATTAAATAAAGTTGATTTATTTAATCAAAGAGGAATTATGATGAAATAATTTGATAAAGTGTATTATCTGATTAAGGAGGAAATTTAATGAGTTTAATTAAATAAAGATTATTCAATTAAATAATTAGTAAAGAAGTAATAAATGAAGAATCGGTGTTAGTTAATCAAGATCGAATGCATGATACCGATCAAGATAATTTGAGCATCTACATTTTCTCGTCTTTGAAGCAATGTACCTATTGTGTTTGTTCAAAGAATAACCTTGCTGAGATCAAAATTTAAAAAAAAACTAATTTTTCGAATGCCCTAGCAGAAAGAAGTATACTAGTACACTGCCCCCTTGAGAGATCGAGTGAAAAGTTTGATTTGAGGGTCGATCTCATGACAAAGAGGTACAAGATGGATGTACGGATGGTTATGATGATGATGCAAATGAGATGGTTTATGTGATATGCTATGATTATGAGATGTATGTATGTTAATGGTTTGTGGATGCATGATGGACATGATATTATGTTAGCATGAAAGGTAGATAGAAGAAATGAGATGATGGCAAGGGGATCCAACAAGACTATGATCTGTCGAGACTTTATTAGAGATGACGATGAATGATGATGATGTATTGCTTATCAGGGATTGGGATTTTAAAAGAGCTTACTTACCTTATGTTTGATAACACACATAGATACAATGCATCAAGGTATAAAGAACCATGATGGCGTTGTATCTAGTGAGATGGACTTTGACTTGGCAATCAAATAGGGGTATCCATGTTCACACCTGACATACAAAACCGTATTTAGGATGCAGTTTAGATGTTTCAAATATCTCAGACCAAAACATAGAAAAGCAAAACCTTCCCATGTGGTCAACAAGATACACAAAACACCCTCCCTATAGACCAAACAAAGTAAGCATGAACAAGGTTATATTACGAGAATATCCAACAAGTACAGTAGATAAAAAGATAATGATCAATGCCCCATTCCTTTCTCTCTAAATTGTTTTCATTAGACATCATCGAGAGGTCATTGGAATGAGCGCAATAAGATAACTCAACAAGAAAAGATCAAGTAAACAAACAAACCAATGTTCTCCATACCTCTAGCCAAGACTAAACTACGGTGATGCTTGATGTTGATGTCCATTGTAGGAAGGATGCATCCTAGGACATGATGTTATCAAATAATTTTGAGATTGATTGGATGATGGGCTATTAGTATCAAGAGTTTACCAACTTGTTTACCTACTAACCTAGACTTGAGACCTTGACGATTGAGTTTTCACTTTTGATTTGCCATACTTGTTTTTTATTGTCGTACCAAAGGTTGAGGATGACGATGATTTATTATGAGTGGATGTTTATTTTGGGTGATCATGAAGCAGGGTGGATGAATTTTTTGGGTTTCTTTAATGTTTTTGATGTTTTGAAATGTTATGAGGATGGTTTTTGGATTTTGTGTTTTCAAATGTTTTTGTGTTTTTTGAGATTTTATGAATTTTTTTGGATTTTTGCATGATTTTGACGATTTGGATATGGATATGTGATGATATCAGTGCTTTGTTTTGATATTTTGTTGAAAACCAAGCTAAGGTTGATTGATCGGATCAATGGATTGATGATGATAACATTGTTGAGGATACACAACAATGCAAGGATAGTGTTAACAAACAAAAGGATTGGGAAGGATATGCCAAGATGATGATGGATTGATTCGATTTGATTGGTCAGGATTTTGAAGCTCAATTTGGAACAAAATCTGTTTGAACGATTTGATGTGATGTTGACGTGCAAATTAGATGCAATTGATATTGATTGTTTGGATTGATGTTCGATGAAAGATAAAGCTTGATAAGGAACATATTCTCGTCAAAATATGCCATGGGCTAGTGATTTGGATTTTTGTCTCACAAATGTTTCACCAATTTGATTTCACGTTTTGTCAATGTTCAGATTGCCACATAAGTTGGAAGATATAGATCAAGATTTATTCCCAAAGCAAGATGTAAATATCTGCCCCCAGTGTGTAGCAGTGTACAAAATGCCATGGGTGGATGCTTGGATAGATGTATGGATGGATGGATATGGTAAGTAAGCAAAGGATGCCAAGGATTATCTTGTGATAAGATAAGGTTTTCAAACAAAGGAATGCTTCATTGGATAATGCTTCATGGCTCAAATAACGTTGGGTAGGATAGGATTAATGAAATTGACCCATGTCAAGATGTTTACCATAAGCAAGTGTAAAGTGTGCACCAAACTTTGTCAAGATCAAGATAACTTGGACTATGGATGTAGATGGATGAAAATGGATTGGATAAATGGTTCATGGATGAATGAATTTATTATGGATAATATGGATGGAATGCTGAATTTATTATGGATGGGACGAGATGTTTCCACCTGAACTAGTGCATGTAGATGCTCGATTCTACACATAAGCCACTGACTGTAAGAGATTCTTCTATGTAGATTACAACAACAAACAATGAATACAAATTCATATAATTATATACGCATTCAACTCCTATCCGTAGGGAAATGCTTTTGGTGGTTACCTACATAGTTGTGTTATATTCACTGGCCACACTGTGATACATATACTACTTGCTAAGGAATGATTTTAACCTTGTCTTTGTATAGATTACTCTTAGTGGGTACCCCAACTCCTTATCATCTTCCAGGAGGAAGTTTAGTCATCAGGGGGGAGGATGTGAGGTCCCATCTATAGATAGGCATTACATATTTGTATATCATTGTATTTTACACTTTAAATGGAGCAATAAAAGGGAAACAATATTTATATGAGCATTGTTAGGATCATATACATGTGTAAAATGTGGGCATGACACATAGATATCACATACTCCAAATTTAACAATATTCCTTTCAAAAGTTACCCATATGCATCTATTACATGGAGAGCATCCCAAACTAGAAATATAGTTAACCCATTTTCATCTACCAGAATAGAAACTTTGCCCTTAGCTTTGGTATGATTAGTGTGGAAAGCCATAGATCCTTTCAAAAAAAATTGAGAGCATTACTTAACTAGAACCATGAGAATGTCTAACCCATCATGGTATGCACATCTCTAAGATGGACTACAATAAAATAAATTTATTTTCCTTTATTGTCTTATTATTATCTTATGCAAGGTGTACAAAAAACCTTTCTAAACAATGTTGACACAAATACTTTTGAATTTTTTATGTTTTTCATGCCACTTCTTTCTTGTGTTTTGTATCATTTTCACTTTGGCTTTTTTCTTGTGCCATGTATGTTGTGATCCTTCTTTCTTGTTCTTCCATTTACCTTGTATGTATTTCACTTTAGAATTTTCTTTATATCATGTTTATTTTTTGTCTCCTATTATCATTTCACCCATATTATGTCTTATTATTTTTTTCTTCAATTGGAGGATCATATTTCCTTTTTCTCACTCCATGCTTAGTGTACAAGATATATTATTTGTCCTTGTTGTTATGACTTGTTTAACTCCTTGGTATTCTATGTTCCATGCTTACCACTTATGATTCCACACATTCCTTGTTATATTCCTATGCTACATGATTCATGATGATCATATGCTTCTTATGCTTCACATTTATAATATCTAGTTATTGTGGTATCTACATTTCATGCTTATTTTGCTTATATTTATTATGAACCCAATGATTCTCATGTTTAAATATTATGATAATTACATGTCACATGTTTAGGACATCCCAATTCATACTTCCAGATATGCAACCTCCAAGATATGTTCAATGAATACAACAAGCCAAAGGTTGCATGAGCCAACCTCAAACAATAATCATGCACTTTATTTTATAATACAAGATTGCACAAATCCTCTAAGTGGTCTACCTAAGTCAAGTTCCTCAAAACCACAAGATCACTAAACCATGACCCAAAATTAAATATTGGGTATTAAATTTTATAATATTAAATATTTATTCCAGTATCTCATACAACATAGTGTGTCCCTAAGAATATCTAACCCATCATGGTATCCACACCTCTAATATGGAATATAATTAAATAATTATTTTACTTTATTATAATTATTATTATGTTATGCAAGGTGTACAAAACACCTTTTTGAATAATGTTGAGACAAATAGTTTTGAATGTTTTGTGTTGTTCATGCCACCTATTCCTTATGTTTTTGTATCATTTTCACTTTGGAATTTGGCCTATGATATGTATGTTGTGATACTCCTTTCTTGTTGCTTCATTTTTATTATTTATCTCTTATTCTCATTTCACTCATATATTACGTCTTATGCTTTGTTTCTACAATTGGACGTCCATCTTTCTTTTTGCTTATTCCATGCTTAATTTCTAGGATTTCCTATATCTTCTTGGTTGTCTCCCTTGTAATTATTTGTTCCATGCTCATAAATTATGTTTTCAAATGTTCCTTGTTATATTCCTATGCTACATGATTTTTCTTTATCTCCTATTCTCATTTCACTCATATATTGCATCTTATGCTTTGTTTCTACAATTGGAGGTCCATCTTTCTTTTTGCTTATTCCATACTTAGTTTCTAGGATTTCCTATATCTTCTTGGTTGTCTCCCTTGTAATTATTTGTTCCATGCTCATAACTTATGTTTTCAAATGTTCCTTGTTATATTCCTATGCTACATGATTTATGATGTTTCTATGCTTCCTATGTTCTATGTTTACACTATGTAGTTATTGTGCTATCTATTTTCCATGCTTATTTTATTGTCTTTATTATGATCCCAACCCTTCTCATGCTTAAATTGTATGATAATTACATGTTACAAGTTTAAGACATTTACACATTTCCATATTGTTATTATGGTCACATCTTATGATCTAATATTATGTTAACATATTTATCTTATTCTTACTCACATTACATGATAATATTTGTTGTACAAGTACACCTTATATCACATTCCATGATCCTTTTCATTATCATATTTTTTATATATTATTTGTGCTAATATGATCCTTATCTGGAATAATTTATATGGTTGCTTTCTATTTTCCTTTATTAGGGGCAACATTGGGGGTATCTTTCCTCACCTTATTATATATGTGTGCTTTCATTATTGAATCTTTTCTATGTCCTTGTATTCTTATCCTATAATGCTATATTTTACCGTGTTTACACACTTTTACCATGATTACATATTTTTTCATTTCCTCTTAAGATAACTCCTTGCTCTCTTTATATGTAACCAATTAGAGGGGGGAATATATGCCATTAACATTCCTTTTGCGGGGTGATCCCACAATAGCGGTTTACAATTTTTGGCCAAACTGGACACTGAAATTATTATTTTTAACTAAATCTTCACATTTGGGCACCTATAGCAGCTAAACCGTGAGGAATTTGAAGATAATGCAAACTAGAGTCATTAATTAATGGGTTCGCTCGAACCCCTTTTTGGTTCGGTTGAACTTGTAGGTTCATTTGAACCCCTAAAACCATTTTTTTTGCCATGGGGTCATTTTTTCTCAGTTTTCCTTCCTCCATCAAATTGTAAACCACTATTGTGGCTTCACCTTGTGAGATACATTTTTGGAGTGACATGCTCATTATAATTATTGTGTTGAAGGAAGAATTTTACTAATCTATTCATGATAGAATATTTTACTTATCGAGAGATTTTACTACTCTTCTACTTAGTTGGAACTTTTGCTCTTTTCTATATAGTTGAAATATTTTACCTTATTCTATTTATTTTTACTAATTTCAAGGATATTTTTTTTCCAAAAATTTATAGTTAGTTCCTAGTTTAAATGTGTGACAACCTATGCTACTCATTGCATGCTTTTATGTTTTTCATGTAAATTCAATGGAGTGCTTATTGTAGGGAGAATTAAGAATGATTTGTATACTTGGAATAAATTTGAATCCTCATTTCTTTATACAAGTAAAGGTCTAGGGTTTTCGAAAGGTTCCATATATTTTTCATTTAAGCAAGAAAATAGGACATTGATTCCTAACCAAACAAAAAGAAACTAGTAATAGAAATACTACAAAAAAATCAACAATAAAAAATTCATGGTGGATTAAATTTGAAATTCTCTAAATAACTATGAAGTTTCCCTTTATTTCCATCCATAGAAAATTTTTGGCATATTTTAATCTTGGTTGGATACCCATCTCTAGGGGCTAACCCCTATGAGGAAGAAACATTGGGGTGACTAAACTAACTCACATCCTTCCTCATTTTTTCTTTTATCCTTCTTAGGAGAAAACTATTTCGCTAAGAGCCAGAGCATGCAGGAGGGGCTACTAAAATATTCAATTTGAATCTCCTCACTGCACTACTTTTTTCCTCTAAATTAATCTCTACATACTAAATTTGATACACATTCACTAGAATATTCTCTCACAACAACTATATCATATAGTGGTTTCACATCACCTTGAGGATGACTAGGTGCCTTATGACCTTTGATCAAGAACCTAAAGATGGAGTGGCTATACATAAGGTAATCTTGACATGTTACCACAAATTCCTCATAAATAATATGTTACACCCAATTGAACCTACTTTTGAGGACAAAGTAATAGAAGATATAAGCATATTACTCACATCTATGCTCACAAAATAAAGAAAATGTAAATATTTCCTAAAAATGGTCAGCAAATCAAAGGCAATGAGCTAACCAATTGGAAAATATATACCTTTTAGGACCTTGAATCATCCAAAATTTTAAAATACAAGCTCAAAATTTTTACCCAAAATGGAACTTTGTTAATGAATTGCTTCTTAGGATCGAAGCTTGTAGCTTGCTTCTTAATGAAACTCTTAGACTTGCCCATAAACCATGCATCACTAAATAGAGTTTAAACACAATCTCCATATCTCAAGAAAGAGATACAAAGTAATCCTTTCACCATAGGAGTGATCTCAAAATATCCAAAATAAGACCACTTTATTTTAGCCCATATCCTAAAAGCATCAATTTTTGGCCTTGCCCCTAAAAACCTTCCTATGACAGAGTTATCAAGTTACAAAGTAGTTCTATTGACAAAAAAGTTTAGAATTCCAAGAGAAAGGCCTTGGCCCTCCTCAATAGTGCACTATTTACTAGAAAAATAGTAACCTAAGACCTTTTGTGAGTCTACCTATCACTAGAGATAACAACACCCATTTTTGAGAAAATCATAAACTTGCCTTGTCCCTCTGTTTTTGGCATTGGGTGTTAAGAAATATAACCCTAAACACTTGGCATTGCTACTTGTAGACCAGTATATTGCTCTAGAGCAACGAAATCTTGAGTGCTAAAATTATTTAATTTTTAGGAGCCACTCATGCTCTAATACCATTTAGGAGCTGAAGATTAGCTCACTACCCAAGATCACCTATAAAAACAATGAAAACCTTCCACAAGAAATTATGCAAGAAATGAGCTTTCTTGATATTAAGATCTATCAAATATGATGATGAGGTCTATTGTACAAAAGTGTATAATGGCCTTTCTTATATAGACAAAGTGTGTTGAACTACCTAATGCAAAAAATTAAATAATTTATGTCATTATTAAATGACCTTGGACACCATGTTGGTATGTGGCGACTAGTCATGCTATACTGTATAGCCCATGGTATACTGTACACCCCGGCCCTTATCCTTGTTGGGGTTCGAGGTCGGGTCAGGCCCTGGGCAGGGATTTGGGGGCGGCAACCCTCGAGAAAAAATTTCTTCCTACTTTTTCGCATCATGACCAAAAAAGGGAAAAATCAACGAAAAAATAAAAATTCCGATTTTGTAGAACCCAAAAATCTAGAAGCTTCTAAGCTTGTTAAAAAGGGGTTCGGATGGGTATTACAGTATGATGAAAAACGATTATTCACAAGATTGTAATAGGTTTTACACTGGATAATAAAAGTATTGGATGGCTGCGGTTTGGTGGATGTAGCCCGGATTGGGTGAACCACGTTAAATTCTCGTGTTATGATTTATTAATTAAATCTACATTTAATTGTTAGATATTTTCCATCTCTAACCCTAACAAGTGGTATTAGGTTGTGTTTCAATTATCATCTGTAGGAAGGTCTCACGGAGTGGAGTCTCACGGTTGAGTGGGAGCAATGGCAGATGAGGGTAAGAAGGTTGAGAAGTTTAATGGGCAGAACTATCAGTTATGGAAGATGCAGATGGAGGAATATCTCTATCAGAAGGATTTATGGCGGCCATTGGAAGGGAAAACCAAGAAACCTGCAGCAATGTCAGATGAGGACTGGGAGATCTTGGATAGAAAGGCTCTTGGCAATATTCGTTTATGCCTAGCACAATCAGTGGCGTTCAATATTACAACAACAAAGACAACTCAAGAGTTGATGGAAACCCTGCGAAGTTATATGAAAAGCCTTCCTTTGAATAAGGTATTTCTTATGAAGCGTTTAATATGAAAATGGTAGAAGGTGGGTTAGTTCGATCATTTGAATGAGTTTATACGGTCACATCAATTAACGTAAAAGTAAACTTTGATGAAGAAGTTAGGGCTCTTTTGATTTTGTGTTCTTTGCCCGAAGCTAGAATAGCTTGGTAATGGTGTTAGCAAATTCTATTTTTTGGTTCGAATACATTGAAATTTGATGATGTTATTGGTGTTATTTTGAGCAAGGAAATTCGTAGGAAAAGCTCAGGTGGAACATCCACATCAGGCAGTGTTTTGAATGCAGAAAGCAGGGGCAGAACAAAGGAGAGAGGAAACGATTCCAGAAATCATGGGAAGTCACGAGGAAAATCAAAGGACAGAAGGTCCCAATCTAGAAACAAGAAGGATTGCTGGTACTGTGGTAAGCCGGGTCATTTGAAGAAAGATTGCTGGTCTCAAAAATAAAGGAGACAAAAAGGAAGGAAGTAAAGAGGCAAATGTGGTAAGTAATAAATCTGATGAGGATGCTTTGATTCTTTCCCTTGATAATGTTGATGATTCTTGGGTGTTAGATTCAGGGGCTTCATTTCATGCTACCCCCCAAGAAGTTATTTTCTTGATTATGTCCAAGGGGATTTTGGGTTGGTTTATTTGGGAGATAACAAACCTTGTCAGATTGTTGGAAAGGGAAGAATCAAGATTAAGTTGCAGAATGGGAATCATTGGCTACTACATGAGGTAAGGCATGTTCCAAAGTTAAGCAGAAATTTAATTTCAGCAGGGGCAACTAGATGATGAAGTTTTTGTTGTTACATTTAGTGATAAAAATTGGAAGGTTACAAAGGGTGCCTTAGTGGTAGCAAAAGGTGTGAAAGTAGGCACCTTATATCTTTGTACAGGTCATACTATTCCTTCTACTTTAATTTCTTAACCCTAGCAGATAGGAATATGAATACGGGTGGAAGCAAAATGAGGTCCCCTAGAGACCATGGAGCAACATGGAGAAGCATTCCTTCGTTTATAGTTATATTCTTCTCAGTTTGTGTGTTGTGTATGGAGCATGATCCTCCAAACTCTGAGTGTTTTGGTCCTGGAAGTGTCAGTCCAGAGCCTTTGAATCAATGCCTAGCTACTTTTCATTCAAAGAGTATGATAGAAGAAGAAGAACTTTTGTCCTTCATAGACAGAGATGAAGAGGATACTGCTTGTGCTGTTGATGAGGAAGAGAATGGGGATGATGAGGTGGAGGAAGACCATTTACAAATGTTTTCTGATTCATTAGACCCAATGACTGCTAAAGTTGTGAATGTTGACAACTTTGGAGCCAAAGGAGATGGAGAAACAGATGACACAGAGGTAAGATGCATTTCATAATCAATTCAGATTGATCTTACCTTGGTATGAGAGTATTTTTTTCATGTGGGTCTATAATTTATTTGATTGGGTGATTAAATCATTTTGTTACAGGCATTTTTGAATGCATGGAAAGAGGCCTACTCCTCTACTCCTTCAACGTTCAGAGTACCGAAAAGAAAGACTTACATTGTGAAACAAGTTACCTTCGCTGGTCCATGACAATCTGCCTTAAGAGTGTAGGTTCAGTTTTAAATAATCTCAAACAAAACTTTTTTATTTGCTAACATAAGAATCTCTGAGATCAGTTAGATTCTACCCATTTATTTTACTAACCACAAGAAGTTGAACCAGAGATTGAGGCAA
This sequence comes from Sequoia sempervirens, assembly GCA_007258455.2. Lineage (NCBI taxonomy): Eukaryota > Viridiplantae > Streptophyta > Pinopsida > Cupressales > Cupressaceae > Sequoia > Sequoia sempervirens. Next base: position 172,250,140 of record VDFB02086081.1, on the reverse strand, counting down.
TAGCACCTTTGAGTGCAATGGTTACAGAAATGAGATGTAATTAAACAATCTGGTGACTTATTTATTGTGTTCAGGTGTCTGGTACAATAGTAGCACCAGAGGATCCTAGTGCTTGGAATGGATCTAACCCAAGGTTATGGCTGCATTTCCAACATGTAGATGATCTAACAGTTAATGGTGGAGGTACTATTGATGGCAGAGGACAAAAATGGTGGGCCAAATCCTGCAAAGTCAACAAAGAAAACGTACAATGCATTTCTTCCCCCATTACACCAAATATTATTATAAGAAAATTATTTTATGAACACTTCTATTGGAAAGACTTATTTATGATACTTATTGACATTAACTAATGATAATGATGTTCGTCATGCTCTTTTTGCAGCCATGTTCCTTAGCTCCAATGGTACGTAAACATATATCCATTATTTGATCACAGTTTAGCCATGCCTTAACAACCTGGGCCCCGTCAAATTTGACTAATCTTTTGAGTAATTTACGTGCACGTTTAATGCTTATTTCAGGCACTAACCTTTGAGTCTATCAACAATCTGCGTGTGAGAAGCTTGCAAGTAAAAAATTCTCAACAGATTCAGGTGGCTTTCCAAAGATGTTCTACTGTACAGGCAAAAGATTTGAGGGTGACTGCTCCTGAACATAGTCCCAACACAGATGGCATTCATGTCACTGCTTCCAAGGATGTGGTGATAAAAAGCAGTATCATAGGGACTGGTATATTGTACTGAACCTCACGCAGTTCTGCAAAAAATTCACACAGGCTTAAAACACAAAAATTAGGGCGCATACCTTTTACATATTATTGAAAATGTGAATTATTTCCGGATAAAATTGTGTTGAGTTATTTTTATATCAACATTTCGAATCATACTGCATGATCCCTCATCATAAAATCTTATATAATATTATAACATTCTCATTGCATACCAAATGCTTTTTAATTGCAAAAGATGATTGCATATCCCTTGCATACTGCATGATCCCTCATCATAAACTCTTATAATATTATAACATTCTCATTGCTTACCAAATGCTTTTTTATTGCAGGAGATGATTGCATATCCATAGTCAATGGCTCTACCAACATTGAAGCTAAGAATATAACCTGAAAAGAGTCATGCTCTCTTTGATCATCATCATCACATGGCAGAGGATGATGCGAAAGACACCAAGGCCGATGAAAATGATGATGACGACGATAACGAGGAGGAGGATGATGATGATGATGATGATCAAGATGGTGATGATGATGATGAGACAATTGGTGATAGTAATAAGTAACATTCATGATCATATAGACTACATCATGGATCATTGCTAATATATCATTATGATGACTCTTTTCATGATTACTATCATACGTATCATTTTCACGGCCTACTGTACTATATTGTTGAGTTGTATCATATTGAAATGTATCATTTTCACTATATCATTTGGACATGTATCATCTTGACTTGTATCAATTTGAGTTACATAATTTATCAATTTTATTTATATCATTTGTACATGTATCATTTTCACTTATGTCGACTGTTGGACATGTATCATTTTGACATGTTCTTGATGTACTGGCATATTTAATGCACTTGTTTTAGTTATATATGATGATGATCTTATCAGTATTCACTTGCAAATTTATATTTATTAAAAGTGATTGATGATTTTTGGATGGATATTTATTAAGTATGATGATTTTAATTTACTGCTTAGGATGGATGTTGTCAAATTCAATTAAATTATAGATATTCGATTCACTTGTTTTAATTATAGATGATGATCATGTTACAATAATTATATTGTTATTTAATCATATGAGTTAAATAATTAAATTACTTACTCTATAATCATATGAGTTATTTAAGAGGCATGATATATTTAACTAATTAAGTTGAAATAAAACATATTAAATTAATAAATGGAAGCAAAACAAGAAGCATTTTTAGAAGCAAAAAAGGAAGCAACAATGGAAGCCAAACTAGAAGCAAACTAGAAGCAATCTTGGAAGCAAAATTAGAAGCAAAACCATAAGCAAATCTGGAAGCAAAACTAAAAGCAAACTAGAAGTAAATCTGGAAGCAAAACTGGAAGATAAACTGAAAGCAAAATTGGAAGCAAATCTGGAAGCAAAACTAGAAGAAAAACCATAAGCAAAACCATAAGCAAACTTGGAAGCAAAACCATAAGCAAACTTGGAATCAAAATTGAAAGCAAAACTAGAAACAAAACCGGAAGCAAAACTGGAAGAAAACTTGGAAGAAAAACCCAAAGCAAAACTAGAAACAAAACCAGAAGCAAAACTAGAAGCAAAACCAGAAGCAAAACCAGAAGCAAAATTGCAAGCAAAATTGGAAGCAAACTTGGAGGCAAAATTGGAAGCAAAATTGGAAGCAAACTTGGAGAAAAACTGGAAGCAAAACTAGATGCAAAATGGAAGCAAAACTAGAAGCAAAAATGGGAGTAGACACGAAAGCAAAACCATAAGCCAAATTGGGCACCAATTTTAGTGTAATTTTTGTCGTTACTTCTCGGTGCGATTTTAGGCACCAATGAAGGTGCCATGATTTTCCAACACTAAAAATGGTGCTAATTTCGGTGCTAAAAATGACACAAAAGTCATCGTTAAAAAGGACGTTGAACTGATCATGCCTGTTTGCACCGAGTTTGACGCTAGCCAAATTGTCCGACTCATGTGCTCAAAATACACTAAAATCCAACGCCAAAGTCGACACTAATTGCCTGTTGTGTTGTTGAGTTGAGCCACTGACTATAAGAGATTCTTTTATGTAGCTTACAACAACAAACAATGAATACAAATTCATATAATTATATACACATTCATGAGTAATAGAAAACAATTGTCATAACTGTGAATGCTTGGTCTAGACCTGCTCAAACATGAACACACAATCAAACATTAGTCAATAAACAAGTCTAAACTAGCATTCCCCATCTAATTCATTCAAACAAAATGAACAAGAAACAAAGTAAAATAATCAAATGAGATCTAATGAATCTTATTCAAATGCTCAAACCAACATCCCATGGGGGAATTGGTGCTTCTTTGTTGTGGAAAGAAGCCCTTTCCCAAACCCTTGATAAGCTTGATGATGGATGTGTGATTCTTGATAAAAATTGCCAATAACCTAGCTAGGAATGATGAATTCTATGCTAACTTGGATGAAAATGTGGATGAACTTGCATAAACCTGTAGATAATAACCTTGCATTAAGTTGTGAATTCAAATGAGCATAATGATCTTACATGGATTGTGGATGCCAAATCAAATAGAGAAGGCCTCTATTTATAATGGAGAAGGATTGGAGAATGAAGAAAAGGATGAATGTGGGATTAAAGATAGACCAATGGCATTGTGTCACTTGTCAACATGCTAATGAAGGAGAGTGGAGCACATTTTGAATATTGTGCATGTTAAATGCATGTAGGTGGAATTTGAAATTCAAAAGATGGCTTGTGCAAGAAGAGTTGTAAGAGGATTTAGTGCCAAGTTGGCTCAAAGAGAGGACATGTAAGAGCCTTTAATGCCAAGTTGGAGGACAAAAGTCCTTTAGGAGGGAGAATTCAAGTAAGTGGAATATTCCAAGAATATGCCATATTTAAATGGAAATAAGAGGAATTAATAAATCAAATAAATTGATTTCCATGTGCAACTTACAAAAGCTAGAGGAAAGGAGGATTAGTGTTAGGAGGTAATTAGGATTTAATTAACTTAGATGGAATTAGTTTGATTTGACATTTGATTTAGATATTTAGATTTATTTAAATCAAATGAGAGGATATTAGAAGATTAACACTTTAATTAAATAAATTTGATTTTTTCAATTACATGAAGAACATTAGGATTTAATTAAATAACATTGATTTATTTAATCAAAGGAAGAATATTATGATTTAATTAAATAAAATTGATTTATTTAATCAAAGAGAGAATATTAGGACTTAATTAAATAAAGTTGATTTATTTAATCAAAGAGGAATTATGATGAAATAATTTGATAAAGTGTATTATCTGATTAAGGAGGAAATTTAATGAGTTTAATTAAATAAAGATTATTCAATTAAATAATTAGTAAAGAAGTAATAAATGAAGAATCGGTGTTAGTTAATCAAGATCGAATGCATGATATCGATCAAGATAATTTGAGCATCTACATTTTCCTGTCTTTGAAGCAATGTACCTATTGTGTATGTTCAAAGAATAACCTTGCTGAGATCAAAATTTAAAAAAAAAACTAATTTTTTCGAATGCCCTAGCAGAAAGAAGTATACTAGTACACTGCCCCCTTGAGAGATCGAGTGAAAAGTTTGATTTGAGGGTCGATCTCATGACAAAGAGGTACAAGATGGATGTACGGATGGTTATGATGATGATGCAAATGAGATGGTTTATGTGATATGCTATGATTATGAGATGTATGTATGTTAATGGTTTGTGGATGCATGATGGACATGATATTATGTTAGCATGAAAAGTAGATAGAAGAAATGAGATGATGGCAAGGGGATCCAACAAGACTATGATCTGTCGAGACTTTATTAGAGATGACAATGAATGATGATGATGTATTTCTTATCAGGGATTGGGATTTTAAAAGAGCTTACTTACCTTATGTTTGATAACACACATAGATACAATGCATCAAGATATAAAGAACCATGATGGCGTTGTATCTAGTGAGATGGACTTTGACTTGGCAATCAAATAGGAGTATCCATGTTCACACCTGACATACAAAACCGTATTTAGGATGCAGTTCAGATGTTTCAAATATCTCAGACCAAAACATAGAAAAGCAAAACCTTCCCATGTGGTCAACAAGATACACAAAACACCCTCCCTATAGACCAAACAAAGTAAGCATGAACAAGGTTATATTACGAGAATATCCAACAAGTACAGTAGATAAAAAGATAATGATCAATGCCCCATTCCTTTCTCTCTAAATCATTTTCATTAGACATCATCGAGAGGTCATTGGAACAAGCACAATAAGATAACTCAACAAGAAAAGATCAAGTAAACAAACAAACCAATGTTCTCCATACCTCTAGCCAAGACTAAACTATGGTGATGCTTGATGTTGATGTCGATTGTAGGAAGGATGCATCCTAGGACATGATGTTATCAAATAATTTTGAGATTGATTGGATGATGGGCTATTAGTATCAAGAGTTTACCAACTTGTTTACCTACTAACCTAGACTTGAGACCTTGACGATTGAGTTTTCACTTTTGATTTGCCATACTTGTTTTTTATTGTCATACCAAAGGTTGAGGATGACGATGATTTATTATGAGTGGATGTTTATTTTGGGTGATCATGAAGCAGGGTGGATGAATTTTTTGGGTTTTTTGAATGTTTTTGATGTTTTGAAATGTTATGAGGATGGTTTTTGGATTTTGTGTTTTCAAATGGTTTTGTGTTTTTTGAGATTTTATGAATGTTTTTAGATTTTTGCATGATTTTGACGATTTGGATATGGATACATGATGATATCAGTGCTTTGTTTTGATATTTTGTTGAAAACCAAGCTAAGGTTGATTGATCAGATCAATGGATTGATGATGATAACATTGTTGAGGATACACAACAATGCAAGGATAGTGTTAAGAAACACAAGGATTGGGAAGGATATCCCAAGATGATGATGGATTGATTGGATTTGATTGGTCAGGATTTTGAAGCTCAGTTTGGAACAAAATCTGTTTGAACAATTTGATGTGATGTTGACGTGCAAATTAGATGCAACTGATATTGATTGTTTGGATTGATGTTCAATGAAAGATAAAGCTTGATAAGGAACATATTCTCATCAAAATATGCCATGGGCTAGTGATTTGGATTTTTGTCTCACAAATGTTTGACCAATTTGATTTCATGTTTTTTCAATGTTCAGATTGCCACATAAGTTGGAAGATATAGATCAAGATTTATTCCCAAAGCAAGATGTAAATATCTGCCCCCAATGTCTAGCAGTGTACAAAATGCCATGGGTGGATGCTTGGATAGATGTATGGATGGATGGATATGGTAAGTAAGCAAAGGATGCCAAGGATTATCTTGTGATAAGATAAGGTTTTCAAACAAAGGAATGCTTCATTGGATAATGCTTCATGGCTCAAATAACATTGGGTAGGATAGGATTAATGAAATTGACCCATGTCAAGATGTTTACCATAAGCAAGTGTAAAGTGTGCACCAAACTTTTTCAAGATCAAGATAACTTGGACTATGGATGTAGATGGATGAAAATGGATTGGATAAATGGTTTATGGATGAATGAATTTATTATGGATAATATGGATGGAATGTTGAATTTATTATGGATGGGAGGAGATGTTTCCACCTGAACTAGTGCATGTAGATGCTCGATTCTACACATGAGCCACTGATTGTAAGAGATTCTTCTATGTAGATTACAACAAAAAACAATGAATACAAATTCATATAATTATATACGCATTCAACTCCTATCTGTAGGGAAATGCTTTTGGTGGTTACCTACATAGTTGTGTTATATTGACTGGCCACGCTGTGATACATATACTACTTGCTAAGGAATGATTTTAACCTTGTCTTTGTATAGATTACTCTTAGTGGGTACCCCAACTCCTTATCATCTTCCAGGAGGAAGTTTAGTCATAGGGGGGGAGGATGTGAGGTCCCATCTATAGATAGGCATTACATATTTGCATATCATTGTATTTTACACTTTAAATGGAGCAATAAAAGGGAAACAATATTTATATGAGCATTATTAGGATCATATACATGTGTAAAATGTGGGCATGACACATAGATATCACATACTCCAAATTCAACAATATTCCTTTCAAAATTTACCCATATGCATCTATTACATGGAGAGCATCCCAAACTAGAAATATAGTTAACCCATTTTGATCTACCAGAATAGAAACTTTGCCCTTAGCTTTGGTATGATTAGTGTGGAAAGCCATAGATCCTTTCAAAAAAAAATTGAGAGCATTACTTAACTAGAACCATGAGAATGTCTAACCCATCATGGTATGCACATCTCTAAGATGGACTACAATAAAAGAAATTTATTTTCCTTTATTGTCTTATTATTATCTTATGCAAGGTGTACAAAAAACCTTTCTAAACAATGTTGACACAAATACTTTTGAATTTTTTATGTTTTTCATGCCACTTCTTTCTTGTGTTTTGTATCATTTTCACTTTGGCTTTTTAATTGTGCCATGTATGTTGTGATCCTTCTTTATTGTTCTTCCATTTACCTTGTATGTATTTCACTTTATAATTTTCTTTATATCATGTTTATTTTTTGTCTCCTATTATCATTTCACCCATATTATGTCTTATTATTTGTTTCTTCAATTGGAGGATCATATTTCCTTTTTCTCACTCCATGCTTAGTGTACAAGATATATTATATTTCCTTCTTGTTATGACTTGTTTAACTCCTTGGTATTCTATGTTCCATGCTTACCACTTATGATTCCACACATTCCTTGTTATATTCCTATGCTACATGATTCATGATGATCATATGCTTCTCATGCTTCACATTTATACTATCTAGTTATTGTGGTATCTACATTTCATGCTTATTTTGCTTATATTTATTATGAACCCAATGATTCTTATGTTTAAATATTATGATAATTACATGTCACATGTTTAGGACATCCCAATTTGTACTTCCAGATATGCAACCTCCAAGATATGTTCAATCAATACAACAAGCCAAAGGTTGCATGAGCCAACCTCAAACAATAATCATGCACTTTATTTTATAATACAAGATTGCACAAATCCTCTAAGTGGTCTACATAAGTCAAGTTCCTCAAAACCACAAGATCACTAAACCATGACCCAAAATTAAATATTGGGTATTAAATTTTATAATATTAAATATTTATTCCAGTATCTCATACAACATAGCGTGTCCCTAAGAATATCTAACCCATCATGGTATCCACACCTCTAATATGGAATATAATTAAATAATTATTTTACTTTATTATAATTATTATTATGTTATGCAAGGTGTACAAAACACCTTTTTGAATAATGTTGAGACAAATAGTTTTGAATGTTTTGTGTTGTTCATGCCACCTATTCCTTATGTTTTTGTATCATTTTCACTTTGGAATTTGGCCTATGATATGTATGTTGTGATACTCCTTTCTTGTTGCTTCATTTTTATTATTTATCTCTTATTCTCATTTCACTCATATATTACGTCTTATGCTTTGTTTCTACAATTGGACGTCCATCTTTCTTTTTGCTTATTTCATGCTTAATTTCTAGGATTTCCTATATCTTCTTGGTTGTCTCCCTTGTAATTATTTGTTCCATGCTCATAAATTATGTTTTCAAATGTTCCTTGTTATATTCCTATGCTACATGATTTTTCTTTATCTCCTATTCTCATTTCACTCATATATTGCATCTTATGCTTTGTTTCTACAATTGGAGGTCCATCTTTCTTTTTGCTTATTTCATACTTAGTTTCTAGGATTTCCTATATCTTCTTGGTTGTCTCCCTTGTAATTATTTGTTCCATGCTCATAACTTATGTTTTCAAATGTTCCTTGTTATATTTCTATGCTACATGATTTATGATGTTTCTATGCTTCCTATGTTCTATGTTTACACTATGTAGTTATTGTGCTATCTATTTTCCATGCTTATTTTACTGTCTTTATTATGATCCCAACCCTTCTCATGCTTAAATTGTATGATAATTACATGTTACAAGTTTAAGACATTTACACATTTCCATATTGTTATTATGGTCACATCTTATGATCTAATATTATGTTAACATATTTATCTTATTCTTACTCACATTACATGATAATATTTGTTGTACAAGTACACCTTATATCACATTCCATGATCCTTTTCATTATCATATTTTTTATATATTATTTGTGCTAATATGATCCTTATCTAGAATAATTTATATGGTTGCTTTCTATTTTCCTTTATTAGGGGCAACATTGGGGGTATCTTTCCTCACCTTATTATATATGTGTGCTTTCATTATTGAATATTTTCTATGTCCTTGTATTCTTATCCTATAATGCTATATTTTACCGTGTTTACACACTTTTACCATGATTACATATTTTTTCATTTCCTCTTAAGATAACTCCTTGCTCTCTTTATATGTAACCAATTAGAGGGGGGAATATATGCCATTAACATTCCTTTTGCGGGGTGATCCCACAATAGTGGTTTACAATTTTTGGCCAAACTAGACACTGAAATTATTATTTTTAACTAAATCTTCACATTCGGGCACCTATAGCGGCTAAACCGTGAGGAATTTGAAAATAATGCAAACTAGAGTCATTAATTAATGGGTTCGCTCGAACCCCTTTTTGGTTCGGTTGAACTTGTAGGTTCATTTGAACCCCTAAAACCATTTTTTTTGCCATGGGGTCATTTTTTCTTAGTTTTCCTTCCTCCATCAAATTGTAAACCACTATTGTGGCTTCACCTTGTGAGATACATTTTTGGAGTGACATGCTCATTATAATTATTGTGTTGAAGGAAGAATTTTACTAATCTATCCATGATAGAATATTTTACTTATCGAGAGATTTTACTACTCTTCTACTTAGTTGGAACTTTTGCACTTTTCTATATAGTTGAAATATTTTACCTTATTCTATTTATTTTTACTAATTTCAAGGATATTTTTTTTCCAAAAATTTGTAGTTAGTTCCTAGTTTAAATGTGTGACAACCTATGCTACTCATTGCATGCTTTTATGTTTTTCATGTTTTCAATGGAGTGCTTATTGTAGGGAGAATTAAGAATGATTTGTATACTTGGAATAAATTTGAATCCTCATTTCTTTATACAAGTAAAGGTCTAGGGTTTTCGAAAGGGTCCATATATTTTTCATTTAAGCAAGAAAATAGGACATTGATTCCTAACCAAACAAAAAGAAACTAGTAATAGAAATACTACAAAAAAATCAACAATAAAAAATTCATGGTGGATTAAATTTGAAATTCTCTAAATAACTATGAAGTTTCCCTTTATTTCCATCCATAGAAAATTTTTGGCATATTTTAATCTTGGTTGGATACCCATCTCTAGGGGCTAACCCCTATGAGGAAGAAACATTGGGGTGACTAAACTAACTCACATCCTTCATCATTTTTTCTTTTATCCTTCTTAGGAGAAAACTATTTCGCTAAGAGCTAGAGCATGTAGAAGGGGCTACTAAAATATTCAATTTGAAGCTCCTCACTACACTACTTTTTTCCTATAAATTAATCTCTACATACTAAATTTGATACACATTCACTAGATTATTCTCTCACAACAACTATATCATATAGTGGTTTCACATCACCTTGAGGATGACTAGGTGCCTTATGACCTTTGACCAAGAACCTAAAGATGGAGTGGCTAGACATAAGGTAATCTTGACATGTTACCACAAATTCCTCATAAATAATATGTTACACCCAATTGAACCTACTTTTGAGGACAAAGAAATAGAAGATATAAGCATATTACTCACATCTATGCTCACAGAATAAAGAAAATGTAAATATTTCCTAAAAGTGGTCAGCAAATCAAAGGCAATGAGCTAACCAATTGGAAAATATATACCTTTTAGGACCTTGAATCATCCCAAATTTTAAAATACAAGCTCAAAATTTTTACCCAAAATGGAACTTTGTTAATGAATTGCTTCTTGGGATCGAAGCTTGTAGCTTGCTTCTTAATGAAACTCTTAGACTTGCCCATAAACCATGCATCACTGAATAGAGTTTAAACACAATCTCCATATCTCAGGAAAGAGATACAAAGTAATCCTTTCACCATAGGAGTGATCTCAAAATATCCAAAATAAGACCACTTTATTTTAGCCAATATCCTAAAAGCATCAATTTTTTGCCTTGCCCCTAAAAACCTTCCTATGACAGAGTTATCAAGTTACAAGGTAGTTCTATTGACAAAAAAGTCTAGAATTCCAAGAGAAAGGCCTTGGCCCTCCTCAATAGTGCACTATTTACTAGAAAAATAGTAACCTAAGACCTTTTGTGAGTCTACCTATCACTAGAGATAACAACACCCATTTTTGAGAAAATCATAAACTTGCCTTGTCCCTCTATTTTTGGCATTGGGTGTTAAGAAATATAACCTTAAACACTTGGCATTGCTACTTGTAGACCATTATATTGCTCTAGAGCAACGAAATCTTGAGTGCTAAAATTATTTAATTTTTAGGAGCCACTCATGCTCTAATACCATTTAGGAGCTGAAGATTAGCTCACTACCCAAGATCACCTATAAAAATAATGAAAACCTTCCACAAGAAATTATGCAAG